>CM045888.1:2592443-2992968 GCA_025169545.1 Anguilla japonica
TTGGGTCTGATAACCGTGCCCGACTCTCCTAAGAATTATATTTCACACGAATCTCTTCTGGGGAGATAGACAGCAGAGAAAGAGGTGTGTTTGGAGAGAGTGTCCATGTATTAGTCTATGCCATTATGAAACCGCAGCATATAAAGAATGAAGAATATCTCCTTCATCAATCTTCATTTTTCTGAAAAGATACACTGATGTCGAGTGCCAAAACTGAAAAATTTAAATTGAGTTTAAAGCCGGCTAGGCCTGATTTAATTCTATGTTAGCATTTTCAAACCTGTGTTTTTCATGTACTATGATTTTCTGGATATTGCATATTGAGTAGCCTATTTGTTTGAAATTTGTTTAAGATTAAATGGAATTTATTTTTTCATAGAACCGCTAGTAATGATAACACTAGTAATGATACTAATACTACTACTACTACTACTACTACTACTACTAATAATAATAATAATAATAATAATACATTATTATTATTATTATTATTATTATTATTATTAATAATAATAATAATAATAATAATAATAATAATGTAAAACGATTATTCTACCACTGATATTATTGTGCCCCGTGGTAAGCCCTGTTCTCCTAAGGAGAAACATTAATAAAATAAAATGGAATTATCTAAAGGCCTTCTGTGGTGGCAGTTTATTCTCCTGATTTGCCTGAGCGATATCAGCCGGGTGTCCAGTGAAAGGAGATTTGTCTGAATTGGCGCAACCCTCAAAGGACCGCCTTGCGTAGAGCGATAAGCCCATATCAGTGCACCGGCCAGCTCGTGAATAGGGTTCTCCAGAGGGGCGCCGCCCTTCTCAGCGCGTGCAGCGGGAAACCGGGGAGCCCTTCCCGCGCCGCCGCCCGCGAGACCCTGAAGCTATGCCTCAGTTCCCAAAGGAGAAGCCTCTCCCCGCAGGTCGGATCCTTAACGGTCTCATTTAATTTAGCACTAGTGTTCAAATACTACTACTAGGCCTACTACTACTACTACTACTACTACTACTAATAATAATAATAATAATAATAATAATAATAATAAGAAGAAGAAGAAGAAGAAGAAGAAGAAGAAGAAGAAGAAGAGCAGAAAGAAGAATAATTGATATTATTGTTAAAACATTTTTCATGATAGTAGCCAAGTAGTAGCATTAGTAGCCTTCGACTTGATTAAATTGTAAACAATGTTAATACTTCCATTGACATCATTATTTTATACTGCCATTGTTCTCTGTTGAGGTTATGATCAATAGACCAATAGCCCAAATTAAAATGAAAAAATAAATTATGATAAAATTGTCATAAATTATAAAGCAAAATTTCGAAATCTGATTAATTCTTATTTGATTCGGCGAGGTAAGTTTAGTCTTTTTCTTATTATTTCCTGCGATGGCACTGGATTTTCCTTGTCGCATTTCTTTCTCACAAATGTTTTAAAAAGATGAATTTTTCGGAACCCAGAGCAAAAAACGAAAAAGAACAAGATCGCATTGGCCTATTATCACGACGCTGCTCTGACATTTGTATATTTGCAAAAACACGCACTTTGCGATGGTATTCCCTTATCCTGTGTCCGTCACATGGAATCAAGTCACGACGAACATCCTGGGCTGCCGTGCACTAACATGAGCGAGCATCCTGGGCTGCCGTGCACTAACATGAGCGAGCATCCTGGGCTGCCGTGCACTAACACGAGCGAGCATCCTGGGCTGCCGTGCACTAACACGAGCGAGCATCCTGGGCTGCCGTGCACTAACATGAGCGAGCATCCTGGGCTGCCGTGCACTAAAATGAGGTGATAAAGGAAATGCGTTGACGCATTTACTCTGCTTTATATCGCCCCCTCACTCCCAACGGCTGAAGTGAGGCGAACATTAGGACCTGTACACGCGCTTGAAGTGTAGCTTTACGTTTTTTATTCTCAGCTTAAGTTGTGTCTATATTGATCCTATATTGATCCGGAAATGCGGTACATGAAACTACTTTATTTTACCAAATCATGCCAATTGTATATCCACACAGTCTCAACCAAAGCATGCCAGTATTCTAAAACGTAGTGTCAATATCATTAAAATAATGTTGAATTTTTTTCTTTTTTCAAATCACTGTTGACACTGCACCCCATAATACAGGTGCTCTGTGGTTGAGACTTTATGTGGTACAGTACAGAATTAAGCTCTGTAGATGTTTGTGAGTAACTGTTGCATGTTATTTGGAAAGAGCCGGTGCAATTGAGCTCTTTGAATTTTAGGAACTTTCAGGCCACAAAAGGTCTGTTGTGTCAATGCGAGCAGATATCTGGAAATCACACATAGCTTTCCTGGTAAGTGGAAGGTACTTAACCTGTATTGCTTCAGTATATATCCAGCTGTATAATTGGATACAATGTAAATGCTGTGTAAAAGTTGTGTAAGTCGCTCTGGAACGTCTGCTAAATTCCTGTAATGTAATGTAACTTATATTCCCTTACATAAAATGAACTACTGGTACTTCAACACACTGTTAAAAATGTGCTTTATGCAGACTATTTATAACTGTAAATAAGCTACTAGGAACATGTTCAAGCATAACTCCTCTTTAACATGCTTTTAGTTCCCTCTGGCCACTGCACGTTAAGGTCATTCTGGTTGAGCTCATTTTAAATTATCAGTGCTCCAGAGAGAGTGAACAGTGTGTATTCCTCTGTGTGGGATGAGGGACGGTTCTTTGAGCAAAACCAAAATTACTTAAGAATTTTCTGCAATTAAAAGTTACCTCCAAGGCCCTCTGGCATCTGCACGTGCCCTATCTGCGTCCCTGAATGGAACCGTTGAAGCGAGCGCGTTCTGCAGTTCTTCTTTTTGTCCACCAGATGTCACTGTAGCGGAGTCTCTGCGTCGTTGGCAGGAAGGCAGGCCGTCATCTTCTGCTGCGACCGCTATTGACGTAAACTTTTCCCACTCCGTGCGTGTGCATATTTTATTTTACTTTCTGCGTAACCTCTGTTTAACTACATAGGTTAACCAATGGCTTTGTATTCTTTTGCAGTGACAACCTGGGGAATCCAAGCGTGTGGGAAGGTGAGGGATTGTGTAGCCAACCAGATATAGGAGGAGAATATTTGGCTGGGTGTAGACAGTTTTTTGGGGGAATTTGTCAGGTAACTAGAGTTAACACCGCTACACCTTTCTGCTTTGGGATCTTTACTGACCTGTGAATCAGGGCCTTGGCATGCCTCATCCAGGAGACAGCATCTCCTACAACACTGTGTCCCCATCACGGCTGGGGCACTGCATTTCTGTTTGGTCCAGAGAGTGCCCCCTTCAGAACACCACTGCCAGTAGCAAACTGGACATCCCTTCCAAATACTGAATTCCTCATATACTTAGTTTCAGCACTTAGCCATGAGAAGGGTACAGGGTGGTATGGCTGCTTAGCTTCAGCAGTTAGCCATGAGAAGGGTACAGGGTGGTATGGCTGCTTAGCTTCAGCAGTTTCTAACATGAGAAGGGTACAGGGTGGTATAGCTGCTTAGCTTCAGCAGTTTCTAACATGAGAAGGGTACAGGGTGGTATGGCTGCTTAGCTTCAGCAGTTTCTAATGTGAAGGGTACAGGGTGGTATGGCTGCTTAGCTTCAGCAGTTAGCCATGAGAAGGGTACAGGGTGGTATGGCTGCTTAGCTTCAGCAGTTAGCCATGAGAAGGGTACAGGGTGGTATGGCTGCTTAGCTTCAGCAGTTAGCCATGAGAAGGGTACAGGGTGGTATGGCTGCTTAGCTTCAGCAGTTAGCCATGAGAAGGGTACAGGGTGGTATGGCTGCTTAGCTTCAGCAGTTTGACATGAGAAAGTTATAGGAGGGGGGGTTGTGTTTCTTGCATTTTTATGTTTTACCTAGCAATCAGTAAATAATAATTGCACTATTCTGAATATCTGTTTTACATCAAGCATAAGTCATATTTTATACTCTCACACACACACACCACAGCTAGTCGCACTCAAACTCTCTCTCACACACACACACACACACACACACCCCAGCTAGTCCCAGTCAAACTCTCTCACACACACACCACAGCTAGTCGCACTCAAACTCTCATACATCCCAGCTAGTCCCGCTCAAACTGTCTCTCACACACACACACCCCCCCCAACTAGTCCCAGTCAAACACACACACACACACCCCAGCTAGTCCCACTCAAACTCTCACACACACACCCCAGCTAGTCCCACTCAAACTCTCACACACACCCCAGCTAGTCCCACTCAAACTCTCACACACACCCCAGCTAGTCCCACTCAAACTCACACACACCCCAGCTAGTCCCACTCAAACTCACACACCCCAGCTAGTCCCACTCAAACTCACACACCCCAGCTAGTCCCACTCAAACTCACACACCCCAGCTAGTCCCAGTCAAACTCACACACACCCCACACAGTCCCAGTCAAACTCTTTCTCTCTCTCACACACACACACACACACACCCCAGCTAGTCCCAGTCAAACTCTCACACACACCCCAGTCAAACTCTTTTTTGTTGTGTGTATAAATAAATGAATAACAAAAAATGAGCAACGTATCAACGTCCAATCGCATGAAGGGGGAATACCAGCAGGTCGCCACTCTTCTGTGACGTCGCCAGCTGTTCCGTTCTAACCAATGAGATGGGTGTATGGTGACATCATTGAGGTGCTGCGTAAACAAGACGGCCAGTACTCTCGCTACAACAAAGAGCGGAACAGCCGCAGCGACGGGCGAATTACGACCAGAAATCATATTCTGCACAACTGCGCTTAGCTTTCAGAGACAATAATATGCGCATTTTTCCTCGGTGAAAACCTGAGAACCAGCCTCTTTCCCCCACGAGGGAACTTTTTGCCTGAGAGCAGCTGTGATCACCGCCTTGCCACATCGCCCCCACCCCCACCCCATGTCATATTAACCCCTTCGAAAGCTTGTAAATACACTTTCACTTAAAGTTTCGGGTTCTGACCTTTGTAACCCCTGCACTACCGACATAACTAACATCGGCTTTAGGAGTACAGTCCAGTTTCCCGAAAATGCAGAGGCGAGATCGAAACATTAACCCAATTAAGACCTAGTTACGGTATCAATAATGATGGCATCTACGTACTTTATCTAATGCACATGCACTAAATCTGTAACGTGGCATAGCAGGCAGAGGAAAGCAGATGACCTAAAGCCCAGAGTCTTTGTCGGCTGAACAAAGAGCGACCTTTGACTGCGGGTAATAAAGGCCGCCCTTGGAGCGCCGCATTCCCCGCATTCCGAAACTGCAGGCGTTCCGGAGCGCGCGCAGAACTAGTCCGTAGGGAAAATAAAAAGGCAGAAAAATACTTCCATAAAAAAGTTTTATTTCGCGTGGTGCACGCGCAAATAAGATATGAGAACAAAATAGATCTTTTTCAATGCAACAACAGCAAAAAAAAAAAAAAAAAAAAAAGTACAAAAATAACAATATCGGCTAAATGCTGGTCTTTATAAAACAAAGACAGAACTGAATAAAGTTGTGGCCTCCGAATAAACCTTCTGTCCGTGCACAGTGAAACTTTAAAACCAACGCTGGAAACACCACAACAGTGCCCCCCCCCCCCCCCCCCCCCCCCCCCCCCCCCCACCCCCCCCCCCCCCCCTTAACAAACTTGTGGTCATGGTTACCTCGCGCCCACATAAAACAGCAACTCTCATATATTCAGCACCGAACACGAGAACCTTCATTTTGCATAAAACCTTCGCAAACCAGTACTTGTAACAGGTAGCTAAAATTTAACTCGATTCCAACTAAAGTGGAAAATCTATCCGCTTCCTGCTTGCGCCCACGTGATTTGTTCACAGTACACAGCTACACACAGACACTTTGAGGAAGTATCTGTGAAAGGAAGTTAGAGAGAACCCCGGTACACACCACTCTTCCTCTTTCACGGTTTCCACGTGGCCGAGCCTAACTCTGGGCCCCACAAGCACTTAGTACAGCATAATTAGCCTACTCCGTAACACAACTTGATCACGTATAATTCTATAAAACACCCACTTGAATCCCTCAAAAGTTTACGCTGGTGCGTGCTGGTTAAAATGCCTCAATGGCAGTTCCCCAGGGATTCAGAGTCTTCAGCGGGAGTTCAGAGCACACCTGCCCGGCACCAGTATCGCAACTACCCTCTCCTGACTTTGCCTCGGCGCCCTCCTTACTCAGTAGTCCGGTAAAACTGGCTCCAAAAATATTAATGAGGCTGGATACGTTGCTTGTGTCCATCTCCTCTCCCTCCGCGTCCTCGTCGCCTGAGGGCAGAGTCGGTTTGTTTTTCTTAACCGGAGAATCCGCTCCAGGCGAGTCAACGCCATCCGCGTCTCTTTTCCTGCAGGCTTTGCGACACGCTGCCCCGCGGTTCTGAGATTTTGGTTCGGGAAGGCCACACCGGGAACCATCCTGCCCGAAACCGCGCGCCTCCAGAGGTTCAGTCGATGTCGCAACCCAAGAACCGTCGGTCGCGCCGCATACGGGTGAGACCGGGTTGCGGACAGAGGCGTCCGAGGAGGCAGAAGAAGCGCCAGATGTGTCCCCCTCGCCCGCACTCTGGGTTGGTCGGCAGCTCTGATCCAAATCTGAGTTTACCCTCACCTCCGTCTCGGCTTGGGGCAGGGCTGTGGGGTGAGTGCGTTTATCTGGCTCCGTAACCACAGTCGAATCGTCTTCACTGGCGACCGAAGAACCACAGCCAGCCAAGGGTTCAGACTCCCAAATAAACTGACCCTGCTCCGGTTCCGTGGCCAGGTCCGTTTGCCCGGTCTCTCCCTGGTGCGATCCGCTGAGGCACACGCCACCGCTGTAGTTCGTCAGACACACCTCCCGAGCGCTCCGGAGAACTAGGGACACCAGGAGATTTTTGTGGAGCTTGATTCCACCCCGCTGTACGCGGGAATTATAAATCTTTCCCATTGATATGCTCATTATCCGGTGTGCATCCGCACTGAATTCCATACTTACAGCAGCAAACCTAGCCAAGTTAGCTAGCCTGCCAACGTTGGCTACTTCTGTTTTGAAAGTAAGTCTTCGGCTAATTTTGTGTGCTCCCGTTCAAGAATCCAGCGAGAGTACAAAGATTAAAGTCCACCCAATCCAATTTCCGCTTTCATACCAGTACCGTTGACTCAACGAAGCCGTGTGCCGCTAGCTACGTTTATCACTCATTTGTTTCACAGTATACAAGCCCTAGCAAAAAAAAATAAAATTGTTAAAACATTTCTTGGACAGCCCGTTGGGACGTGTTTTCGGGTTTTCCTCTAAACGGCTGGTTAATACTAAATGCGAAATAGTAGCATGGACGACATGCCTACCACCGGGATTCAAAACTGCGTAGCAAATCAGCGAAAGTCTGTTTTTACCAATTATATAGTGTGACGTAATGGCCACGCCATCCAATAGGACGGGAGCCTGTTTGAAAAGCGGTGGGAACTGCAACCCGCCAAATCTGTGAACCAATAAGCAGGCAGGGTGGGGGAATCAAATTTTTAGTGAATGAAATTTTAGTAAACTATCACGTGATTTCCCATCTAACGACATTTAAAGGGTTGAAAGCCAGAGAATTCAATAAGCCAAGGGAAAAAACGGTTAGTTGGTAACCGTGCCCCTTAAATACTCACACACAGACCGAAAGAGAAAACTCAACTTAGCAGCGAATAAATGCAGGGGCTTCTACACCCGAAAATGACAAATTTCTGTAACGATTCCAATTCGAATTTGTCTTAAAATCTTTGGAACTATAATTTAACCAATTGCTCTTTACGGCAATGAGGTGTGGGGTCCACTCATCAGTCAAAAATCGGTCAAACATCCAATTGAAACCCTGCATGCAGAATTCAGTAAACATAAAAACACAACAAACAATGCACACTGGCCAGAATTAGGCCTATACCCACTACTTATCAAAATACAAGAAAGGTCAATCTAATTTTGGAAGCACTTTAAACAAAGCGACCCTCACTAAAATCTACACAAAGCCCTGCAATACCAAGAGTTGAGCAAAGCAAACAATCCCCTCACTCAGCTGGTCCTGAGCCTTACTTCTCCACATACACTAACACATACTAACACCACAATTAGAGTACATAATTAGAATAAACCAAATTGCAACACAGCTGAAACAGAATTATATCGCTTATTGAGAATCTCAACAAAATCACAAAATAAAACAAAATGTTGTCTGGCCCTAAAAAGACAGTACACTGTGGCAAACTACCTGACCACAGTTACTGACAAAAACTTTGCCTCAGCGAGCACCACCTGGCCATAGAGACTGGCAGGTGATGTGATGGTTTCATATCCACAATAATTATCTTCCATCGTTCCTTAGTACCATACTCTCCACTGGACAAAACTACCTACAAACCACATTTTGAAATATTTTATTTTACATTTACATAGTTACAAAGCAATAGCTAATGGAGAATTTAGTATTTTGTAATTTCACTATGTAGCTGACATCAGAAGCGCAGGTAATATAATATATCAGAAGTGACGACCAAAATATGAGCATTTGACCTGGTGCCATTAAGCAGTGTTTACCCTACATGCCACTCAAAGCACTGTGGGATGCAGCTTTGGTCTCTGTGGTCCTCTGGGTTCATATTTCACATTAAAATTAATGGTTCCTCTTTCAATAGCAGGTCAGCATAGACATACGCTTGCGCGCACACACACACACAGGGACAAACACATGCACATGCATATGCGCACACATACACACACACACGCACACACACGCACGCATGCACGCGCACACACACACACACACACACGCACACACACACAGGGACAAACACATGCACATGCATATGCGCACACATACACACACACACAAGCATGCGCACTCACAAACATACACGCACACGCACACATACACACACACACGCACCCACGCACGCGCACACATACACACACACACAGTTTCAGTCAGGATTTATTTCCCTTTGCTTGGCCAGTCCGACCAATCCCGCAGCATCATGTCGCTCTGTTGCCTAGAAGCTGGCTGACTGTTGCCCAGCGCCCGGCCGGTGGTTGCCTAGCGCTGGACCCGCCGGTGGCTCAGCACTCTGAGGAAGGCTGTGGTGTTGTGGGTCATCAGGCGGGTGACCTGCTCCAGACTCAGCTCGGCGACCTTCTGCCCGTTCACCTCCAGGATCTCATCCCCCTCTCCCAGCAGGCCAACGTACAGCTTCCCCCCGCCCTGCAGACGCTCCACATACACGCCTGAAACAGACAGGGAGGAGTCTTCCTCATCATCATCATCAGTCATCATCACATCAGGCGCTGAGGCAAGCGGACACAGAGAGGAAGGGCTCTCGTACCCGAGCCGGGCCGACCGTTGGGCCGGCTGATCAGGAACCCAAAGGGCCTGTTGTGGGGTCTGTTGAGCTCCAGGAGGAGGGTCCCGTCAGAGAAGACCTGGGCGACTCGTCCCAGAGACTCCACCCCACTGGGCCTCCCCACGTCCTCTACACTCAGAGTCTGCTGAAGCCCCCTGCTGGACACACAGGGAAACACACGTCTCAGTCTCTCCCTGGTGCAAAGTGCTGAGACACTGCTGTAGTTTGCAAGCGCACACACACACACACACACACAGACACACACACACACACATACACTCTCACACACACACACACTCTCACACACACACACACACACACACAAACACACACTCTCACACACAAACACACACACACACACACACATACACTCTCACACAGACGCACACACACAGACACACACACACAAACACGCACACACACTCACACACACACACTCATGCAGTGAAAGGGGATTATTTTGTTGTGGCTCGGCTGTGCTCCTGCCTTTTGGGACAGGATTTGATTTGGGGTTACACATTACCACAGTACAGGGCTAGCTTCCTGCACTGGCCCAGAGCTCTCCTTCATGCGTAATGCCAAATTCACAGTGTTTAGCACACAGTGTCTAATGCACAGTGTTTAACACACAGTGTTTAGCACACAGTGTCTGATGCACAGTGTTTAGCACACAGTGTCTGATGCACAGTGTTTAACGCACAGTGTTTAGCACACAGTGTTTAGCACACAGTGTCTAATGCACAGTGTCTAATGCACAGTGTTTAGCACACAGTGTCTGATGCACAGTGTTTAGCACACAGTGTCTAATGCACAGTGTCTAATGCACAGTGTTTAGCACACAGTGTCTAATGCACAGTGTTTAACGCACAGTGTTTAGCACACAGTGTCTAATGCACAGTGTCTAATGCACAGTGTTTAGCACACAGTGTCTAATGCACAGTGTTTAATGCACAGTGTTTAGCACACAGTGTCTAATGCACAGTGTCTAATGCACAGTGTTTAGCACACAGTGTCTAATGCACAGTGTTTAGCACACAGTGTCTAATGCACAGTGTTTAACGCACAGTGTTTAGCACACAGTGTCTAATGCACAGTGTCTAATGCACAGTGTTTAGCACACAGTGTCTAATGCACAGTGTTTAGCACACAGTGTCTAATGCACAGTGTTTAATGCACAGTGTTTAGCACACAGTGTCTAATGCACAGTGTCTAATGCACAGTGTTTAGCACACAGTGTCTAATGCACAGTGTTTAGCGCACAGTGTTTAGCACACAGTGTCTAATGCACAGTGTTTAGCACACAGTGTCTAATGCACAGTGTCTAACGCACAGTGTTTAGCACACAGTGTCTAATGCACAGTGTCTAACGCACAGTGTTTAGCACACAGTGTCTAATGCACAGTGTTTAACGCACAGTGTTTAGCACACAGTGTCTAATGCACAGTGTCTAATGCACAGTGTTTAGCACACAGTGTCTAATGCACAGTGTCTAACGCACAGTGTTTAGCACACAGTGTGTGTTACAGTGTGCGCCCTGTGTGCGAGTTGTACCCGTGAGATGGACTGTGAGGTGGCGCGTCCTGTCTGTACAGGTTGGAGAGTTCTTCCTTCATCTGAATCGGCAGTTCCTGCACTGAGGATGACCTCCGCAGTACAATCAGGGGCGGCCTCTGCTGGCAGGAAGGGGACATTACATTCAATCGCTGACTAAGAACATCAACCACAACTATCTGGGGAAACACATTCATTTTTTATCCCTCAGTATTTCATTAGCAATTGCTAAATAAAATTGTATAATCCTAATATAGAGCTCTGTGGCCCTTTATTAATGGAAGAAATGTGGCATTTCATGCAGTTTTAGAACCCTACCAGTTACACAGTAAAATGTTCAGTGTTACACTACGTAGATTTTACACTGATAGCGTATGTTGGATATGGCCCCAGAACCTGAAACACTGTTAGCGTTACACAATACTGAATATTTTACTTCACACAATTCTAGTGTGTTTAGCTGCTTATATGCACCAGCGAGCCACACCTGTCCCAGTGACTGCAGAGAGGGGGTCTTTCTCAGCCAAATGTGGTGCCCAGAGGCGGGGCTGGGGGCGGGGTTTTGGGTTTGGGAGGCGGAGCCCTGTCGGTGGGCGGAGCTCAGTCGCTCCACACTGCAGGCCTGGCGGGGGCGGAGCCAGCTGCCGCTGTTCAGCCCAATGGCGGAGAAGAACCGGCGCAGGGACAGCTTGGGCCGGACCTGCTGCGGGTCCGGTCCACTGGGGGAACAGAACCAGCACGCCAGCAGGTTACAGGTTCGATTGCTTCAATAAATATCCGGCCGTGCAAACGGATATTACACACAGAAATACGAATCGAGTATCCTGAAGTAAGGTGACATCACAGGGGCTTATCCTTGTCCCAGGTTTCCGTCATGTTTTGAAAGCTGTGTGCACTTTCACAAGAGTTAAAAGCTTCAGGAACAGACGTTGTCAAACAGTTGCACAGTTACAGCGACTATTTAACACCCTACAGGCCACACAGTACTACAGGAGAGCCAGTGCCTATTTTACACCCCAAGGCAGCGATTGTAACGGGTACTCACAGTGCATGCTCACAAGGCTCCTCCCACTGTGATCTCATCCATAGCCCCTCCTCCCCCTGTGACTCTGACCCTCTCCCTAGTGGTAGGGAGATGCCTGTACCTGCTGGGTCACACCACAAAAAGCAACTGTATATACCAGGCCAGGTGCGTACAAAACAGGTGCACTATAGTGTAATATGGGGGTACAGGTGCACTATAGTGTAAAATGTGGGTACAGGTTTGCTGTAGTGTAATATGGGGGTACAGGTGCACTGGAGTGTAATATGTGGGTACAGGTGTGCTGTAGTGTAATATGGGGGTACAGGTGTGCTATAGTGTAATATGGGGGTACAGGTGCACTGGAGTGTAATATGGGGGTACAGGTGCACTGGAGTGTAATATGGGGGTACAGGTACACTGGAGTGTAATATGGGGGTACAGGTGCACTGGAGTGTAATATGGGGGTACAGGTGCACTGGAGTGTAATATGTGGGTACAGGTGTGCTATAGTGTAATATGGGCATACGGATGTGCGATACCTGTGTTCGGCTGGCCTGTGGACTCAGCCGTGGTTGGCCAGTACCCCTGCGGGGCAAGAGGCGGGGCTCTGGTGGGGTGCAGGCTCAGGGGGCTGTGCTGTTCTGCAGAGTACAGCTGCGGAGGCAAATCCTCTTGCTCTGGGGGCAGATCCAGGCCTGTGCCCCTCTCCGCTCTCTTACCCCCCCTCCTCCTCCTGAACCTCCCCAAAGAGGAGTCCCCCACAACCCCACCCCCGCCCTCGGTGCTCTGCCCCTCCCCCGGCAGGCCTGAGGTGACCCAGTGGGGCGGAACCGTCCCCCAGTGCGGATCCACCGGGCCAGGGTGGGTGAGGGGAGCGGGGTTTGAAGCGGGGTTTGGGCGGGGCAACGAGGTGCCCCTCATGAAGGTCTCGCAGGAACTGCACCTCCTGTCCCTGGCCAGTGCCTCCCCCTGTGAGCTCCTCCTCTTCCTGCGGCAGGAGGAGTGAGCGTCCTGGCTCCGCCCCCGGGTGGTCGAGGGGGCGTGGGGCTTCGGCGGGCGGTCGGGACGCTGGCGCTCCAGGTAGCGCCGCTCGGCCTCCATCTCCGACTCGTCCTGGAAGCGCACCCGCGTGGGGGAGGGGCCGTAGCGTCGCCGTGACGACACACCCGAACTGCCACTCGAGGAGTCGCTGAGGTAACCACACACGCCCGCAGGCCCCTCCCTCTCTGGGAGCCTTGCCCTGCCAAGAGACACTGCCACAGTCTGCCCTCACAAAGCCATGCCCACTCAGCCACGCCCGCTCAGCCACACCCACTCAGCCACACCCGCTAAGCCACGCCCACTCGACCACACCCACTCAGCCACGCCCACTCAGCCACACCCGCTCAGCCATTCATCGGCAAGTGCGCCGTTTTGGACACAGCCCCATACACTCATACCAAAGGTGCATGCTGGGTAAATGTTCTCCTGCATGAGGTCACCTCCTCTATCCCTCTCTTTCCCTCTCTCTCTCTCTCTCTCTCTTTCTCTGCTCGAACATGCAGCTGTCTCCTAGATTAGACGGGTAAACTGTCTTAAGTCATTAAAGATCCCCTGGCTCTTACTGAAAGATTAGGGGGTGTTAATCTGGGTGTCCTGTGCCAAAATCCCAACCGGCTCACCCTGTCTGGCCCTCTGATCATCCTCCTTTCCCTGGGTCAGTTGCTCTGGGTCAGTTTCCCTGGGTCAGTTTCTCTGGGTCAGTTTCTCTGGGTCAGTTTCTTGGGTCAGTTTCCCTGGGTCAGTTTCTCTGGGTCAGTTTCCCTGGGTCAGTTTCTCTGGGTCAGTTTCTTGGGTCAGTTTCCCTGGGTCAGTTTCTCTGGGTCAGTTTCCCTGGGTCAGTTTCTCTGGGTCAGTTTCTTGGGTCAGTTTCCCTGGGTCAGTTTCTCTGGGTCAGTTTCCCTGGGTCAGTTTCTCTGGGTCAGTTTCCCTGGGTCAGTTTCCCCTGGGTCAGTTTCTCTGGGTCAGTTTCTTGAGTCAGTTTCCCTGGGTCAGTTTCTCTGGGTCAGTTTCATGGGTCAGTTTCTCTGGGTCAGTTGGGTCAGTTTCGCTGGGTCACACGCAGGCACACACACACACAAACACACACACACATACATGCACACGTGCACACACACACACACACACATACATGCACACGTGCACACACACACACACACACACACACCCATGCACACGTGCATACACACACACACACACACACACACACTGGAGCAGACTTACACGCTGGTGCTGTGTACAGGTAAGCAGGTATGTTCAGGTAAGAGGGCGTGCGAGGCCTGGACTGGGCCGGACCGGGTCTTCCTGCGGGCCTGATCCAGGAGACGCATGGCCAGCTCGTACCTGGGGCTCAGCGGGTCATCCGCAGAGACACCGCACCTGCAGGGGGGGGGGGTAGGAGGGGGAGAGAGAGAGGGAGAGGTCGGAGGGGAGGGGGAGGGGGGGAGAGAGAAAGAGAGAGAGGGAGAGGGAGGGAAAGATTCATTTGTCTGTTATTTCAGACAATAATAACAGTATTTGCCCAGAAAAACCATTTAAGTTGACAGCTGTGTAAACTGTGTTATTAGCGCAGGTGAGAGCTGTGCTGTGTAAACTGTGTTATTAGCGCAGGTGAGAGCTGTGCTGTGTAAACTGTGTTATTAGCGCAGGTGAGAGCTGTGCTGTGTAAACTGTGTTATTAGCGCAGGTGAGAGCTGTGCTGTGTAAACTGTGTTATTAGCACAGGTGAGAGGTGTGCTGTGTAAACTGTGTTATTAGCGCAGGTGAGAGCTGTGCTGTGTAAACTGTGTTATTAGCGCAGGTGAGAGCTGTGCTGTGTAAACTGTGTTATTAGCGCAGGTGAGAGCTGTGCTGTGTAAACTGTGTTATTAGCGCAGGTGAGAGCTGTGCTGTGTAAACTGTGTTATTAGCGCAGGTGAGAGCTGTGCTGTGTAAACTGTGTTATTAGCGCAGGTGAGAGCTGTGCTGTGTAAACTGTTATTAGCGCAGGTGAGTGCTGTGCTGTGTAAACTGTGTTATTAGCGCAGGTGAGAGCTGTGCTGTGTAAACTCACCCTTGGGGGGTCTGTGTGCTCCGACTGTGCCCATATATGCCTGAATCACAGTCACAGTCTGTCTGACAGACAGCACCTGGAGAGGGAGAAAGGGAGAGGAGGGAGTGAGAGAGAGGTATGAGGGACAGAAAAAGAGAGAGAAAGGTACAGAGGGTGTCCAGCTGCACATTTGGGGTGTAGCTCTGTTCCTCTTTCTCACCTGACCTCTGTGTGTCCTGGCTCCAGTTTTGGGGATCGTGGAGCACGCTGTACAGGCTCTCCCAGCTGTCAGCCCTCCCGAGCCCTCCCGCAGGGCCCCCTGCCCCCTTGGGGCCCCCGTCCCGCAGCCCAAACCTGCTCAGGAGACTCTCCAGGCTGTCTGACCTCTGCAGGCCCCACCGCAACAGCTGCTGCCCCCCAGCCCCGCCCACTTTCCTGCCCTCTGCAGCCCCGCCCACTTTCCTGCCCCCTGCAGCCCCGCCCACTTCCATACCTGCTGTCCCACCTGTAGCCCTGCCCACTTCCATACCTGCTGCCCCACCTGTAGCCCCACCCATTTCCCTGCCCCCTGTGGCCACACCCACTTCCCTTCTCCATTTAGCCACACCCCGGTCCCTGTTCTCTCCAATCACTACCCTGCCCACAGCCTTGCCCATTTCCCCACCTTCTCTAAACATTGCCTCAGCTGCCACCCCACCCACTGTCCTGCCCTCCACTCTCACCCCTACCCCCAGAGTGAGGGCGTGGCCCTTCAGTGCCAGTGTCCTGGGACGTACAGGGGCCCAGGGTTTGGGTGGGTGGGACTCCTCTGCCTCAAAGTGATCCAGACCCACCCCTTCACCCTGCCCACTGACCACAGTCTCTGCCTCTTCCTGCCCCTGCAGGAGCTGATTGGTCAAGTGGGCATGTCTCTGAGCCTCAGGCTCCGCCTCCTCATTGTTACTGCCACTGCTGGTTGGTCCCCCTGTGATGCTTGACTCTAG
This sequence comes from Anguilla japonica, assembly GCA_025169545.1. NCBI lineage: Eukaryota > Metazoa > Chordata > Actinopteri > Anguilliformes > Anguillidae > Anguilla > Anguilla japonica. The sequence goes on from CM045888.1 coordinate 2,608,435, forward strand.
TGGCCATGGCAACAACACCGCAGAGCGTGGAGGAATATGCAGCTGTGATAGCAGGGCGTCTGGGCGGGGCCTGGGGCGGGGCCAGGGGCGGGGCTGAAGCTCATCATCTGTCCGGCTGGAGGCTGGTGGTCCGACCTTCTGCAGGTAAGAAGGGGATGTCCCATTGGCCACGGTCATTTCCTCCATGCTGTCTTCAGCCATTCGGCTGAGGTCTTATTCAGAGGGCTAGGGGGAGGAGAGAGGAGAGGGTAATATTAAAGTTTTAAAGTTTCAGTGCAACAATTAAGGTTTCCGCTCAGATCAGATGAATTTTCTCCTCTGATTCTCCTGTGAAGGCTCCAGTGGAGGCTCCTGTGTGTCCAGGAGGCCAGGGGCTCCACCCAATCCCCACGGAAGGAGGCAGTGATTCACATAGAGAGGGCAGGATTATGATTGGACGGCAGGAGGCGGAGATTCACACAGAGAGTGCAGGATTGTGATTGGACAGCAGGAGGCAGTGATTCACACAGAGAGTGCAGGATTGTGATTGGACGGCAGGAGGCACACAGACACACACACACTCACACAGAGCACACACACGCACACACAAACACACTCACACAGAGCACACACACACACATACTCACACTCACACTTACACACACACTGACACACACATGCACACACACCCACAAATTGAAAAAAATCACACCAGTCATATGCACCTCCCTCCCTCTCACTCCCTCCTTCCCCCTCTCTCTCTGCGGAACAGGATGGCTTTCTGCACTGGTCTGCAGTAGGGATTTAAATGACTCATTTATAATCAGATATTAACACTGAACACAGCTGCCTGTCATATCCACTCCCCCTTGCAGTATGTCACAGCCGGCACCGTAACCTAGCGCTGGGGGACTGTATCAAACAAACGCACAAAAGCAGTCAGTCCTACGTGTGCAAATGAGAAAGCACTGGATGAGAAGATGTGGGTGGACATTTTAAAGTTCCACAGCTGTGTTCCCCAGCTGGATTTAACAGCAACAGTGCGGCCAGGTTTGCCCTAACCCTAACATCCTAACCCTAACCCTCACACCCTAACCCTAACATCCTAACCCTAACCCTCACACCCTAACCCTAACATCTTAACCCTAACTCTCACACCCTAACCCTAACATCCTAACCCTGCACACAAACAGCACCTGGGTTTGCATGCTGGACACACACCTCTCTCTCTCTCTTTCTCTCTCTCTCTCTCCCTCTGTCTCTGTCTCTCTCTCACACACACACACACACACTCTCTCTCTCTCTCTCTCTTACCGTTCTGGCTCCTGATGAGTGTTGGGTCATGGCAGCTCAGGTGTTGCTGATCCAGACTCGTATTCCTGATTCCGTGCAGCCAGCGAGCCTGTTACAGTCCTCTCTCTCTCCCTCTCCCCCCTCCTCCTCTCTCTATCTCCCATCTCTCTCTCTCCTCCCTCTCTCTCTCTCCTCCCCCCCCCCCCCTCCTCTCTCTATCCTCTCTCTCCCTCTCTCTCTCCCTCTCCCCCCCCCTCCTCTCTCTATCCTCTCTCTCCCTCTCCCCCCCCTCTCTCCTCCTCTCTCTATCCTCTCTCTCCCTCTCCCCCCTCTCTCTCCTCCTCTCTCTATCCTCTCTCTCCCTCTCCCCCCTCTCTCTCCTCCTCTCTCTCCCTCTCTTTCACACACACACACACACACTTGCTCCCTCCCCCTCTTCAGGACTTAAGGACTCTCCCTCCGTCTCTCTATCCTCTCTCTCCCTCCCTCTCCTTCTGTAAAATGTGAGTTCACTTACCTTGCAGCTCTGAAACAAGGAGGGTGAATAATTCTAATTGTAGTACAATACCCAAGTCGTAAATACTTTATTTCTAAGATGGAATGTGGCCCTGCAGGTAATTGGAAATATAATAAATTATTTTCCAAGAAATCAAACCATCTGTTTTTTTTTATTTTTTTTTTTTAATTACATTGCATTGGCATGCAGCCATGTTTAACACGGTGCTTTGAACTGCCTACTTGTAATTTTAAGATCATTATTGTGTGTAACTGAAGGAGCACGCTGTCATTTCTATAGTTAACATGGGCATAAAGAATGGAAATATATTGTGAAAAGAAAAAAATCTTTGGATCTTGGGCCTCACCTAAAATGGCATCTGCGAGACACAGTTCTTCACTCTTATCAGAGACGCCACATCCAGCAGGGGGCGCCATTGCACCACTGAAGTTAGCGTGTGGTTGCTCTGCTACCACAACGAGATTTAAAAAACGGCAAGAATACTCATTGCACCTCATTGCCTCCTGTTTTTAACCTCACTGAGCAGCTTTAGCCGCCGTTACCAGGTGTTTCTGCAAATACATTCACTGCAAAAGTTAGTTTTGTTTTAACAGCGTGAGAGACTGAGATCTCTCCTCCGCCCTGAATCTTCATTCATCTTCATACGCGTTTCCTATACTGCTCTTTTTCTCTTTACGTGTTAAAGTGGATCGATAAATGTATTTCTTCGGTTCTCGCGATGCACACCACCCTGCTTTTCCGAACAGGCAGAAAAAGACTGGGTTTCTCTTCACAGTGAAGTCATAACATTCACAGATTTGATCGCACTTGGCGGACTGAAAGGTCTTCCCAGCTGCTTGAAATGACGGACTCCTTTCCCAATGGCTGTGAGCACCATAAAAAAAAGAATTTCTTTTTGAATGTTGCTGAAATGTGATGTCTTGTATTAAAATTGTGAGTACACTGTAAAAATGTGTTATGTTAAATCAGCTTTGATAGGATAAATTTTACTCTGATGGAGTACATGCAACATGCTGTTGCTGTGTGTGTGACACTCCTAGTTTGATGATTCGTGGGCGTGTCGTTGGAGTGGGACAGTACATAGATATATATACGTCTATGGGACAGTATAATCCGCAACCCAGCGAGTTCATTTTTGTATGTTATGTACCGGGGCGAAATAAATCATTCGTAGTGACGTATTTAGTAACGTTCAATCAGCTTTGGGTTTTGACAAACGGAAATGCGCATGCGCCATTGAGTGTGTTTGTTTGGTTTTGTGCAGTTCGATTGAACTCAGGAGTCACTGCAATGAACAGTCTGCTGCTACGTCTGCGTTCGCGATTTACTGAAAGGACCATACTTAACTTCTCGGCTTTGCTTCTTGCAAGTAGAATTCACTGTTGTGCAGAGGTACGATATAATGTGGATCAGCCATTTCCCCCAGGAAAGTGAAACGGACAGGCTAGCCACTGGCTCGCTAGCACACTTACTTTGTAGCGAAGTAACTGCATTGCTAATACTTATGAATACATGTATTAGCATCTTAATGAAAAGTTGATCTGTAACGTCGTCTCATGAATTGATCCGTGGGCAGCAGGACCACGGCTTGCGGGTCAACAGTATCTGCGCAAGTTAACGCCACCATTTGCGTGTTTATGATTCACAGAGAAGCTTTTGCACTACACCAAAGGACGAGGTGACGAAAGCACGACATGCGGATGAAGCCAGAAGGAAGTACGGAAACTCGGCTCCCACTATTTTCAGTAAAGTGATCGACAAATCCATCCCTGCAGACATCATCTATGAGGACGACAAGGTATCTTAAGTCAGTTATAGTTGCACGTTCTGCATGTCATTTTAACATGACTGCACAAACAAACCCTACAATATTAGGAGTTAGCAATGAACAGCTTAAAATGGTCGCGTATGAAAGTTCACTTTGCATGTAGATTCCATGCGGCGGAAGGGGGCGGGGCTGGTCCTAGGGTTAGGGGTCCACACAGGGATTCCACACCAGCACGTTTCCCTTTTGCAGCTGGATGATACAGTTTATATCCAGCACTGCCCAGATCTTTGGCTGCACAGGTTAGCGCAGCATCAGATAATACAGAAGTAAATATAAGGCTAAAGGGTGTGTGAAAATGGACTTGTAACGCCCGTGTTGTTCTGTGGCTCAGTGCCTGGCATTCCGTGACATCAGTCCCCAAGCACCGGTCCACTTCCTGGTCATTCCTCGGACTCCTATCCCAAGAATCAGTGCGGTGGAGGATGACGATGCACAGGTGCAGTGTGTGAGAGAGAGAGTGTGTGTGTGTGTGTGTGAGAGAGAAAGAGAGAGAGAGAGAGAGAGTGTGTGTGTGTGTGTGTGTGTGAGAGAGAGAGAGAGTGTGTGTGTGTGAGAGAGAGAGAGAGAGAGAGAGTGTGTGTGTGTGTAAGAGAGAGTGTGTGTGTGTGTGAGAGAGAGAGAGTGTGTGTGTGTGTGTGTGTGTAAGAGAGAGAGAGAAAGAGAGTGGGTGTGTGTGAGAGAGAGAGAGGCGATATAGCTCAGGAGGTAAGACCGATTGTCTGGCAGTCGGAGGGTTGCCGGTTCATACCCCGCCCTGGGCATGTCGAAGTGTCCTTGAGCAAGACACCTAACCCCTAACCTCTAACTGCTCTGGCGAATGAGAGGCATCAATTGAAAAAGCGCTTTGGATAAAAGCGCTATATAAAATGCAGTCCATTTACCATTTAGAGAGTGTGCGTGCGTGCGTGCGTGCGTGCGTGCGTGCGTGCGTGCGTGCGTGCGTGCGTGCGTGCGTGCGTGCGTGCGTGCGTGTGTGTGTGTGTGTGTGTAAGAGAGAGAGAGAGAGAGTGAGTGTGTGTGTGTGTGTGTGTGTGTTAGCATTGCTGGTGTAGGTCTGCCAGCACTGAACTGTAGTCTCTACAGTGTCACATTAGGAACTCATCAAATTCACCAGCTACCTGTGTAACATTGCATGTGTAGAAACATCAAATTCACCAGCTATGTATAGAAACAGCAGTCTGTTGTGAGAAAGTTATGGTGTGAATAATGACTGCTGTGTGTTTGACTGAGAGTCGGTTTCCTTTCCCAGATAAATACTTAGGCGATGATCGTTTTCCACACACCCAGGAAGTGGAAACCAAATTTTGTGAATGTTTTTACCTTCTCGTTTTTTGTTTTTTTTTGGTTTTGCCTTTTTCCCCACAGCTCTTGGGACACCTCTTGGTTGTGGCCAAAAACGTGGCTCAGAAAGAAGGTTTGGTGGAGGGATACAGAGTAGGTAAGAGTAAACTCACCTGTGCACACCTGCAGTCTGGCTCAGCTGATGCTAAACCTCTGAGCACTTAGCATGAGTTCACCAGCTCTGCACGAGCTGCACCTAACGCCTCAAACACATCAACACTTACAGCAGTAGTGCGGTGTGAGCGGCGTGAGTTTGTGTTGCAGTGATTAATGATGGGTAGTATGGTATGAGCAGTGTTTGTTGGTGTTGCAGTGATTAATGATGGGTAGTATGGTATGAGCAGTGTATGTTGGTGTTGGGGTGATTAATGATGGGTAGTATGGTATGAGCAGTGTGTGTTGGTGTTGGGGTGTGTTGCAGTGATTAATGATGGGTAGTATGGTATGAGCAGTGTATGTTGGTGTTGGGGTGATTAATGATGGGTAGTATGGTATGTGCAGTGTGTGTTTGTGTTATTTTGTGTTGCAGTGATTAATGATGTGTAGTATGTTATGAGCAGTGTGTGTTGGTGTTATTTCGTGTTGCAGTGATTAATGATGGGTAGTATGGTATGAGCAGTGTGTGTTGGTGTTGGGGTGATTAATGATGGGTAGTATGGTATGAGCAGTGTGTGTTGGTGTTGGGGTGATTAATGATGGGTAGTATGGTATGAGCAGTGTGTGTTTGTATTATTTCGTGTTGCAGTGATTAACGATGGAAAGCACGGAGCCCAGTCTGTTTATCACCTCCACATCCACGTTTTGGGCGGCAGACAGATGTCGTGGCCCCCAGGCTAGGAGGGGCTCTTCCTGGGGGACCCTGGGGCTCGTGGGCCAGCCTTCAGCAGGTGTGCTAACCCATGTACACCTGCACAAATCCACACATCCCCACTCTGCACAGACACACATCCCCACTTCACTGAGAGGATTTACCAGAAAACTGATTAAATAAAGCACTGTACTCTTCAGTTTGAAATTTTGTATCATGGTTTTTCTTTTTCTCATTTCATGAACATATCAATTACATTTTTAATAATAGCCAATAATGTAAAATGGCAAAACCTACATTCCGACATCATTTTGTTAATTTTTGTAGCTGTTTTATCCAGTGACTGTCTTGAAGAGACATAGTAAATTGAAGAATTTACTATGATTCTTTGGGTTTTACTTGTGAGCAGCACTGTCATTCAATAGTTTGCTGCTCAGATCTTAAACCGTCCCTGCTCTTGCCTCTCCAGGTGCAGGTGCAGTCACTGCTTCTCCACCTTTCATTTGTATGAAGCTGGCGCACTTACCTGGTTGCACCACAAGGGGTCACCTCTGAGACACAGTTCAGGTTGTTGATGGGAAATGTAGTTTTCTGGCGGAATTCTGTTGCAGGCTGTTACAGCACAGGGCAGAGGAACTTGCTGTGCTGGTGCTTTAATGGCCAGTTGCTGTATATGTGTTTAAGCTGATTACTGCTGTAATCTGTGCTGATCTAAGATCAGTTTAGCCTTTCGGCTCATAATGGATAAGGCTGTGGTGCGGACGGGGGAGGCTGATTCTGGATCTGCTCTCCTGCTCTGAGCTGCTGTATGAACACAGCGGCCTGGGTGGGTCTTTTTTCAGGTATAATTTTCCGCCTGCTATGAGAGAGGGGTGGGGAGGGATCGGGGGGGCAGGTGAGTGAGGGGGCAATCTTTCGCCCCCCCCCCCCACCCCCGATGGACTGGACTGGGGCTAAACTCCAGTGTCTCTGGGTCACTGGGAGTGCGGCAGGCCGTCTCTGCGGGAGGCGAGGAGGAGCGGATTGAAATATCTGTGCTCCCCGGCCTCCCGGGATGGAGCCCCAGGTCAGCACCGTCCCGGGATGGAGCCCCAGCTGCAGACAGATTGCTTCTCGCTGGAGTGTGGAGTCGCCAGGGTACCGGCTGAGCCCATTTTTCGTGAAGGAGAACTCATTCACTCCCTCGGCCTGGGACAGAGGACTTGGCAGCGCTCCCTCAGCCTGGGACAGAGGACTTGGCAGCGCTCCCTCAGCCTGGGACAGAGGACTTGGCAGCGCTCCCTCAGCCTGGGACAGAGGACTTGGCAGCGCTCCCTCAGCCTGGGACAGAGGACTTGGCAGCGCTCCCTCAGCCTGGGACAGAGGACTTGGTAGTGCTGCCTACGTGATTCAGCCTAGGGAAGGAGACTGAGCATTAAACTACTGCTCCTCACGCACGCACGCACGCACGCACACACGCACACACGCACACACACACACACACACGCATTCACACACACACACACAACCACACACACACACACGCACAACCACACACACACACACACACACTCACACACACACTCGCACACACACACACACACACACACACGCACACATGCACAACCACACACACACACACACACTCACACGCACACACACAACCACATGTACGTACACACACACACACACACTCACACACACACACACACATACACACTCACACACACACACACAACCACATGCACGTGCACATGCGCACACAAACACACTCACACACACACACACACACAACCACATGTACGTACACACGCGCACACAAACACACTCACGCACACACACACATGTACATACACACGCGCACACAAACACATGGACACGCATGCACACACACTCACACACACACTCACACAACCACATGCACGTGCACATGCGCACACAAACACACTCACACACACACACACACACACAACCACATGTACGTACACACGCGCACACACACACACACACACACAACCACGTGCACGTACACGCGCACACAAACACACACAACCACATGCACGTACACACGCGCACACAAACACACTCACACGCACGCACACACACATGTACATACACACGCGCACACAAACACTCAAACGCACGCGCGCACACACGCACACACACACGTGCACACACACATGTACACATGCGCGCACACACACAAACACACTCACGCACGCACACACATACATGTACATACACACGCGCACACAAACACACTCACGCATGCACACACACACACGTACATACACACGCGCACACACACACGGACACATGCGCGCACACACTCACACACACGGACACACACACACGCATGAACACAGCCCTGCGGATGTGCTGAGCTGCCCACTAGTCAAATGAGCCAGGATGCCCCCCTAACCTCCCCCCACCCCCATGTGCCCCTGTGATGAGCCTCCACCCCCCCCATGTGCCCCTGCAATGAGCCTCCACCCCCCCCATGTGCCCCTGCGATGGCCCCCCCCCCACACGGGGCCTCCCACTCACCACGCCCCCCCCCCCCCCACCCCCCACGGCCCCCTGCCCCCCATGGAGCCTTACAGAAGGCAGGCTCTTGTCCGTGCGCTCCAGAGCAGGTCCAGCTCTCTCTGTCCTGTCTCATGACACTTACTGCAATCAGGAAATGCATCCCACTAAAGGCAGTGCACATAAACAACACTCCTCACTCGGGGTCAAAGGTCACAGGAACTTCTGAACACAGGAACACGGCTGCTTCCTACAGGTCTCTTTAAAACCTAACGAGCCGATTTGTAACCTGAAACGCCTGAATCCAAAATGGTGCCCCTGCTGGTTAACCCTTAAATCTAATACCCCCAAGAGCCCAGTATGAAATGGGTATGGAGATACTGGACATTGGGAGTCTTTGGTACTCATTGGTGGATATTAAGACAGCATTTGATTGGTGCGGGGGGGGATGGTGTGGATATTAAGACAGCAGCTCATTGGTGCAGGGGGGATGGTGTGGATATTAAGACAGCAGCTGATTGGTGTGGGGTGGGGTGGGGTGGATATTTAGACAGCAGCTGATTGGTGCAGGGGGGATGGTGTGGATATTAAGACAGCAGTTGATTGGTGCGGGGGGGATGGTGTGGATATTAAGACAGCAGCTGATTGGTGCAGGGGGGGTGGGGTGGATATTAAGACAGCAGCTGATTGGTGCAGGGGGGGTGGGGTGGATATTAAGACAGCAGTTGATTGGTGCGGGGGGGATGGTGTGGATATTAAGACAGCAGCTGATTGGTGCAGGGGGGGTGGGGTTTGATATTAAGACAGCAGCTGATTGGTGAAAGGGGATGGTGTGGATATTAAGACAGCAGTTGATTGGTGCAGGGGGGATGGTGTGGATATTAAGACAGCAGCTGATTGGTGCAGGGGGGGTGGGGTGGATATTAAGACAGCAGCTGATTGGTGCAGGGGGGGATGGTGTGGATATTAAGACAGCAGCTGATTGGTGCAGGGGGGGTGGGGTGGATATTAGGACAGCAGCTGATTGGTGCAGGCGGGGTGGGGTGGATATGGGGCTCGATGGGGGAGTGGGATGATTGACAGGCCTGGGCACAGAAAGTTCAGAGCAGCACTGTGGTGCTGTTAAAGGTGTGAAGGACAGGCAGAGCTCTCCAAACTAAATTCAAGATGAATTAAATACATTTTTTAAAAAACATTCTTTTGACCTGTGATTCAGGGGCAGGGCGACGTAGTGCTTCCGGGTTGCGGTTAGGTTCGACCCCGGCCGTGACCTCTGCTATCGCAGGTGGTCTTACCGGATCTTCAGACCAAACTCATGGTGATAGAGTCGAACAGCCAGAGTGCCGCTGCCACTCAGGGCAGGCATCTGTGCACACTTTCATGGGGGGGGGCGGTCTGTGAAACCGGAGGAGGACACCTGGAGCCGCGGTGACCTGTGTGTTGGCGGTTTCCTGCGTGACTGGACTAGCGTGTGAGAAGGCCGGCCTGCGGCATACGTGTGCGACGCGTGTTTTAGCGCGCTCTCCGCTCGCTGCGCCGCATGTTCAGGTCATACGCTGTCACACTGCCGTCCTGCTAACGCTCCTCCTCTCCTTCGAGCCGCTTCTTTCGTCCTGCTCATTCACGTGGCACGTGTACCGTGTCCCACACGTGCAGCCGGGGCACCGTGCCTTCTGAGCTATCTGGACAGTCCCGGAGCGGGTCCCAGCAGAATTCTGGGGATCACGCGTGACTTAGAGGGGTGCTGAGAACACGATGTTCGCATGCACCCCCTTTCTGTTTTTGTTAAAACATGAAATGAGACTGTGGTCATTACTCAGAATCGCTCATCCATGGTTTTCTCCTGTTTATGTTCTTTAAAAAGAGTAATAATGCCCCCAGAGGTATCAGCTGTAAACCAAGATGGCGGGCTGCCCATTTCTCAACACCGAAGGTATATTTAAAAAAAAAAAAAAAAAAAAAAAATATATATATATATATATTATTTAAGGTGTAATCTTCAAGTTCAGTTAAATTCAATTGAGTTCAGTTCAGTCAAATTCAATTCAGTTCAATTAAATTTTCTTTGATTTAGTTCAAGTCTGTTCTATTTAATGTGCGTTTGATTCAGGTCAGTGCAGTTCAATAATTAACTGAATTTAGGGACAAGAGACAGAATAGTTGTGGACCTGAATAGAAAAACAGACACAACATTAACAGGGGTGTTCTTATACATGTTATTTTATTACAGAAATATATGTTGTGCCCACAGACTGTCTCAGAGGATGACCAGGACTGTGTGACAGCTGGCTTCAGAACTGCCGATTAACCCTAATCTATAAAAAACACGAAGTCATATCACGTTACTATAACAGAACCAAACAAAGAAGTAAAAAAATATATATTATACACTGCATAAATATACATGAGATAAACATTTATTCAGTTAAAATACATTATTTAACTTCACGGACCTTCATGGAGCATGTGTACCATCTGCATTAACCGAACAGCTGCTGGAACGGGGCTGCTACTCACCCTACACCCCCTACCACCCCCGGCCTCAACAATCTTGCCCCTTCAACCCCCCCCCCCCCCCCCCACCACACGCCGGCAAGGAGGGGCTTGTTTGGGGGTGCAGACGAGGCGGGGGTTTGTTTGAGGGGGTGTACGGGGGTTTGTGTGTGGGGGGGGGGGGGGTGTACAGGGGGAGGAAGGCAGGGTGAAGCCCCAGGGTGAGGGTAACCAGGTCTCAGCCAATGAGCGCTCTCCGTTTCTGATTCCCAGGATCCGGGGTGGGGCCAGAATTACTCTGCGCTCTGCTTGAACGAGCTGCCAATCATCTTCAGCCTGTGCAGCCTGCAAGCCAATCAGTCAATCAGTCATTAAACTAATCAGTCAATCAATCAATCAGTCAATCAATCAATATATCAGTCATTAAACTAATCAGTCAATCATTCAATCAGTCATTAAACCAGTCAACCAATAAATCAATCAATCTATCAGTCATTAAACCAGTCAACCCATAAATCTATCAATAAATCTATCAACCATTAAACCAATAAACAAATAAATCTATCGATTCATCAATCTCTCAGTCATTAAACTAGTCAATCAATAAATCAATCAGTCATTAAACCAGTCAACCAATAAATCTATCAATCAGTCAATCAATCAATCTATCGGTCCTTAAACCAATCAGTCAATCAATCAATAAATCAGTCATTAAACCAATCAGTCAATCAATCAATCAGTCATTAAACCATTCAACTGATAAATCAATCAATCAATCAATTTATGAGTCATTAAACCAATCAACCAATAAATCAATCAATAAATAAATCAAACTATCAATCATTAAACCAATTAATCTATAAATCAATCAAACAACAGTTATATAAATCATTAAATAAATCTGTAAGTCATTTAATCTATAAATTAGTCAATAAATCTATCAATCAATAAATAAATCTGTAAATGAATCTATAAATCAATAAATAAATCTATAAAATTGTTAACTATAAATTAATTAGTACATCTATAAATAAATATTAACCAATAATCAGCAAACGTTGTTATTGGTGTCCAGTGATGATACAGTAACTAAACACACAACAGCTGAATTTCCTCCATCTCAAGCCCCCCCCCCCCACCCCAGATCGACCCCCCGCTTCAGATTGAGCCCCCCCCCCCCAGATCGAGAACCGCCCCCCCCCACCCCCCCCCAGATCGAGAACCGCCCCCCCCCCCACCCCCCCCCCAGGTCGAGCCCCGACCCCCCCAGATCGAGCCCCACCCCCCCCCACCCCAGGTCGAGCCCCCCCACCCCCCCCCCCCCAGATCGAGCCCCACCCCGCCCACCCCAGGTCGAGCCGCCCCCCCCCCCCCCCCCCCCCCCCCAGACGGAGCCCCTCCCTCCTGTCAGACGTGTCTGGGATCTGGGAGTGCTGTACCTCTCCTGTTTCAGGCCGGCCGGGTCCTCTTTGGATCTGATGAAGGTGGCGTAGCCCCCTCCTCTGGAGAGGAAGGCAAACTCCCCATCTTTGGCCCCGAACACCACCCTGGAGCGGAGGAGGAGGGGGTGCTCATCACACATCACGGGGGTCCAGCAGTAATGGGGTACAGGGGTACAGGGGTACAGGGTGCGAGACTGAGGGGTAGAGTCTGGGGGTATGGAGACCAGCGGTAATGGGGTACAGGGGTACAGGGTACGAGACTGAGGGGTAGAGTCTGGGGGTATGGAGATACAGGGTGGGGTTTGGGGGATGGGGGTTGAGGAGATGAGGGTAGAGTTCAAGTTTGAGGGTGATTTTTGGGGTGGGGTGTAAAGAGAGGTGGTGCTTTGGGTTTAGAGTTTGGTGATGTAGAGGTTCAGGGTGCAGATTTGGGGGGTGGGTGTGGGGATTTGTGGGTGGAGTTTGGGGTTCAGGGTTTGGGGATATGGAGGTTCAGGGTGTAGATTTGGGGGGGTGGGGATTGAGGATTTTGGGGTGCAGTTTGTGGTTCAGGGTGCAGATCTGGGGGGATGGGAGGGGTGGGGATTGAGGATTGGGGGTGCAGTTTGTGGTTCAGGGTGCAGATCTGGGGGATGGGAGGGGTGGGGATTGAGGATTTGGGGGTGCAGTTTGTGGTTCAGGGTGCAGATCTGGGGGGATGGGAGGGTGGGGATTGAGGATTTGGGGGTGCAGTTTGGGGTCCAGGGTGCAGATTTGGGAGGATGGGAGGGGATTGAGGATTTAGGGGTGCAGTTTGTGGTTCAGGGTGCAGATTTGGGAGGATGGGAGGGGATTGAGGATTTGGGGGTACAGTTTGTGGATCAGGGTGCAGATTTGGGGGGTGGGGGTGGGGATTTGTGGGTGGAGTTTGGGGTTCAGGGTTTGGGGATATGGAGGTTCAGGGTGCAGATTTGGGGAGGTGGGGATTGAGGATTTGGGGGTGCAGTTTGGGGTCCAGGGTGCAGATCTGGGGGGATGGGAGGGGTGGGGATTGAGGATTTGGGGGTGCAGTTTGGGCTGACCTGGCCTGCGTCTCCCCAGCTTTGATGCGTAGCCGGCGGACGTAGAATGGGCTCAGCCCGGGGTGCTCCCAGAACTTGAAGACGTAGTCCTTCACCCACTGCAGCTCCACCCGCAGCAGCTCCCCCACCTCCACGTCCGACGTCACCAGGAAGGACGCCGTGCTGTTCCCCTGCATGATGGGCCTACGAGGGTCCAGGCATAAAGAGTCAAATGCCTATCAGCTGCCCCACACAACACCGTGCTGTTCCCCTGCATGATGGGCCTACGAGGGTCCAGGCATAAAGAGTCAAATGCCTATAAGCTGCCCCACACAACACCGTGCTGTTCCCCTGCATGATGGGCCTACGAGGGTCCAGGCATAAAGAGTCAAATGCCTATCAGCTGCCCCACACAACACCGTGCTGTTCCCCTGCATGATGGGCCTACGAGGGTCCAGGCATAAAGAGTCAAACGCCTATCAGCTGCCCCACACAACACCGCGCTGTTCCCTCGCATGATGGGCCTACGAGGGTCCAGGCATAAAGAGTCAAACGCCTATCAGCTGCCCCACACAACACCGTGCTGTTCCCCCGCATGATGGGTCTACAAGGGTCCAGGCATAAAGAGTCAAACGCCTATCAGCTGCCCCACACAACACCGTGCTGTTCCCCTGCATGATGGGTCTACGAGGGTCCAGGCATAAAGAGTCAAACGCCTATCAGCTTCCACACCCCCAGCTGACCCACAAACGAGTGGGGAAATCAGTCCTGATCCATCATGAGGAAAACTGGCCATTAAGCCCATCGAGGCCTGGCCTGAACACCTAAAGTGTCTCTACACCTGGAACTGAACACCTAAAGGGTCTCTACACCTGGAACTGAACACCAAAGGGTCTCTACACCTGGAACTGAACACCAAAGGGTCTCTACACCTGGAACTGAACACCAAAGGGTCTCTCCACCTGGAACTGAACACCAAGGGGTCTCTACACCTGGAACTGAACACCTAAAGGGTCTCTACACCTAAAACTGAACACCAAAGGGTCTCTACACCTGGAACTGAACACCTAAAGGGTCTCTACACCTGGAACTGAACATCTAAAGGGTCTCTACACCTGGAACTGAACACCAAAGGGTCTCTACACCTGGAACTGAACACCTGAAGGGTCTCTCCACCTGGAACTGAACACCTGAAGGGTCTCTTCACCTAAAACTGAACACCAAAGGGTCTCTACACCTGGAACTGAACACCTGAAGGGTCTCTTCACCTGGAACTGAACACCAAAGGGTCTCTTCACCTGGAACTGAACACCTAAAGGGTCTCTACACCTGGAACTGAACACCTGAAGGGTCTCTTCACCTGGAACTGAACACCTGAAGGGTCTTTTCACCTAAAACTGAACACCAAAGGGTCTCTACACCTGGAACTGAACACCTAAAGGGTCCCTACACCTGGAACTGAACACCTAAAGGGTCTCTCCACCTGGAACTGAACACCAAAGGGTCCCTACACCTGGAACTGAACACCTAAAGGGTCTCTTCACCTGGAACTGAACACCAAAGGGTCTCTTCACCTGGAACTGAACACCTAAAGGGTCTCTACACCTGGAACTGAACACCTAAGGGTCTCTTCACCTGGAACTGAACACCAAAGGGTCCCTACACCTGGAACTGAACACCTGAAGGGTCTCTTCACCTGGAACTGAACACCTGAAGGGTCTCTTCACCTGGAACTGAACACCTAAAGGGTCTCTCCACCTGGAACTGAACACCTGAAGGGTCTCTTCACCTGGAACTGAACACCTAAAGGGTCTCTCCACCTGGAACTGAACACCTGAAGGGTCTCTTCACCTGGAACTGAACACCAAAGGGTGTCTTCACCTGGAACTGAACACCTAAAGGGTCTCTACACCTGGAACTGAACACCTAAAGGGTCTCTCCACCTGGAACTGAACACCTGAAGGGTCTCTTCACCTGGAACTGAACACCAAAGGGTCCCTACACCTGGAACTGAACACCTAAAGGGTCTCTTCACCTGGAACTGAACACCAAAGGGTCTCTTCACCTGGAACTGAACACCTAAAGGGTCTCTACACCTGGAACTGAACACCTAAAGGGTCTCTCCACCTGGAACTGAACACCTGAAGGGTCTCTTCACCTGGAACTGAACACCAAAGGGTCCCTACACCTGGAACTGAACACCTAAAGGGTCTCTTCACCTGGAACTGAACACCAAAGGGTCTCTTCACCTGGAACTGAACACCTAAAGGGTCTCTACACCCTGAACTGAATACCTAAGGGTCTCTTCACCTAAAACTGAACACCAAAGGGTCTCTTCACCTGGAACTGAACACCAAAGGGTCCCTACACCTAAAACTGAACACCAAAGGGTCTCTACACCTGGAACTGAACACCTAAAGGGTCTCTACACCTGGAACTGAACACCTGAAGGGTCTCTTCACCTGGAACTGAACACCTGAAGGGTCTCTACACCTGGAACTGAACACCCAGAGGGTCTCTACACCTGGAACTGAACACCCAGAGGGTCTCTACACCTGGAACTGAGCACACACACACACGAACGGTGTTGCCATGGGAGGTGCGGACACTCACAGGATGAGGCTAATGTCTTCCTTCTCTCCCAGAGTCCCGAAGAGAGACACCTTCAGTGGCTGGTCCCTGAAGGTCACGTCGTCCTGGCTGAAGAAATGTACTTTCACCTGGAAGTGAAAAACTGACAGAGGCAGAGAGAGAGGGGGAGAGAGAGAGAGAGAGAGAAATAAACATGAAAATAAGACCACTGGGCCACCAGCCAAAACACTAAAAGAACAACTCTATAGCAATGGCAACACAGCCATCTTTTGTCCCCTTGTCATTTTATGTGTTTGCAATCTTTTCTTTCGCAGATTATCAGAAGCGCAGGGTTCTATATGTCTGTGAAGCTCAGTGTTGCCACGGTGACGTTCTGACTGACAGCCGGGCTCACCTTTGTAGGGCATGACCCCGCGGGTGGCTCACCTTTGTAGGGCGTGACCCCGTGGGTGGCTCACCTTTGTAGGGCGTGACCCCGCGGGTGGCTCACCTTTGTAGGGCATGACCCCGCGGGTGGCTCACCTTTGTAGGGCATGACCCCGCGGGTGGCTCACCTTTGTAGGGCATGACCCCGCGGGTGGCTCACCTTTGTAGGGCATGACCCCACGGGTGTGCAGGTACATGGTGAGGCTCCGGCGGGCGCGGACCGGCCGGGCGCCATAGCCCAGCTTGGCGCAGCGGTTGCCACGGCAGCTGAGACACAGGCCGCGGCTGAAGGTCTCCCTGGAGCTGCAGAGGAACGCCGTGCTCTGCTGCTCAGAGTTCAGCAGCGAGTCGACAAACAGGAGCACTGAGCGCTCATGGGAACACTTCATTAACTGATTCACATCTGCAGAGAGGGAGGGAGGGAGAGGGGGGAGAGGGAGGGGGAGGGAGAGAGAGGGAGGGCAGAGAGGGAGGGAGGGAGGGAGGGAGGGAGAGAAAGAGAGGAAGCGAGGGTGAGAGGAGGAGAGGGAGAAGGGAAGTAAGAGAGATTTAAACCGTGCACTTCACACCTGACAGAAGAAATGAGCCCTGCTTGATCTGCACACTGTTCTGCCTCACACTGCAGCCCTGAGCACTCCTCACACTGCAGCCCTGAGCACTCCTCACACTGCAGCCCTGAGCACTCCTCACACTGCAGCTCTGAGCACTCCTCACACTGCAGCCCTGAGCACTCCTCACACTGCAGCCCTGAGCACTCCTCACACTGCAGCTCTGAGCACTCCTCACACTGCAGCCCTGAGCACTCCTCACACTGCAGCTCTGCTTCATAACACCGTTCAGTCCGTTTAGCTAAAGACAACAAAACCAGGCGCATGAGGAAGTGGTGGCGCTGCAGTGTGGGGAGGAAGAGGAGGAGGAGGGGGCTGGGATGAAGGTGGCAGAGGCTCACTCTGGATGCCGGACATGGCGATCTTCAGCATGGCGCTTTGTAGATCGCAGCCGGGCTGGGACGTCCCGCCGTTGGGGTAGATGTCCACGTGCCCCACGGGCCGCTGGATCCCGATGCTGCGCCCGGGGGACCCCCTCGTGTTCGTGTGCAGGACGTCCACAAATTTGGCATCATCCGGGGAGAGGGTGCTCTGCACGTCAGCATGCTCGAACCCCGGGCCAGCGGGGTCCAGACCTGACAACAGGGCACAGAGAAGAGGGCATCGCAACCATGGAAACAGCATTGCAACCATGGAAACAGTGTCTAAAGGCATGGAAACAGCATCACAACCATGGACACAGTGTCTAAAGCCATGGCAACAGCATCGCAACCATGGAAACAGCATCGCAACCATGGAAACTGCATCGCAACCATGGAAACAGTGTCTAAAGGCATGGAACCAGCATCGCAACCATGGAAACAGTGTCTAAAGCCATGGAAACAGCATCACAGCCATGGAAACAGTGTCTAAAGCCATGGAAACAGCACCACAATCATGGAAACAGTGTCTACAATTAGGCTGGGTCACATACTAAATCAGAAGCACTTAACAAGCAGAGCAACCAGCATGTGTTAATACTTTCAAGTTCCCCCCAAAATTGGGGACAGGTGAAATATATACTTGCGTGTTATGTCAATACAACGTTACGCACGGACTGATTTCAAACTGGCAGGAGAACAGTCCAGGTCCAGCTCTCCCATTCTCCACGCACGCACAGGCACCCGTACTCCAGTAAAGCCTGTTTCTGCAAGCGGCCTCGCAAAGCTACCTGTACCTGCCCACACCACATTGTTCAAATCTGATGGGTTAATCGCAGTTTTATTTAGCAAGGCTGTCTGAATTCACCCGGCCAAACTGAACACAGGGGTGTATTTTTGTATGTCTTTTGGTTTTATTTCCCCCCTGGCGATCTGATATATTTGTAAAACAGTAGTCATAATTATTGTAAGGATTGTGCGTTTCACTTTTAAAAACTTGGAGACAGAAAACAGGCGCTGGCCGGTTAAGCAGGTAGGCAGTCAAGCACATGTTAGTAACTTCCACTTATAAACGTGTTATATCGATAACCGTTAGCGTATGGTCAGTGCAAACTATGCAGTGTAAAGCCTGCCCTCGTGTCGCTTTATTGTTTTCAGCCCTGCTGCCGTTAAGTGCTGACTAGCTGTATTTGATTAAGCCAGTGGCCAGAGAAAGTTCGGGCTCATGTCTGTTGCGTGCTGAACAACTGTATTTTATGTTAAATCTGTGCAATTGATATCATGCCGCGGTTGCATTCTGAAATGGATGTCTCGTATTTCCTTTATGGGTTCATTGAATGTTTAGCTAGGGTAACCAAAGATACTAATGTTTTAATTTAGTTTGCTAGCTAGGTAGCTAGAGGGTTAGAAAGGCATAAAAGAGCTTCTCGCATGTGTAAAAGTTGCATTTGCTGTTTTATATGTATTGAATGTGTGTCCTTTTGGTGAAGCCAAAAACACATTTCCAAAGTGGACTGTGAAGGGTAGTCTGATTTGATCTCATTTTTTCTAACTTTAAATGATCTAATCTTGTAATCTGACCACTGTACCGACTGCAGTACAGCGATTGGCCACTGCCCTGTGCCTGTGGTGCAGTGATTGGTGGTTGTGTAATTCTAGTGCAGTGATTGGCTGCTGGCCTGTGCCTGTGGTGCAGTGATTGTTGGTTGTGTAAATCGTGCACAGTGATTGGCCACTGGCCTGCAGCTGTGGTGCAGTGATTGGTGGTTGTGTAATTCTAGCGCAGTGATTGGCTGCTGACCTGTGATCCTGTAGACCTTGTTTTTGGAGAGATCTCCAGCGATGCCGGCCACGTGGGCCCCCAGACTGTACCCCAGCAGGTGCACCATCTCCAGGGGGTACTGTAGCTCCACCTACAGGTGCAGATCCAGCACAGCAACATCACTTCTTCCTGACTTATTAAAGCAAAAAAAAAAATCATCTCCATTTATATATAAACAAAAAGCTTTTCCTGCCTGTGTCGCTTAAATGTACCCCAAAACAAAACCGTTTACATTCACCCCACTCTCGTACTGGGAACAATTCAGGCCTTGCTCTTACATTGGGGGTCATTCCCAAACGACCACGACGAGAGGTCAGCTCAGTGATTGGTTGTTGGAATGGATTTTACAGACTGGCGTACAGTGATTGGTTGTTGGAATGGATTTTACAGACTGGCGTACAGTGATTGGTTGTTGGAATGGATTTTACAGACTGGCGTACTGTTATTGGTTGTTGCGATTTCATTTTACAGACTGCCGTACTGTTATTGGTTGTTGGCATTTCATTTTACATTACATTACATTACATTACAGGCATTTAGCAGACGCTCTTATCCAGAGCGACTTACACAACTTTTACATAGCATTTTACATTGTATCCATTTATACAGCTGGATATATACTGAAGCAATTTCGGTTAAGTACCTTGCTCAAGGGTACAACGGCAGTGTCCTTACCCGGGAATCGAACCTGCGACCTTTCGGTTACAAGCCCAGTTCCTTACCCACTGTGCTACACTCCGTCCTTTTACAGACTGCCATACTGTTATTGGTTGTTGGCATTTGATTTTACTGACTGCTATATTGTGATTGGTTGTTGGAATGGATTTTACAGACTACTGTACAGCTATCAGTTGTTGGAATGGATATTACACACTACTGTATAGCAATTGGTTGTTGGACTGGATTTTGCAGGCTGCTGTACAGTGATTGGTCGTTCGAATGGATTTTACAGACTTCTGTACAGCGATTGGTTGCTGGCGGCGTGCTCACCTCCATCCAGTTGATGAACTTGGCGACGTCGCGGCCCGCCAGCTTGGTGTTGGCGGCGGAGGTGGGGTAGTGCTGACGGGCTCGGTCCAGCCAGTCCACCACCAGCACGTTAGCGTGGGGCTCCCGCTCGTACAGAGCCTGCACCAGCATGGACACCCAGCTCTCAAACATCCCTGTTACCTGCAGCACAGCCGCCATGTTACAGCCTGCACCAGCACAGCCGCCATGTTACAGCCCGCACCAGCACAGCCGCCATGTTACAGCCTGCAGCAGCACAGCCGCCATGTTACAGCCTCCACCAGCACAGCCGCCATGTTACAGTCTCCACCAGCACATCCGCCATGTTACAGCCCGCACCAGCACAGCCGCCATGTTACAGTCTCCACCAGCACATCCACCATGTTACAGCCTCCACCAGCACAGCCGCCATGTTACAGCCCGCACCAGCACAGCCGCCATGTTACAGCCCGCACCAGCACAGCCGCCATGTTACAGCCTGCACCAGCACAGCTGCCATGTTACAGTCTCCACCAGCACATCCGCCATGTTACAGCCCGCACCAGCACAGCTGCCATGTTACAGCCCGCACCAGCACAGCCGCCATGTTACAGCCTGCACCAGCACAGCCGCCATGTTACAGCCTCCACCACACAGCCGCCATGTTACAGCCTGCAGCAGCTCAGCCGCCATGTTACAGCCTGCACCAGCACAGCCGCCATGTTACAGCCTCCACCAGCACAGCCGCCATGTTACAGCCTCCACCAGCACAGCCGCCATGTTACAGCCGGCACCAGCACAGCCGCCATGTTACAGCCTGCACCAGCACAGCCGCCATGTTACAGCCTGCACCAGCACAGCCACCATGTTACAGCCCGCAGCAGCACAGCCGCCATGTTACAGCCCGCACCAGCACAGCCGCCATGTTACAGTCTGCACCAACACAGCCGCCATGTTACAGCCTGCACCAGCACAGCCGCCATGTTACAGCCTGCACCAGCACAGCCGCCATGTTACAGCCTCCACCAGCACAGCCGCCATGTTACAGCCTGCGCCAGCACAGCCGCCATGTTACAGCCTCCATCAGCACAGCCGCCATGTTACAGCCTGCGCCAGCACAGCCGCCATGTTACAGCCTGCACCAGCACAGCCGCCATGTTACAGCCTGCACCAGCACAGCCGCCATGTTACAGCCTTCTTCCTTCCAAGTTGCCCATAAACTTAAAACTAAAAGAAAGCCTTGTATTTTTTAACTGGTGAAAAAGAGGAGGCAGGGGCATGGACACCCCCTCTGACACATACATATACAGGCAGACACGCACACACACACACACACACACACACAGAGGACACGCACGCAGGACACGCGCACAGATTCACCCTTCAGATAGTAACCTCTCAGGTCCTGTTCTGTCTTATCTCCAGGCTATGCTGGCTGAGCTCTTGGAAGCTTCCTATGGCTGAGAACGGCTCACTGGTGAATCTCAGTGTAATGAGTGAGTTAACAGCGAGGGGATTTTCACCGTCCAGCCGTGAATTATCATGAAGGTCCGTGCGTGGGCGTTGAACTGGCACTCGTGGGCGGTGTGCGGGTGACCAGGTACCAGGTAGCACAGGTCCTCATCCGGACCGTCACAGGTGCGCAGGGAGAACTTTGATTGGATGTCGCTGTAGTCCCTCAGCCAGTCTGTGCCGTTGCCTGGAAGTGCAAAAAATATGGGTGACAAATGTTTAAAAAAAGGTGCATAATTTATTGGTCATTTTGTCTCGTTTGACTGTATATGGAAGCAGTGCCTGGTCCTGCCGTGCCTGCTTCACTTACTCCAGCCAAAAGATGAGTTGTGTGAGTCACACTGAATTGTGCACAAAATATAAGTCATATGTTGTGTGTTACCTTTTGGGTTCGTTTAGGTTAGTTTGAACTTTACTTATCCCGGAAGGCAAATTCGCTTATCACCTTGGCCATGAAATAATAAATAATGCACATGTTCAAAAGAAGGAAACAAGGCAGACAATCATTTTGCGTCATTTGAATTTATTGAAAGCACTTTCTTGCTACATGTACCTCCATCCAGCACTTATGTTTTACTTCGTATCATTATCTTTTTGTTAGCTTGTCATGCCTCCTGGTTTGACTTAGCTTAGGCTAGGTCAGAGAGTAATGTTTACTGTGTGAACTGGACGTAATATGTTCATGGCTATGAATAACTGTTACAAAATGAGTATTGTACCTTATCGGACCTGTGTTTTGTAGTTCCAGTGACCTTCTGTATGCACTTATTGTACGTCACTTTGGATAAAAGCATCTCCCTAATAAATGTAATGCAATAGAAATGGTAGCTTCCCACATTAACGAGGTCAACCTCAGACTGACTGAGCCACCCTGGCAGTGTTAACGTTCTACCGCTCGAGGGCGTACAACGCAAGAAAACCGTTGTAGTTGCAGCCTTCGAATCGCGCTTTTGCACAGTAACAATCTGCTCTGAACTGTGACGTCACCAAAATCTTAGACAGTGTAATCATGTACTTACTGAATGAAGTTTCATCAGTGGCGGTTGTTGAAAAACGTGCGCACAGTTCTACAAAATAAATTGAAATGATAAGCGTCCCGATGTTTGCTTTGCCCATATTACGGTTTTCCAGCAGGCGCAAAATAAAAAAAATTAAAAAAGTTACTTCGGTGATGATCCAAATGCTGAAATTTTAAGTGAGGTCTGGTATAAGAAAAAAAAAAATACTCTTGATCTTAAAAGAACATGTCCAGAATTAAAATGGACTGGAATTAATCTGTAATGGTTTTGTAATTGTTACCTAAATTGTTGTTTTGTTCATTTTATTTTTTATAATTCTTGCAAAATGAAAATTGATTTAATTAAGCTCTTTAAAAACCTAAGCACTCTATCGCATCCCCTAAATTCTTCCCCACACGGGCTTCCAAATGTGGTTTTATGCTAAACCTGAAGCTTCATGCAAATTACTCACTGTTTATTGGTCCGAGGCACGTGGCTTGGGAGTCCACGTACCTTCTCTAGAAAAAAATGTTGAGTCAAGAAAACCCACGCGCTTTTCCGAACCATTACCAATTTTATTTACACACTGCGTGCGGGTCCCGTTTCATTTATACGTTCAGTCAGTATGATGACACACAAAGCCAGTATGAACACAGCCTGCGTGTGCCTTGTAGTGTAATTCTTTTGGAACTGGCTTCCAGTCTTTGGAAGCCAGTTAAAATAAATAAATAAATACATTAAAAAATATATATTTTTTATTAAAAAACAAAGAATTGCACTAAAAGAGGTGTACCCCGTGTGGGATTAACTGTAGAATTTCTTTTAATATATCTGTGGATATTTTGTTGATATTAAAAATGTAGGCTAATGTGTGTGTGTATATATATATAAGAAGCTGCGTAATTATGCATATATATAATATATTCATAATTATGCATGTTCTTCTTTTTATTATTATTATTATTATTATTATTATTATTATTATTGTTGTTATTATTATTATTATTATTATTATTATTATTAGCCTACTGTTCGCAAATATTTAATTATATGTCCAAATGTGTTCTTAGTGGGGGATTTAAAGCTCTTGTGTTTGTTTTTACGCGCGTTAACTGTGCACTGCTTACGAAAGCTTTTGTTCTCTCTGGCTAGCAGGAGCGTTTATGCGATAAAAAAAACCTTGATGAATTTTGAATCATAACGATACAATCTCTGAATAATTGATTAACTGTAAACCCTTATAGAAGAGGACAGCAAAGGGAATTGGAAGTGTTTGTAACCGGGGCAGACGGCGAAAAAAACGACACTACGCAGCAGAACTGACCGTAGCCTAATATTTCATCTAATATTCACCCGCGGATCTTGGCCCTCCGTCACACGCGTGGGTATCCATGTTTAGGTCATGTTGTCTATGCCATGCGCAGCGGGACCACCTTTCACGCTTCAATAACTCTGAGTTGCGCAGTTATTGGTCCCTGGAGTTCCATCGCATGAACGTGCCTTCTACAGACCATTGCCCCCGCAAGTCTTGCGTTCAGTGGGTAATGAATTATGGAGGTTTAGATGAAGGACGGGGGCGTATAGCTGAACTCCACAGAGCATTCCGGCCCATATATATTGTCTTCGTTTTCATTTGTAAATATTATTTACATTATATATGAACAAATCTGCCGGAGGTCCCAATCCCAGAAATAGAAACACCGATTGAGTAACAAAGGACATTAGAATTCCAAGAAAACGGTCAAATCAATCCACATGCGTCTCCAAACGCCGACCTCTCTCTCTCTCTCTCTCTCTCTCTCTCTCTCTCTTGAATCACAATTTCTTACGCCGTACTTCACAGAGACCTCTATTTTCATTACTCGGTTGACATATGTTATGTCCATATGTCCAAAACACGTGGCAGGGTTATATATAAATAAATTCTGTTCATAACAGGGATATGTTTCAGTCATGATGGCGATTTCCTCTCACGTGACCAATGGGAATCACAAGGCTTGAAGGCTCGTGCGTCACTGTTATTGTGAGAGACACATTGTCCGTGTCTGGCTGCTGTTAGGACACATTCCTTTCTATCCAATCGCAAATCGCGTGTTGTCCGGTCATCCAAACCGACCAACTGAGTGAAGGAAGGGACTCCCCGCCCATCAACCGCCCCCTTTTCCTCAAAAAATGTATTCTTTTCAAGACTGTTTCTTTTTGTTGAAGATACACAATTCTAAGAAGTTACGGACCCTTTCTGGGGGAGAATTTCTCCGAATTGGAGAGAGGTGGAAACACTGAGCTTCTCACTCCTTTATGAACAATTCCTATATTTATCCAGAGAAAGTTACAGTTAAGAAATAAAAAACTTAATTACAATTTATACAGCTGAATATGTACTGAAGGAATTAGACTAAAAACCCAAAGGTGCTTAATGATGCAACTATAGCAGAAATCAAACCTGCAACTTCTCAACCTCTAAACATTACTTTACCTTAACCAGTAATACTGCACTGTCTCTCCCTAATTAGACTGGGATATATTTACAGTAAGAAATGCATCTTTATATCAGTGCAAACTGCACCCTTATATCTGTGAAAAATACACATATATCAATAACAAATGCACCATTATATCAGTGCAAAATGAGTCCTTATATCCGCGTGAAATATACCCTTAACTCAACTAATATTCAGTTCTTAAATTCACTTTAAAGAGCACATTCATTCTTTCTGCTTGGCGCCCTCTGGTGGTTAATTTTCCCACAGCGGGTGGAACAGCAGAGACGCTGAATACAGACTCATTGGATTAGTGGTGAGCCATTAGCATTAGTATGTTAAACAGTTCAGTATGACTGAGTAGTGCTCCTTCATTCTGTTAAATTTGCTCGCCTCCTGCAGGTTTGCTGCATTTTGACTCTTACTTTTGATGCACGTTGCAGCTTAAATGTCGTACTGCTTTGGAGCTGCATGGAGTGTGTTCTCTTGTTTTAGACCAGGAGGCCCTGAATACACGTACACCACCCACTGTAGACATGACAGGTCATCATCATTGGTAAATATCAAAAATGCCCTTCACTGAAAAAAAAAGTGCCTGGGCCAATCAAAAACATTCACTCGAACCTGAAATAATTTTTTATTTTTATTTTTTTAACATGGAAGGTGGATTATGTCATTAATACTCCCGGGATATCATCGCCCTTCAGCTGGAATGCATGCTGGCATGCTCCCCACCAAACACACACATCGCTGCTCCCCACCAAACACACACATCGCTGCTCCCCACCAAACACACACAGCGCTGCTCCCCACCAAACACACACAGCGCTGCTCCCCACCAAACACACACATCGCTGCTCCCCACCACACACACACAGCGCTGCTCCCCACCAAACACACACAGTGCTGCTCCCCACCAAACACACACATCGCTGCTCCCCACCAAACACACACAGCGCTGCTCCCCACCACACACACACATCGCTGCTCCCCACCAAACACACACAGCGCTGCTCCCCACCAAACACACACAGCGCTGCTCCCCACCAAACACACACATCGCTGCTCCCCACCAAACACACACAGCGCTGCTCCCCACCAAACACACACAGTGCTGCTCCCCACCAAACACACACATCGCTGCTCCCCACCAAACACACACATCGCTGCTCCCCACCACACACACACATCGCTGCTCCCCACCAAACACACACAGCGCTGCTCCCCACCAAACACACACAGTGCTGCTCCCCACCAAACACACACAGCGCTGCTCCCCACCACACACACACAGCGCTGCTCCCCACCACACACACACAGCGCTGCTCCCCACCAAACACACACAGCGCTGCTCCCCACCAAACACACACATCGCTGCTCCCCACCAAACACACACAGCGCTGCTCCCCACCACACACACACAGCGCTGCTCCCCACCAAACACACACAGTGCTGCTCCCCACCAAACACACACATCGCTGCTCCCCACCAAACACACACAGCGCTGCTCCCCACCACACACACACACATCGCTGCTCCCCACCAAACACACACAGCGCTGCTCCCCACCAAACACACACATCGCTGCTCCCCACCAA
This sequence comes from Anguilla japonica, assembly GCA_025169545.1. NCBI lineage: Eukaryota > Metazoa > Chordata > Actinopteri > Anguilliformes > Anguillidae > Anguilla > Anguilla japonica. The sequence continues at coordinate 2,635,063 of CM045888.1, forward strand.
ACACACACAGCGCTGCTCCCCACCACACACACACAGCGCTGCTCCCCACCAAACACACACAGCGCTGCTCCCCACCAAACACACACATCGCTGCTCCCCACCACACACACACATCGCTGCTCCCCACCAAACACACACAGCGCTGCTCCCCACCAACACACACACATCGCTGCTCCCCACCAAACACACACAGCGCTGTTGTTGTTGTTCCATTTGGGGGAGCTTGGGTTGTAATGCTGTTGTGGTTATATGTCATTTAGCTGAGGTTAGGGCTTTTGTGGTTATATGCCATTTAGCTGAGGTTAGCGCTTTTGTGGTTATATGCCAGTTAGCTGAGGTTAGCGCTTTTGTGGTTATATGCCAGTTAGCTGCTGTTAGCACTGTTGTGGTTATTTTCCAGGTATATCAGGGAGAAACTTAGAGTGCTCAGACATGCTTTAATAATAACACCAGGGAGAATCTAAAGACGTATATAAAACATCTCAGTACAACTACATTACCAAAAGTATGTGGACACCCAAACATCACACCCATATGTGCTCGTTGAACATCACAGTCAAAACCCTGGGTATTAATATGGAGTGCCCCCCCCCCCCCCCCCCCCCCCCCCCCCCCCCTTTGCTGCTGTAACAGCCTCCCGCTCTTCTTCTGGGAAGGCTTTCCACTAGATTTAGGAACATGGCTGCAGGGATTCGCATCCATTCAGCCACAGGAGCATTAGTGAGGTCGGGCACTGATATTGGGGTATAAGGTCTGGCTCGCAGTCGGCATTCAAGTTGATCCCAAAGGTGTTCGATGGGGTAGAGGCCAGGGCCGTGTGCAGACCAGTCAAGTTCTTCCCCACCAAACTAATTTAATTTCTTCATGGACCTTACTTTATGCACAGGGGCATTCTCATGGTGAAACAGGAAAGGGCCTTCCCCAAACTCTTGCCTCAAAGTTGGATGCACACAATTCTCTAGAATGTCATTGTATGCAATAGCATTAAGATTTCCCTTCACTGCAACTAAGGGGCCAAGCCCAAACCATTAAAAACAGCACCAGACCATTACTCCTCTTTCACCAAACCTTACAGGTGGCACTATGCATTTGGGCAGGTAGTGTTCTTTTGGCATTCGCCAAACCCAGATTCGTCCATCAGACTGCCAGATAGTGAAGCGTGATTCATCACTCCGTGTTTCCACTGCTCCAGAGTCCAATGGCGGTGTGCTGTACAGCACTGCAGCTGAGGCTTGGTGTTGCACACGGTGATCTCAGGCTTGTGTGGAAACCCATTTAATGAAGCTCCCGACAAAAACAGTCCTTGTGCTGACGTTACTTCCACAGGCAGTCTGGAACTTGGTAGCGAGTGTTGCAACCCAGGACAGATGATTTTAACGCACTTCAGTACTCGGCAGTCCCGTTCTGTGTGCTTGTGTGGCCTACCGCTTCACGGCTGAGCTGTTGCTGCTTCTAGACGTTTCCACTTCACAAAAACAGCACTTACAGTTGACTGGGGCAGCTCTAGCAGGGCAGAAATTTGACAAACTGACTGGCATCCTATGACAGTGCCACGTTCAAAGTCACTGAGCTCTTCAGTATGACCCATTCTATTCTCAGTGTGTGTCTATGGGGAGTGCATGGCTGTGTGCTTGATTTTGTGCACTTGTTAGCAATGGGCGTGGCTGGAGTAGCCGAATCCACTAATTAGAAACAGTGTCCACATACCTTTGGCCATTTAGTGTATCTTTAATTGAGAAACTGTAGGCTACTGTTCTGAAAAGCGACACCTGTTTAATCCTCTTTCCGGTTTTAGGTGCCTTGCGTTATTCTGGCACTCCTATCCTTACACAGCTTTTTTTTCCTTCTGCGATTTCAGGATTTATTTATTTATTTATTTATTTATTTATTTATTTATTTATTTATTTATTTATTGTTTGTTTGTTTGTACATTTTTACGGACATTCATTTCACTCAAAAAGGACTTGTGGGTTTAGCCAGCAGATAGTTCGCCTGTACTGGTATATCACAAAAATATAATTATGTTATTTTGGATTGGGGTACCTAAAGTCCCGACACCTAAATAATTCGCAAGTTGTTGAATATACGTATAAGTTAATTTAAAAGATATCTATATGCATGGAATGTTTGTTTCGTCTGAATAACTAATTAAATAGGCGTACGATAAATGACACCGCCAACAAAAATAACAAGGCTTACTTCAGCCAAGTAAACGTCAACAACAAAAAAAGTGCATAACGAAACTGAAAGTGTTCAAGGGCGTACGCCATTTTAAAGGCGGAGGGGAACGAAGAGGGACTAAAAGAAGGAATAAAACCGAATAAAAGAACGGAGTAAGTAGCCTGTTGTGGGGTGGGATGGAGGGTATAGAAGCTAAAGGTGAAAGGGTGTGGGGACGGGTGAGAATATGCAGCTATAATCGCCGCAGCGCGCTTATTTTAGTAAAACAAAACTGACAAAGTGCGCGGTGAAATAGGCTCCAGATTTCCCATCTGGGATTAAAACAAAAATTAAGGTTTTACGTCAAATAAACGATTAATTGGTATATTTTTTTTGACATTTTAATGACATTCTTTCCTTTGGATATGATGTAGCTATTTACAGTCCAGCTCGAACTAGTTTCAAGTTACTCCGATTTCGAAGCATTTCAGTCGTAACTACCCACACACACGGACTTCCGTAGGCTATGCTTCGCACTGTGGCTTTCTCATGGAATCCTGTTGAATTCGTATTATTAATTCAATAACATTAAATTTAGCGACTACTTAGCAGCAAGAATTTAACTGAATTGCGGCTAACTGCATGAAGACTTCGCAGGTAGTTTCTTACGAGCCTGTGCATAGCATGTTTGTTAAATGTGATGTACGGAGGATTGTTTTGGAAATGCGTAGTTAAGTTAATGCTGCAAAATTTTCTGTTACAGTTTTTAAAGGTTTTTTAAAAAATGAAATCCAATAACATGTATGTTAGTATAAATTGTAGCTAGCCAGAGTGAATTCAGGTATTATGCGATATCGGGTAATATTGGACACTTTAAATAAGTTTTGTTTATTTTTTGGTGTGAACAATGGCCGCTGGGCCCTTGCGGAGAAACCTTATACTGCAGTTCTTGTATATATTCATGCGTCACACGGTCACAGCCAGAGGGGTGAGCATCAAACAGGAAGCTCACAAACAGAGCACGTGGTACATATTAAAGTTATAAAATTATTCAATGAAACCAATTATTATTATATAACATGAATGTGATGTGCTGTTGCAACAAAATGAATCAGTTGTCCATTTTATGTGCAAGTTTTATTTTTAAGTTGTTCTATATCCCCTAACATAGTTGGAGAATATGGAACAGCATGATTTCAGATAATATAGGACACCTTTTTGATTCTGTTTTTGAATTTCTTCTTTCAAGCTACGTTTTGTGAACTTCTTTGTCAGCATTGTTTTCAGAACGGTGCTATATAAATAAAATAATAATAATAATTATTATTATTATTATTATTATTATTGCTTTTTAAGCCTTTTACAATTGAAGAGATCCAGCTTATATTTGGGAATCTTGTGCTTATTACACCTACTCCACCCCAACTAAACCTGTCAGAATTTTTGGCCTTGCACCCTTCCTGAAGTGAGTGTTCCTGTTGGCTGCAGAAAAGTTATTAAAGTTCACGTAATGTTTATGACATTTACTGTGACACAATAAAAGTGGACATTTTTAAAGCTTATTAGATTACTTCAGCTTTAGATATGACTGTGTTTAAAAAAATAAATAAATAAATACATGTGTTCTAATGTAGGTTATTATGAATGGCTTGAATTTATTTTTGATCTTAGGCCAAAATAGGCCTGCTTGGTACAAGGCAACAAGCCAAATTTGGACATACAAAAGTGCGGAAAATTAGTTTAAATTATCACTGTTTGTCGTAAAAATTGAAGACGAAATTAAGGAGAATATTTAAAGTTACACAGTGTAGGCCTTTGTGAGAAATAATATCAAAGTTTGGTTGGAATTATCATTCAGACCTACTGTATGAGAAGTGTCCCATATTGCCGAATGTCATTGAAAAAATCTGGTTTAGACTCAGTGTACACAAAAGGGTATATCGTGTCACCATGGAAAATGTAATCAGTATTTCTCCTTCTTAGATAGTTAGGAAGCATCTTGAGGATTTCAGAAATGTATAATGTGTTGGACTATATTTTATGTTGGTTGTGACTGGTTGTTGAAGACGAATTGGGAAAAGTGTCCCATAATTCTTGAATTCACTCTGCATAAATTTATACAACAACAAACTTGAATCTCAGGCACTGACTGGCTAATAATTAGTTACCTGGATAATAATACAGAAACTAGCTTTGGGTGCAACGAAAGATGCACAGAAAAGAGCCTCATACAAACTGTTAAATACAGCGTTGGATCTGTTTTGAGCGATGGGGCTGTTTTGCTCCCACTGGTCCTGGGACCCTTGTTAAAAACAGCATCACAAACTCTACGTACATACCAGGACATTTTATCCAAAAATCTGGCTACCTCTGCCAGCAGACTGAGAGCTGAAATTGGATCTTCCAGCAAGACAATAACCCCAAGCACACATCACAGTTCACAGATAGATGCCTAAGTTACCACAAAACAACATTTTGCAGTGTCTGCTGTCTCTACACTTAAACTCCATTGAAAATCTGTGGTTTGAGCTGAACAGGACTGTCCATAAGCACAGAACAAAGGATATTAAGGGGCGATATAGCTCAGGAGGTAAGACCGATTGTCTGGCAGTCGGAGGGTTGCCGGTTCAAACCCCGCCCTGGGCATGTCGAAGTGTCCTTGAGCAAGACACCTAACCCCTAACCTCTAACTGCTCTGGCGAATGAGAGGCATCAATTGTAAAGCGCTTTGGATAAAAGCGCTATATAAATGCAGTCCATTTACCATTTACCATTTACCATATTAAGGGCATGGAAAGATTCTGGATGGAGGAAGGGTCTAAGATCAGAAAGGAGAGGGTGAACAAAGTACTGAATAGAGGGGTGCCAATAATTGTGATGCCCAATTTCTAGAAATAAATGTGAATGTATAATCTGTGTCATTTTGGTTGATTCAATTGAATGATTAATAAAATATTTTCTGCTTGTTGGACAATCAATGTATATCTGAGCACTGGCATCATTTAGGCTAGATAATAAAGTCATTCATCATTATCAAGGGTGTGAAAACTTTGGATGGGTCTGTATTGTACAGACTCATCCAAGTCATCCAGTCAACAGTGAAGTATAGAGTGTATGTGTGTGTCATGTGTGTCACTGTGTATTAGTGTGTCTGTGTGTTCAACGTGTTCTAATTTTGTGTGTTTGCAGGCCAGCTAATTTGGGTTAAAACCCACTTGCGGTCTAAACTGGTCTGACGTGTTCCAGTCTCCTGAGGTAGGGGGCGCTGTTTCTAAAATGAGTCTCTCAGGGGAGCCAGAGACCAAAGAGGGAACCCTCAACACAGAGAGAAACAGGTATAAATGCATGAATCAGACATTTAATGTGCTGTGAGTTAGAGCTGCAGTAAGAGGATGAGTTTAACTGGAAGCTCTGTCTCCATGTGCTGTGAGTTAGAGCTGCAGTAAGAGGATGAGTTTAACTGAAAGCTCTGTCTCCATGTGCTGTGAGTTAGAGCTGCAGTAAGAGGATGAATTTAACTGAAAGCTCTGTCTCCATGTGCTGTGAGTTAGAGCTGCAGTAAGAGGATGAGTTTAACTGAAAGCTCTGTCTCCATGTGCTGTGAGTTAGAGCTGCAGTAAGAGGATGAGTTTAACTGGAAGCTCTATCTCCATGTGCTGTGAGTTAGAGCTGCAGTAAGAGGATGAGTTTAACTGAAAAATCTGTCCCCTTATGTTGAGTTAGAGCTGCAGCAGGAGGATGAGTTTAAGTGGAAGCTCTGTCTCCATGTGCTGTGAGTTAGAGCTGCAGTAAGAGGATGAGTTTAAGTGGAAGCTCTGTCTCCATGTGCTGTGAGTTAGAGCTGCAGTAAGAGGATGAGTTTGAATGAAAAATCTGTCCCATTATGTTGAGTTAGAGCTGGAGTAAGAGGATAAGTTCAACTGGAAGCTCTGTCTACATATTTTGTTCACAGGGTGCACCCAAAAAGAGCAGGGTCACCTGGACCCAGCTGTCTGTCTATGAAGAGTGATCATTCAATGGATCTTCCAGTCAAGTTGAGGGGAGAGTTCACAGGTGATCAAAGGTAATTAAACAGGTTCATTTTGACAAAACTTTTTAATTATACTTCAATGTCACTGGCACCTTTCAGGTGTATGTGGATATATTTTGTCATATTCAGATGTGCAGTGAGTTAGAGCTGCAGTAAGAGGATGAGTTTAACTGGAAGCTCTGTCTCCATGTGCTGTGAGTTAGAGCTTCAGTAAGAGGATGAGTTTAACTGGAAGCTTTGTCTCCATGTGCTGTGAGTTAGAGCTGCAGTAAGGGGATGAGTTTAACTGAAAAATCTGTCCCATTTCGTTGAGTTAGAGCTGCAGTGGGAGGATGAGTTTAACTGAAAAATCTGTCCCATTATGTTGAGTTAGAGCTGCAGTAAGAGGATGAGTTTCACTGGAAGCTCTGTCTCCATGTGCTGTGAGTTAGTGCTGTAGTAAGAGGATGAGTTTAACTGGAAGCTCTGTCTCCATGTGCTGTGAGTTAGAGCTGCTGTAAGAGGATGAGTTTAACTGGAACCTTTGTCTCCATGTGCTGTGAGTTAGAGCTGCAGTAAGAGTATGGGTTTAACTGAAAAATCTGTCCCATTATGTTAAGTTTGAGCTGCAGTAAGAGGATGAGATTAACTGGAAGTTCTGCCTACATATTTTGTTCACAGGGTGAACCCAAAAGAGCAGGGTCACCTGGACCCAGCTGTCTGTCTATGAAGAGTGATCATTCAAGGATCTTCCTGTCAAGTTGAGGGGAGAGTTCACAGGTGATCAGAGGTAATTAAACAGGTTCATTTTGACAAAACCTTTTAATTATACTTCAATGTCACTGGCACCTTTCATGTGTATGTGGATATATTTTGTCATATTCAGATGAGCTTCAGTAAGAGGATGAGTTTAACTGGAAGCTCTGTCTCCATGTGCTGTGAATTTGAGCTTCAGTAAGAGGATGAGTTTCACTGGAAGCTCTGTCTCCATGTGCTGTGAGTTAGAGCTGCAGTAAGAGGATGAGCTTAACTGGAAGCTTTGTCTCCATGTGCTGTGAGTTAGAGCTGCAGTAGAGGATGAGTTTAACTGAAAAATCTGTCTCATTATGTTGAGTTAGAGCTGCAGTAAGAGGATGAGTTTCACTGGAAGTTCTGTCTACATATTTTTTCACAGGGTGCACCCAAAAAGAGCAGGGTCACCTGGACCCAGCTGTCTGTCTATGAAGAGTGATCATTCAATGGATCTTCCTGTCAAATTGAGGGGAGAGTTCACAGGTGATCAGAGGTAATTAAACAGGTTAATTTTGACAAAACTTTTTAATTATACTTCAATTTCACTGGCACCTTTCAGGTGTATGTGGATATATTTTGTCATATTCAGATGAGCTTCAGTAAGAGGATGAGTTTAACTGGAAGCTCTGTCTCCATGTGCTGTGAGTTAGAGCTTCAGTAAGAGGATGAGTTTAACTGGAAGCTCTGTCTCCATGTGCTGTGAGTTAGAGCTGCAGTAGGAGGATGAGTTTCACTGGAAGCTCTGTCTCCATGTGCTGTGAGTTAGTGCTGTAGTAAGAGGATGAGTTTAACTGGAAGCTCTGTCTCCATGTGCTGTGAGTTAGAGCTGCTGTAAGAGGATGAGTTTAACTGGAACCTTTGTCTCCTGTGCTGTGAGTTAGAGCTGCAGTAAGAGTATGGGTTTAACTGAAAAAATCTGTCCCATTATGTTAAGTTTGAGCTGCAGTAAGAGGATGAGATTAACTGGAAGTTCTGCCTACATATTTTGTTCACAGGGTGAACCCAAAAAAGAGCAGGGTCACCTGGACCCAGCTGTCTGTCTATGAAGAGTGATCATTCAATGGATCTTCCTGTCAAGTTGAGGGGAGAGTTCACAGGTGATCAGAGGTAATTAAACAGGTTCATTTTGACAAAACCTTTTAATTATACTTCAATGTCACTGGCACCTTTCATGTGTATGTGGATATATTTTGTCATATTCAGATGAGCTTCAGTAAGAGGATGAGTTTAACTGGAAGCTCTGTCTCCATGTGCTGTGAATTTGAGCTTCAGTAAGAGGATGAGTTTCACTGGAAGCTCTGTCTCCATGTGCTGTGAGTTAGAGCTGCAGTAAGAGGATGAGCTTAACTGGAAGCTTTGTCTCCATGTGCTGTGAGTTAGAGCTGCAGTAAGAGGATGAGTTTAACTGAAAAATCTGTCTCATTATGTTGAGTTAGAGCTGCAGTAAGAGGATGAGTTTCACTGGAAGTTCTGTCTACATATTTTTTCACAGGGTGCACCCAAAAAAGAGCAGGGTCACCTGGACCCAGCTGTCTGTCTATGAAGAGTGATCATTCAATGGATCTTCCTGTCAAATTGAGGGGAGAGTTCACAGGTGATCAGAGGTAATTAAACAGGTTAATTTTGACAAAACTTTTTAATTATACTTCAATTTCACTGGCACCTTTCAGGTGTATGTGGATATATTTTGTCATATTCAGATGAGCTTCAGTAAGAGGATGAGTTTAACTGGAAGCTCTGTCTCCATGTGCTGTGAGTTAGAGCTTCAGTAAGAGGATGAGTTTAACTGGAAGCTCTGTCTCCATGTGCTGTGAGTTAGAGCTGCAGTAGGAGGATGAGTTTCACTGGAAGCTCTGTCTCCATGTGCTGTGAGTTAGTGCTGTAGTAAGAGGATGAGTTTAACTGGAAGCTCTGTCTCCATGTGCTGTGAGTTAGAGCTGCTGTAAGAGGATGAGTTTAACTGGAACCTTTGTCTCCATGTGCTGTGAGTTAGAGCTGCAGTAAGAGTATGGGTTTAACTGAAAAATCTGTCCCATTATGTTAAGTTTGAGCTGCAGTAAGAGGATGAGATTAACTGGAAGTTCTGCCTACATATTTTGTTCACAGGGTGAACCCAAAAAGAGCAGGGTCACCTGGACCCAGCTGTCTGTCTATGAAGAGTGATCATTCAATGGATCTTCCTGTCAAGTTGAGGGGAGAGTTCACAGGTGATCAGAGGTAATTAAACAGGTTCATTTTGACAAAACCTTTTAATTATACTTCAATGTCACTGGCACCTTTCATGTGTATGTGGATATATTTTGTCATATTCAGATGAGCTTCAGTAAGAGGATGAGTTTAACTGGAAGCTCTGTCTCCATGTGCTGTGAATTTGAGCTTCAGTAGAGGATGAGTTTCACTGGAAGCTCTGTCTCCATGTGCTGTGAGTTAGAGCTGCAGTAAGAGGATGAGCTTAACTGGAAGCTTTGTCTCCATGTGCTGTGAGTTAGAGCTGCAGTAAGAGGATGAGTTTAACTGAAAAATCTGTCTCATTATGTTGAGTTAGAGCTGCAGTAAGAGGATGAGTTTCACTGGAAGTTCTGTCTACATATTTTTTCACAGGGTGCACCCAAAAAGAGCAGGGTCACCTGGACCCAGCTGTCTGTCTATGAAGAGTGATCATTCAATGGATCTTCCTGTCAAATTGAGGGGAGAGTTCACAGGTGATCAGAGGTAATTAAACAGGTTAATTTTTACAAAACTTTTAAATTATACTTCAATTTCACTGGCACCTTTCAGGTGTATGTGGATATATTTTGTCATATTCAGATGAGCTTCAGTAAGAGGATGAGTTTAACTGGAAGCTCTGTCCCATTATGTTGAGTTTGAGCTGCAGTAGGAGGATGAGTTTAACTGAAAAATCTGTCCCATTATGTTGAGTTAGAGCTGCATTTAAGAGGATGAGTTTCACTGGAAGCTCTGTCTCCATGTGCTGTGAATTTGAGCTTCAGTAAGAGGATGAGTTTCACTGGAAGCTCTGTCTCCATGTGCTGTGAGTTAGAGCTGCAGTAAGAGGATGAGTTTAACTGGAAGCTCTGTCTCCATGTGCTGTGAGTTAGAGCTGCAGTAAGAGGATGAGCTTAACTGGAAGCTTTGTCTCCATGTGCTGTGAGTTAGAGCTGCAGTAAGAGGATGAGTTTAACTGAAAAATCTGTCTCATTATGTTGAGTTAGAGCTGCAGTAAGAGGATGAGTTTCACTGGAAGTTCTGTCTACATATTTTGTTCACAGGGTGCACCCAAAAAGAGCAGGGTCACCTGGACCCAGCTGTCTGTCTATGAAGAGTGATCATTCAATGGATCTTCCTGTCAAATTGAGGGGAGAGTTCACAGGTGATCAGAGGTAATTAAACAGGTTAATTTTGACAAAACTTTTTAATTATACTTCAATTTCACTGGCACCTTTCAGGTGTATGTGGATATAGTTTGTCATATTCAGATGAGCTTCAGTAAGAGGATGAGTTTAACTGGAAGCTCTGTCTCCATGTGCTGTGAGTTAGAGCTGCAGTAAGAGGATGAGTTTAACTGGAAGCTCTATCTCCATGTGCTCTGAGTTAGAGCTGCAGTAAGAGGATGAGTTTAACTGGAAGCTCTATCTCCATGTGCTCTGAGTTAGAGCTGCAGTAAGAGGATGAGTTTAACTGGAAGCTCTGTCTCCATTTGCTGTCAATTTGAGCTTCAGTAAGAGGATGAGTTTCACTAGAAGCTCTATCTCCATGTGCTGTGAGTTAGAGCTGCAGTAAGAGGATGAGTTTCACTAGAAGTTCTGTCTACATATTTTGTTCACAGGGTGCACCCAAAAAGAGCAGGGTCACCTGGACCCAGCTGTCTGTCTATGAAGAGTGATCATTCAATGGATCTTCCTGTCAAATTGAGGGGAGAGTTCACAGGTGATCAGAGGTAATTAAACAGGTTAATTTTGACAAAACTTTTTAATTATACTTCAATTTTACTGGCACCTTTCAGGTGTATGTGGATATATTTTGTCATTCAGATGAGCTTCAGTAAGAGGATGAGTTTAACTGGAAGCTCTGTCTCCATGTGCTGTGAGTTAGAGCTGCAGTAGGAGGATGAGTTTAACTGAATAATCTGTCCCATTATGTTGAGTTTGAGCTGCAGTAGGAAGATGAGTTTAACTGGAAGCTCTGTCTCCATGTGCTGTGAGTTAGTGCTGTAGTAAGAGGATGAATTTAACTGCAAGCTCTGTCTCCATGTGCTGTGAGTTATTGCTGCTGTAAGAGGATGAGTTTAACTGGAAGCTCTGTCTCCATGTGCTGTGAGTTACAGCTGCAGTAAGAGGATGAGTTTAACTGGGAGGTCTGTCTCCATGTGCTGTGAGTTAAGTCTGCAGTAAGAGGATGAGTTTAACTGGGAGGTCTGTCTCCATGTGCTGTGAGTTAAGTCTGCAGTAAGAGGATGAGTTTAATTGTCTGTTTTGGTTCACAGGGTACAGCAGTCACTGGAGTCCTGTTGTTTAGAACTGACGAGTTCACCAAAACAGGTGTGAGATCTGCTTTTTCTAATTGTTTATATTGCACTTTATAATGATAAGAAATTGTACCTTTGCCAAATATTACTTGTAACCATGCACGGTTTAACATCACGTAAACATAACACATTTCAAAACAGGAAGTGAAGCTCGTTGCTGTGCAAAGGATGCATTAGTGCTAATGCTAACATGCTAAATTCAGCCCCTCAAATGACACAACTTAACATCTAATCATGGTCTGGAGTGCTACCTGGTCCCCACTCACAGGAAGTCCAGATTCCATCTGCAGGTCCCACACACAGCAGGAGAGGAAGAGTCCTAACAGAGACTTTTAAACAGGAAGCACTCAGCTCACAGTTTGCATTTACTAAATGTATTACTCAGAGCAACTGCATTATTCTACTGAACTGCAGGATTAATCACACATAATGTCTCTACAAAGCCATCAATCAGGAGCAAAGGCTACAGTTAGAATCTGAGCGTTTAGCACTGCTGCATGTTTGGTGTATGAAAGTATCTGTCCCTGTCCTGACTGTCAAAAACAAGAGACACACAAGGCAAGGAGTGCCTTTATTTGAGCTTTTATTTCAGTTGTGGTGATACAGCACACCTGTTCATGAGTTTCACACTGATACAGCACACCTGTTCATGAGTTTCACACTGATACAGCACACCTGTTCATGAGTTTCACACTGATACAGCACACCTCTTCATGAGTTTCACACTGATACAGCATACCTCTTCATGAGTTTCACACTGATACAGCACACCTCTTCATGAGTTTCACACTGATACAGCACACCTCTTCATGAGTTTCACACTGATACAGCACACCTCTTCATGAGTTTCACACTGATACAGCACACCTCTTCATGAGTTTCACACTGATACAGCACACCTCTTCATGAGTTTCACACTGATACAGCACACCTCTTCATGAGTTTCACACTGATACAGCACACCTCTTCATGTGTTTATTTCACACTGATACAGCACACCTCTTCATGTGTTTATTTCACACTGATACAGCACACCTCTTAATGTGTTAATTTCAGTCTCTCCTGCGCACTCTGAGGAAGCTGAAGAAGGATGAGAAGTTGAAACTGTTTCAGAGCCATCTGAGTCAGTATTGCCCAGAATGCTTTCAGAGTCTGTCTGAAAATCCTTCCGTGCTGGATAAGTTTATGAAGATGAAGGAATTGTTGAAGAGTCATCAAATTGCTGATTACCCAGAATGCACTGAGAGAGAGCCGGAGGATCCTGAGGCCCTGTACATAGTTGAGAAGATGCTGGAGACCTGTGGCAGTGAGGGGTCTCTGAAGATCACACTCCACATCCTGAGGAACATGAAGCAGAAGGAACTCACCAACTCACCGGAGAGAGATGAGCAGTACAGTAAGAGTTCTCTCTCATTGCTACTGTGTGTCCATTATAATACTGAACTGAGTTTAGATAGCAAATCTAACCGTGAACAATGTTCTGATTTATAGCATCTACACTTTCCTAATAATGTTTTACACTGACAATCTTACAGACAGAAAACATAAACAACGTGCACACAGAGGCATTTATATTTAAATATAGCCAAAGGGGATTCAGAGCAGGAACCTTGTGCTCAAAAGCCAATAACTGAACCACTGTCCCATCAGACAGACTGTCTTGAGTGTATATCCAGAACTAAAGAGCACTCAGGATAAAAATATTAGATTTTAAAATTTACTATGAGACCTGAGATGACAGTATTTACCACAAGCACTAGTCCACAACATAAACCTGAGAAATGAAATGTTACAGGACAATTTAACCCATTTTCAGTTTTTTACATTGCTTGCCTTCATCTTTATTGTACAAATGCAACAATCTGCACTTTCCTTCTGATTTATTTTGTTTGTGATGGATTATAATTGAGAGGCATGTATCACTGCGATGAATGTAACACTATGATGTGTGCAAAATTCTGCAAAAACTGAATGCATTAATATTCTATTTACTGTTTCTTTTTAACATATGTAATTGAATCAATGAAAATGTTTATCTTATTGTGAACATAATTTATTCTTCATATTTCCTCTCTTCAGATGAATCCATAAAACAAGCCCAGCAGGCACTGAAATCTCATCTGAAGAGGACGTTTGAATGCATATTTGAAGATTTAACAAAGCAGAGCCACCCAACCCTCCTGAATGAGATCTATACAGAGCTCTACATCACAGAGGGGGGAAGTGGGGGGGTCAATACTGAACATGAGGTCAGACAGATTGAGACAGCATCCAAGAGACAAACCACACAGGAGACTGCAATCCTCTGCAATGACATATTTAAGCCTTTACCTGGACAAAAGAAACCCATCAGAACTGTGCTTACAAAGGGCATCGCTGGCATTGGGAAAACAGTCTCTGTGCAGAAGTTCATTCTGGACTGGGCCGAAGGAAAAGCCAATCAGGACGTTGATTTCATCTTCACTCTTCCTTTCCGAGATCTGAATTTGAAGAAGGATAAAGCATTCAGTCTGATGCAACTTCTGCAGCACTACTTTCCACAACTGAAAGAGATCGAAAGTATTGAAGGTGTTGAAGTCAAAGTTGTGTTTATCTTTGATGGTCTGGATGAGTGTAGACTTCCTCTAGATTTCCAAAGCAATAAGATCTGCTGTGATATAACAGAGTCATCATCAGTGGATGTGCTGCTGACCAACCTCATTAAGGGGAATCTGCTTCCCTCTGCTCTCCTCTGGATCACCTCCCGACCAGCAGCAGCCAGTCAGATTCCTGCTGAGTGTGTCCACCAGGTGACAGAGGTACGAGGGTTCAATGACCCACAGAAGGAGGAGTACTTCAAGAAGAGAATCAGAGACCAGGACCAGGCCAGCAGAATTATCTCACACATAAAGTCATCCAGGAGTCTCTACATCATGTGTCACATACCAGTCTTCTGCTGGATTTCTGCTACTGTTCTGGACACAATGTTGGGCAAAGTAGAGAGTGGAGATCTGCCCAAAACTCTGACTGAAATGTACACACACTTCCTGCTCATTCAGACTAATATGAAGAATGAGAAGTATTATGGCACCAATGAGACGAAACCAAAGATGTCAGATAGAGAAATCATCTTGAAACTGGGCAAGCTGGCTTTTCTACAGCTGCAAAACGGCAATCTGATATTCTATGAAGAGGACCTGAGAGAGAGTGGCATTGATGTCAGTGAAGCTTCAGTGTACTCTGGGGTGTGCACAGAGATCTTTAAAGAGGAGTGTGGGTTGAATCAGGAGAAGGTCTACTGCTTTGTGCATCTGAGCATTCAGGAGTATCTGGCTGCCTTGTTTGTGTTTCACTCATGTGTCAATGAGAACAGAAATGTACTCATTGCAGAAGTTTCACCACGTTGGGCATGCAGCGAGCCGCTGTCTGAGTTACACGCGAGTGCAGTGGTTCTGGCCTTAGAGAGTAAGAATGGACACCTGGACCTTTTCCTCAGATTCCTTCTTGGCCTCTCTCTGGACTCCATTCAGACTGTCTTAGGAACTCTGCTGATGCAGACAGGAAGCAGGTCACCTGTACCAGACCTACAGGCACAGACAGGAAGCAGATCACAGAGCATTGAGAAAACAGTCCAGTACATTAAGAAGTGGATCAGTGGGAGTTATATAAGAGCGGGGAGAAGTGGCGAGTTTTCAGCTGACAGGACCATCAATATGTTCCACTGTCTCAGTGAACTGAATGACAGCTCTCTAGTGCAGGAAATCCAGAATTCCCTGAGATCAGGAGCACTTTCTGATAAAGAGCTGGACCCAGGCCAGTGTTTAGCTCTGGCCTTTGTGTTACTGATGTCAGAGGAGGTCCTGGATGAGTTTGACTCGAAGGACTACAACACATCAGCAAAAGGTCATCGGAGACTGGTACCAGTAGTCAGGAACTGCAGGAAGGCCATGTGAGTATTATGTCATTAATAATGTAGATGATTGACAGCATATTTTCAGACTTTCTTTTTAAAAGAGTGTGATTTCTGAATCATTTTGACAGCTAGTGTGCTCATTTAATGTTCTGAATCCAGCACATAAGCATCAAATGAAGGGGTCGATTGGCTTTTGAATAGGTTATGATCATGGGAGCATTATGCTGGGTTGTGACTTCCTGGTCTGAGCAGGCAGGCAGCACAGGAACGAATCACAGACTACGCTCACACCAGGAGCGAATCACAGACTACGCTCACACCAGGAGCGAATCACAGACTACGCTCCCACCAGGAGCGAATCACAGACTACACTCACACCAGGAGCGAATCACAGACTACGCTCACACCAGGAGCAAATCACAGACTACGCTCACACCAGGAGCGAATCACAGACTACACTCACACCAGGAGCGAATCACAGACTACGCTGGCACCAAAGTAGCCAACCGCGCCTCTCCTCCCAGGTCGACACACGGCTAGTCCCCAAATTACCAAAAAAATTGCATGTCTGAAATGAATGACACTAATTGAATTAGCGAAATTTTTTTGTTTGTTTGTGTTTGGTATTAAAGGTCCAGGAAGCTGAAATCTGTAAATTCTTTGCTGATGTGTTGTTTTACTACTTTTTTGCATTCACAAACCGCTAAAGAAATATTTATAAATGATTCTTGCAATAAAAACGTATAAAAGCCTGTGCCGAAATTGGTTTGCTCGTAACAGAACCTCTTATAATGTGCTTGCTCTTCCCCATGATGAAATTAGCAGTTGGCTGTGGCGCTAACTGTTTTAAAGGGATAGAAATGGGGCGATCTGATTGGCAATCATGAAACCACACAGCCACCCCACGCAGTTATTTTGTTTTTATCACACAGTTGTACAAATGCCTGGAGTCACAAAATTAGCTAAATTGGGTTTGACACTAATTCACCAGGGCACTGCATGACCGCTAGTATTTGACAATTGCCTTGACTGTGAAAATAGGGCCCAAGGACCCACTATTAAAAATGTAATTTAATAACACAGGCCAAACTGCATTAATAAACACAATATTAAACTGATATGGAAATTGAGTAGGATGTAATCATGCAAAATTACAGCTTGGCTCTCCCATAGTAAAACCAGGCAAATTCAGCAGCAGTAGAACCACAACCAGAGATCCAAGACTGATCAAAGCAAAGACCAAAACACAGCTGAGAAGCAGGACTAATGACCCAAGACCAAAGGCTCATGTGTGCTTTACAGGCCAACACTTTATGGCCTGTATTCAATCAACATTTGCCCTTAACTTAGACTCTGAGAAGTAAATGCACATGTTACACTTCTTTTCCACAAACTGAATTAGTTCTACTTATTGCTGTACTTTCTGAAATATTTATGAAGATAAAACAATCCTTGCTTTTAATTGTAAGTTGAGAACAAATCTTTGAATCCCAGCCATGTGTTTGAAAGATGGGGGAATCCCGCTTTTTCCTTTTTTCAATGCATAATTAATGATTATAAAATGGCAAGAGATAATGCTCTGTACCCCTTTTTAAATTTTTAGTTTGGGGTATCTTGAGAGCATAATGCATCTTTTCAATATTATGATTAAAATAATGCTACATTTTATTTGGGAGAGATAAGTTTGGTTATGAATTAAATGTTTGTGTTGCTAATTTGGGAGACTACATCAGGCAGTAAATGCACCATGTTACAAGGCCAGTAATACCACCCTGGTCTCTGCTTTATTCTGGTGTCGGCTGACCCAGAATCTCCAACATAGTGCCTGTAGATAGAGTGAAATAGGAAGGTAGAGGAACTGTAGGATAATATGGGTGCCAGAGTGAGGTCTTCTCAGGGAACTGTTAAAGTGACCTCAGCCCTGGGTGCCTGTTCTTGAGTGAATTCTGAAGACGACAGGCCTTTTGGGTCAGAATTACATCTGTAGAACTGTCAGAGCAGGACGTCTAATTCTCAGGTCCAAAGTGCTGCAGTTTGAGCGTGTAGCACAGACATCTTCCTCAGAGAATCATTAACCTTAAAATCCTCAATTTCACCCTTCATCACTCAGCACTATCATTGCCACATTTCAGATATTACATGTTTTACATGTACTAATATTATTAAACTATCTGAACTCTTTGCAGACTGAACAGCTGTCACCTCACAGAGCAGTCTTGTGAAATTGTGGCCTCAGCTCTCCAGTCATCAGACTCACCCCTGAGAGATCTGGACCTCAGCTGCAATAACCTGGGAGATTCAGGAGTGAAGCTGCTCTGTGCTGGACTGATGAGTCCAAACTGTGAACTACAGAGACTGGGGTGAGTAGTGCTGTGTACTGTGTGACCTTAACTAAATAGAATGAGTGCTTATAGGTCATTGAAATGTTCAAAGCTTTCTCTCTCAATTTACTCCTCTCTCCCTATGAGCATTCTTTCTTTGTTTACAGTATTCTCATCCCTCTCTTCTTACTCTTCTATCACAGCAAAGAACAACAGGATAAAACCCTAGGAGTCTTAGGGTTACCAGGTTTGTGGTTCCTGAGCAGAATGTAAGCTTTCAATGGAGTCTGTAGTATCAGGTCACAGGTGATGACTGGAGTCTGTAGTATCAGGTCACAGGTGATGACTGGATGCTGATTGTCTGATTGACATGGTAAAAGATTGACAACCTGGATAGTAAAATGTTTCAGGTCTGTCACACATTGCAGTCTTCATCCATCTCCATTATTCACTACCTGCTATGAATTCTAATAAAATCCTTACTTTTGCCCCTCTCTCTTTCACACACTGGCCTTGTGATGAAGGTGAGTTGTACTCACAATGAAGTACATCTCATTCCCACCTACAAAACTGGGCTTTTCTGCTGAGTGTAGAAGTGCTACAATTCATCTCTGTTACTGTGCAGGATGCACGGTTGGTGATTGAGCCTCATAAGGTTCAGTCACTTTTTAGACACACGTGTTCAAAGAAAGTGAAAGGGCCAAATCTGCACTTCTTTTAAGGACATGTTCAGAGGATTAACACTACATGTTCTGACGTGTTTGATAAGGATTATGGTGTGCCTGCTTAAAAAGGAGGTAAAACCTTTCCTAGATCCCTTTCAGTTTGCTTACCCATAGGGGAGGTACCGACGATGCCATCACTAGTATTGCACACTTAGTCACCTCTTGCAGACTCTAGGTCAGATGCACGCTTACTGTTTGATTTTGGCTCAGATTTTAATACTTCACTTTTGAATGCAAAACTGAAACAGATGGGTGTTAATCCTTCTATAACGAGGGTAATTTTATTTAACTAATCCTACCCAGTATATGAAGGTCAGTCAGCACAGAGACCCATCAGGTTGTGTTAGCCCCCCCGTTTCATTCACACCAGATAAAATGAGTGCACCTGCAGCCAACCTGGGAACTGTGTCATCAAGCTCTCTTGGCCTAATGCACAGGGGCAGTAGCCTAGTAGCATAGCATTCTGAAATAGGCAGGTTTGTGCAATGGTGTGACTCAAAGCATCTGATTTTAAATGTGAAGAAGACAGAGGAGGTGGTGTTTGACTGTAGATCAGTGGGAGATCCCAGGCCTGTCTTCTATACCCAAGCCATCGCACAGGTCTGCTAAAATAGATATCTTGGGGTGCACATTGGTGACTCGCACAGTTGGAGTCTCTGGTCTAGATTACTACTGCGAATGTGGTTTTTACTGTGACTCAGGGTTTGTGGTGTAGAGAAAAAGTTCATGTTTCTCTTTACCATGCAGTTTTAGAGAGCATAATCAGATGTGGCATAGCAGCATGGTTTGGTAACTTGTCTGTACAAATGAAATGTCAGATTGCTTGTCTGGTGTAGACTGTTATGAATAATATTGGGGTTATGCCTTGTGCGCATTACATGATTTTAGCCGGGAGTTTGTAGTCGCAGACTAATTTTCAAGGTCTTAAGACAAACTCAACCAAAATCCCCAGTCTTTGCTTGATCGGTGTGTTCACCCGTGACCAACAGTCTCCTGATGTGACACGGTCAGAGACTCACCCAATCCAGCCACAAGCCCGTCTGCAGCTCTTGTGAGAATATCTATCTGGTTTCATTTTATCTTAAGTCTTTAGGAATGGTTTGTGTAGTGTGTGATACACAAACACTTGTATTTCCATGTGAATCAGTATAGAATTGACACTTAACTACCCAAAGTAGGCTAAGAATATAAAACCCAGTTCTACTCCAAGTAAACCATCGGTAGCAATAACCCGCAGGGGAATTTATTTACAGTAAAATTACTACTTGTATTTGGGAGAAGGGGGTTGAGCCAGCAGCTGTGTGTTGTAGCCTGTAGTTATCGGGTTATGTAGTGGACATTGTGAATCAACTAGAGGCATAACTATTTTTGCCATGTGGAGTGATTTTATTGAGCTTTAATATAGTGATTCTTGTGTCTGAGGGTGCACATTTGTTGCACGTGTTCTTGCAACAACACAGCACACCGAGATCTAGTTTATTATGATCCTGAGTCCTGTAGTGTGTGACCCCTGTGATTACCAGTCTTTTGGAAGTCGGGTAGTGTGAGCCTTTCTAGGGTGAAAATACCAGCGATCTTTAGGATTTAAAAAGTCGCGTAATGCCTCGTGTACACTACACGACTTTTAAAATTGTAACAACAGAGAACATGTCACACTTAACGACTGTCTTTCCTAAAAATCGCTGGTATTTTCATCATGGAAACGCTCACACTTCACAACTTACAAAAGACTAGTAATCACAGGGGGCCACACACTATAATCAACATTTGCCCTTAACTTGGACTAGTAAATGCACCTTTTCTTCACGGACTCAGTTTGATTAAGTTCTAGTTATTGCTGTACTTGCCAAACTGTTCATGAAGATAAAACAATCCTTGCTTTTAATTGTAAGTTGAGAACAAATCTTTGAATCCCAGCCATGTGTTTGAAAGATGGGGGAATCCCGCTTTTTCCTTTTTTCAATGCATAATTAATGATTATAAAACGGCAAGAGATAATGCTCGGTACCCCTTTTTAAATTTTTAGTTTGGGGTATCTTGAGAGCATAATGCATCTTTTGAATATTATGATTAAAATAATGCTGAGTTTGATTGGGGAGAGATAAGTTTGGTTATGAATTAAATGTTTGTGTTACTAAGTTGGGAGACTAAGTCAGGCAGTAAATGCACCATGTTACAAGGCCAGTAATACCACCCTAGTCTCTGCTTTATTCTGGTGTAGCCTGACCCAGAATCTCCACCTTAAGCCATTTTTCCACCGCACGGTACCGGCTCAACTGGACTCTACTCGCTTTGGTACCAGAAACTTTGTTTTCCACTGCAGATAGTACCCCCGTCAATGTAGCTGGTCGTCATAGCGACGCCGCATGAAACTGCCGTGACGCCATCTTCAATGCGACACACACAGGAACAATGGAGGATATCGAAGGGATGGTGTTCTTGATTCTCGTATGGAAGGCCATTTGAGCAAATAACGAGACGTTAATGTCGTGTTAACAGGACGTTAAAATGCGTGTTAACATAGAAAGAAAAAAAACAGGAGAGTTTGGGAAATTCTAATTCTCAGGGGTGACATAGCTCAGGAGGTAAGAGCAGTTGTTTGGCAGTTGGAGGGTTGCCGGTTCGATCCCGTATTAAAGTGACCTCTACCCCCAGTGCCTGTTCTTGAGTGCATTCTGAAGAAGACGGGCCATTTGGCTCAGATTTACATCTGCAGAACTGTCAGAGTTTAGTCCAGCAGGATGTCTAATTCTGAGGTCCAAAGTGCTGCAGTTGGAGTGTGTGGCACAGACATCTTCCTCACTGCATCACTGACCTTAAAATCCTCAATTCTACTCTTCATCACTCAATACTTTCATTGCCACATTTCAGATATTACATGTTTTACGTGTACTAATGTTATTAAACTATCTGAACTCTTTGCAGACTGAACAGCTGTGCCCTCACAGAGCAGTCCTGTGATAGTGTGGCCTCAGCTCTCCAGTCATCAAACTCACCCCTGAGAGATCTGGACCTCAGCTGCAATCACCTGGGATATTCAGGAGTGAAGCTCCTCTGTGCTGGACTGATGAATCCAAACTGTAAACTACAGAGACTGGACCTCAGCTACAATAACCTGGGAGATTCAGGAGTCAAGCTGCTCTGTGCTGGACTGATGAGTCCAAACTGTAAACTACAGAGACTGGGGTGAGTAGTGCTGTGTACTGTGTGGCATTAACTAAAAAGAATTTGTGCTTATAGCTCATTGAAATGTTCAAAGCTCTTTCTCTCTCAATTATTCTTCCTGGTCAATGTATAATTAATGATTAGAAAACGATACAATGAAATGAGTGCTCTGTGCCCCTTTTTATATTATAGTATACATAGTGCTAAACTAATGCTAAGTTTGATTTGAGAGAGATACATTTTGTATTGAATTAAATGTTTGTGTTTAATTTTCTGTAACTAATCCTGTCCAGTATATGAATGTCAGTGATGCTCTCTGAGCCTGGATCAGTCAGCACAGAGACCCCTCAGGTTGTGTTAGCCCCCCGTTTCATTCACACCAGATAAAATGAGTGCACCTGCAGCCAACCTGGGAACTGTATCATCAAGCTCTCTTGGCCTAATGCACAGGGGCAGTAGCCTAGTAGCATAGCATTCTTAAATAGGCAGGTTTGTGCAATGGTGTGACTCAAAGCATCTGATTTTAAATGTGAAGAACACAGAATATAGAAATTAATGTTTTTAAGGGCTGAGAGTCATTGTGGTTATTTCTGTAGGAAACCCTGAAAAGTGGCAAACTCTCGGTGCTGGATAGGTATGGGCATGCCGCCACGCCATGGCGTAACTTGGCGGGATGGCATACCTGCCATCCCAGTGCAGTTCAGTTGCGTACACACATCTGGTGGTGCTTCAACTGTTGGCAGGTACATTATTACAGGTCTGACCAATACTGGTCAGGAAGTTAGATACAACATTCTTACGTCGACTAGTATTTTATTGGCTGGACCGCAACAGCGGGGCCAGCCCTACAGACGCGAATGTCTGTGACTGAGTGACTGAGTGATGAAGTTACACCATTGGTCGGCTGGTCCAGCCACATACTAGGTTTTGACCTGGTCTTCTTTTATATATCAGTGTACATATTTAGACAATAAGTTGCTTAGTTCCTCACTGGCTCCGCTGGCTAGGCTGGTTCATGGGGTAAGTTAGACTAAGTTTGGTCAGGTTGGCTAGCTAACTAGGGCCTTTTGGGTCAAAGCCAAAGCTAAACTTACAGCAGCAAGTGTCAACTTGAGCGTAACATTGTTTAATGAAAGTCGTAAGCAAATGATACAAGAAGTCTTAATAGTTATCAGATTTTATCAAATAACTGTGTTTTGTAACTGTGTAATTATGAACTAAACTATGGTAACTAATAGGGATGAGCAAGTACACCATTATCTGTATCTGTATCTCTATCTGTTCAACCAGCTAAATTACCTGTATCTGTATCTCTATCTGTTCAACCAGCTAAATTACCTGTATCTGTATCTCTATCTGTTCAACCAGCTAAATTACCTGTATCTGTATCTCTATCTGTTCAACCAACTAAATTACCTGTATCTGTATCTCTATCTGTTCAACCAGCTAAATTACCTGTATCGGTAGCCATACTCGGAATGGGCGTGGCTTAAACTGGAAGTGGGCGGGGCCCACACAGCCCTGTTAGTTTATATTAATGTGTGTAAGGTGTGTAACACACTGCTATGTGTCTGACACACACAGCCCTGTTAGTTTATATTAATGTGTGTAAGGTGTGTAGCACACTGCTATGTGTTTGACACACACAGCCCTGTTAGTTTATATTAATGTGTGTAAGGTGTGTAACACACTACTATGTGTTTGATACACACAGGCCTGTAAGTTTATATTAATGTGTTTAAGGTGTGTAACACACTGCTATGTGTTTGACACACACAGCCCTGTTAGTTTATATTAATGTGTGTAAGGTGTGTAACACACTGCTAGGTGTTTGACACACACAGCCCTGTTAGTTTATATTAATGTGTGTAAGGTGTGTAACACACTGCTATGTGTTTGACACGCACAGCCCTGTTAGTTTATATTAATGTGTGTAAGGTGTGTTTCACACTGCTATGTGTGTGACACACATAGCCCTGTTAGTTTATATTAATGTGTGTAAGGTGTGTAACACACTGCTATGTGTTTGACACACACAGGCCTGTTAGTTTATATTAATGTGTGTAAGGTGTGTAACACACTGCTATGTGTTTGACACACACAGCCCTGTTAGTTTATATTAATGTGTGTAAGGTGTGTAACACACTGCTATGTGTTTGACACACACAGGCCTGTTAATTTATATTAACGTGTGTAAGGTGTGTAACACACTGCTATGTGTTTGACACACTCAGCCCTGTTAGTTTATATTAATGTGTGTAAGGTGTGTAGCACACTGCTATGTGTTTGACACACACAGCTCAGTTAGTTTATATTAATGTGTGTAAGGTGTGTAACACACTGCTATGTGTTTGACACACACAGCCCAGTTAGTTTATATTAATGTGTGTAAGGTGTGTTACACACTGCTATGTGTTTGACACACACAGCCCTGTTAGTTTATATTAATGTGTGTAAGGTGTATAACACACTGCTATGTGTTTGACACACACAGGCCTGTTAGTTTATATTAATGTGTGTAAGGTGTGTAACACACTGCTATGTGTTTGACACACACAGCCCTGTTAGTTTATATTAATGTGTGTAAGGTGTGTAACACACTGCTATGTGTTTGATACACACAGTCCTGTTAGTTTATATTAATGTGTGTAAGGTGTGTAACACACTGCTATGTGTTTGACACACAGCCCTGTTAGTTTATATTAATGTGTGTAAGGTGTGTAGCACACAGTGTGTGTGTTGTCGTCACTCTTCACATGAGTCAGCTCAACACCGCTGTAAGTGGCTTTAAGACCAGTTGGCTCTCGCTGGAGAGCTGCAGTGAATCCTGCCAACTTGCTGCCTGGTGACTGTTTCAGTGCAGTGAGCTCCAGATTTGCTGTTTCCAATGCATCCAGCATGCCATTCACAGTAAGGTATTCCCTCTGAAGAGCAAGACTGAGATTTGAGATGACATGCAGCAATTTCTGAGGAAATTGAGAAAATGTACAATTCTGTAGTCTCTCAGGAATGCTGTTCTTCCACGAACTTCAGCTGTTGCCTGGCCAGGCCTGGCTTCTGCCACATGCTCAAAATGAGCCAGAAGTACCTCATATAATGTGGCAAGGACTTCCAAAGCACGTTGCATATGAGGAGTCCACCCTGTTTGGTTTTAAGACTTTTGTCTCCAGTGAAGTGGCCATCTCTGTCCCCTCCCTCCGAGCTTTCAGCGAGTACTGGTAATGTTTGTGGATCTTCTTCAGGATGTCTTTCAGATCATCCAGACGACGGTTGTCTTTGATAGTCTGATTGACCCCCAGCTCCAGGCGATGTGCCACACAGTGTACACTCACCACATATTCTGCGTTTTCCTTAATTCGGGTGGCCACACAGTTTTTCCAGCCTAGGTTTCCTGCTGCTCCATCGCTGGCCATTCCCACAAGCTTCTCTTTCCAGTCATCAATTTTGTGGTCTGTTCTATGGCTTCATAAATTCCTTGGGCATGTGCGCGTTTGACAGGTTGGAGGCTGAAGTACACTGTCTTGGGTTCCCCATCGCTAACATATCTTACATAAACCACCTCTACCTACTGGACACTTGTCCGTTGCCCCATCAAATAAAACTGACATTGCTGTTGTATTTTCTAGGCAGGGCACGATTGATTGCCGGATGTGTTCCACAATGTATGGAGTAAGCCTGCAGAAATCACATATGAAACAATGTAAAAATGAATCCTACGCAATAAATTACTGTTTAAAAGTAAACTAGGTGTGCATATCTCTTTTAGGTACAATACAACGCAGTTCCTATATCAGTGCACCTTATTTTCTCATAGGCTATTGCTACAAAACGCATTGATTCCAAATCTCTCTCATTCAGTCATACGCTCTCACACACACACAGCAGGTAGACTCATTAACGAAAAAAAACTTTTAACAATACACTAACGTTACAACATTAAGATTGCATATTTATTTGCAAGGTTATTCATTTAGTAGATTAAATTCTAATAAATACCTTCTGCAAGCCTGATCAGATTTGTAGCTTGTCAGTCGCGTCAGATCAGAGCCGATCTTGATTTGGAGATCCAGCAGACGAGGTAAAGAGCTGAAGGGGTCTTCGCTTTTGAGAACGTAGTAAACTGAGTTGGAAAGTTTGATCAGGATTGCCCGATTTGCGGCGTTCGTCTTCCGAATGTCGGTGTCCATCGCTCCCTGTATGGGTGTGCCTGTTCGCAGGGCCGGCCGCTGGCATAAACGCTCTATGCAGGTGTTTAGGGCCACAACCGCGGGGGGGGGGGGGGGGGGGGGCACACAATCCTTTTTTTTTTTTAGGTAAATAACGTCATTATTTTAATTATGTTATTCATCCCCTATCGCAAAACAAGCGTTATTAATTTAATATGGAATGCAAAGAGAAAATTTCATAACATGTATGAAGGATTTTTTAACAGCCGTTCGGGTTCGGCTGTGTCAGTATCGGCAGGCCTACGGTCATCGTGTGGATTATTTTGTGATGTTGACGGGTTATCGTTTGACTTTTTTACTCCACAGGCAAACAATTTCATTTGTTTCGCCACTGCAACAGGCTGGCCGCGTGCGTGTGTGGAAAGTGGCCGCACAATGGCTGAAATGTCGTGTTGCGCACGAACGTAATGTTAGCGCAGTAGAAACTTTACGGAGGCAACCAAATAAATGTTGACTTCTTTTGAAATGAGATTTTCCAGTTTTGTAGGTTTTTATTCATTGTTATATATTAAAAAATAAAAAAACTGAACAGGTGGTTGCCAAAAGGGGGAACCAGAGGCCACAAAATGGCTGCCAATTGACTCAATCTGGTTGCCGAGGGCAACCGGGCAACCGTTTCCGTCGAGCCCTGATTATTTGATAACAGAATAGTTTCAAGATTCAGAAGAAAATAATAAGATAACAGTATTGTGTTTAGCTAATGGGTTTTACGTTGACAGTTTTATTAATCAATTCATAGTGATGGATATTGAATGTGTTTAAAATGTATAGGTGATTGTGGCAAGAAGAACATGTCAGGTGAGGTAAAGTGCCCACAAAAATTCTGTCTCTTGTGTTTGCAGATTAAATTAATGTTTGAAAATCATATGGAAAGGGTCTGGCAATGAAATCCTAGCAGTAGGCACCCAACCTTGATTTTTAGTTATTTTTGTTGGTTAATGGAGCCCAGCAATGGCCTTAGACTTTTGTGGAATAGTTGGAATACTTTATGAGCCTGATTTACACAATCCCCTCTCAGTTTTTGTGTACATCTCAGGAATGCATAAGCAATTGAGAAATTACATAGTGACTGCCAATGTGCACAGTGTCACAATCAGCATTGAATTTCAGTTGTGTGTGTGTGCGGCTGTGTGTGTGCCTGTGTGTTGTGCATGTGTGTGTATTTGTGTGTGTGTGTGTGGTCTCTCCACAGGCTCGGTTGCTGTAATCTCACAGAGGGCTGCTGTGATGTTCTGGCCTCAGTCCTGCGTGCTCCTCACTCAGAGCTGAGAGATCTGGAGCTCAGAGACAACGAGCTGCAGGATTCAGGAGTGAGAGCGCTCTCTGCTGGACTGGAGGACCCACACTGTAAACTGCAGAGACTGGGGTGAGTACAAGATAGATAGATCGATAGATAGATAGGTACTTTATTAATCCAGAGGGAAATTCCGGTGTCCAATAGCTCACGTTACAAAGCATAGTGCAACAATGCACAAGGAAGTAAGAAATAAAAAAGTAACAGGGCTCCAGACTAACTTTTTACATTTACCATTACCAAAATGGTTGCACTCTGGAGCCTTGAGTAAGTAAGTAAAATTCAAAAACAAAATCACTCTTGGAGGTAACGATACAAAATAAATAAAATAAAAATAAAAAGGCAAAAATAAAAAGGCACTGTAGAACCAAGCCATAAACATTAATGTGTGTAAGGTGTGTAACACACTGCTATGTGTTTGACACACACAGCCCTGTGAATTTATATTAATGTGTGTAAGGTGTGTGTGTGTCCTTCTCTCTGCAGGCTGTCAGGCTGTAGAGTCACACAGAGAGGCTGTGATTCTCTGGCTTCAGCTCTGTGTTCAAACCCCTCACACCTGAGAGAGCTGGACCTGAGATACAATCACCCAGGAGACTCAGGAGTGAGAGCGCTGTCTGCTGCTAAACTGGACACACTCACACTGCTGTAAGTACTGAGAGTTTCCACACTGCACCTCACACAAACACACCCGCACCCACACACACACACACACACACTCATACTCACACTCACACACACACTCACACACACACACACACACACACACACACTGCACCTCACACACACACACACACCTGCTCACACACACACACACTCTCACACACACACACACACACACACACACTCACACACATACACACACACACACACACACACGCTCACACACACACACACACTGGAAGACACTGTACAAACCGCTGTTAGTCTAGAAGGTTGGGGATCTACAGTGGGTGCTACAGAGGGTGCTGCATGGGATCACTGCAGTAAATAGTTTTATTTCTGTGATGAACCCGGCAGGATCCCACCATTGTCCATTCTGTATGGAGAGAGAAACTGTTTATTATTCTTTTTTCGGGGTGTGCCAGATTTCAGCCTCTCTTCTTTTTTGGGAGGTTTATTTTGGTTTCTGGGGGAAACATTTACAAGTGAGATTTTTATCCTCGGTTTCCCATACAAAGACAGATAAGTGCCAGCTCATTAATTTCATTTTGGGGTGAAAATGGCAGTTTCATCAAGTGGGAAAAATCTGATTGGTGGAGGGGACAGGCAAGACGTGGTTGTTGTAGTTGGGGGTCTGATCAGGGATACAGTGATGATGGAGTTTCAGTATTACAAAGCAATGGAGAGCTTGAGTGTGTTTCTGTGTGTGTGTGTGTGTGTGTGTGTGTGTTACAAGGGTGTTTTATGTTCAGTGGAGGGAGGGGAGCTATTTTTGCACATGGAATAGGGTGAGGGAATGGAATAAGTTTTCTTTGTGACAGATTTGTGTTTTTCATATGATCTTGGTTTTGTGTTTTATTGTGTCTTTGTTTTATTTATGTGATGTCATTGGTGTGTTGAGAGTGGAAATAAAGGATGGTTAAAATTCAGAATTCTGTTCTGCTGTTCTTACAGTGTGGACCATGGAGGAGAGAACAGGACCAAACCAGGACCCAGGAAATGTGAGTGTGTATCGACACAGAACACTTTCCATAGATACACACACTACTCTGTGTGTGTGAGAGAGACTTTACACACAAACAGAAACACATGTACACACACACAGTTACTATCACAGCTCTTTCTCTCTCACACACATAATGAGGTGAATATTAATAATGATAATTAATTTCATTAATGTCTCTGGTGTGCAGACGGCTGTCAGCTCACACTGGATCCAAACACAGCGCACAGAAAGCTGTCTCTGTCTGAGGGGAACAGGAAGGTGACGTACACACCGGGGAGAGAGCAGCCATATCCTGATCATCCAGAGAGATTTGATGACAGCCACAATGTTTTGTGCAGAGAGAGTGTGTGTGAGCGCTGTTACTGGGAGACTGAGTTCGGTGAGCCTGAGGGGGGGGGAGAGGTTTATATAGCAGTGACAGATAAAGGAATCGGCAGGAAAGGATGCGATGTTAACTCTGCGTTTGGATGGTATAAAAACTCCTGGTGTCTGGTGTTCCGTAACGGCGAATGCTTTAATAAAACCAGATACTCTGTCTGCTACAATGAGAACGGCACAGACTTACCTGCCCCCCCCTCCCCTTACCGCAGAGCAGGAGTGTGTGATGATGATGATGGTAGAGGAGTGTGTGTGTACAGGGTAGGAGTGTGTGTGGACCCTCCGGCCGGCATTCTGTCCTTCTACAGCGTCTCTGACACTAACACACTGACCCTCCTGCACAGAACCCACACACACTTCACTGAACACACACCCCTCTGTGCTGGATTTGGATTGTATGGCAAAGACTCAGTGTCCCTCCGCCTACTGGAGTAGAGATACAGACACACACACACACACACACACACACACACACTCATGAGCACGCACCCAAACACTCACAAACACGCACACGGACTCTCATACGCATACACACAAAGACACTCACACACACGGACACACACTCCCACATGTATGCGCACACACATACCCACAAACATGCACACACACTCTCATGCTCACCCACACATACACATGCACACACACACATCCTCCCATTCACGCACATACATACTAATACCCATACACTCTCACTCTTACACCAACTCACACACGCGCACATGCAGGCAAACAAACACACTCAAAAATGCACACATGCACAGTCTCTCTTATACACACACACTCTCTCTTGCACGCACACGCACGCACTCTCTCACACACACGCTAACATACTTTCTCACACAAAATGCGCGCACACTCTCTCATGCACACACACATGCGCACTCACTCTCACACACACTCTCTCGCACACACTCTCTTACAAACATGCACACACAATCTCAAACCCACGCACACACTTTTCATCACCTACATATATAAACACACACACACTCATAACATGCACGCACACACTCCCACACACTTGCACCCAAGCACTCAATCCCACTTGTGAACATTCTTATACACACACCTTCACACACACATGCATTCATACACACTCACAGATACACTACACACACACATTCTCTAACTTCCACACACGTTCTCTCTCATACCCACACGCAACCCACAGACACACACACACATCCCCACACACACACATACATCCCCACACACACACACACACATCCCCACACACACACACACACACACACACTCACATACACACACGCACTCACACTCACATACACACATGCACACACACACACTCACTCACACACACACACACACTCACATACACACACGCACACACACTCACACTCACATACAAACACGCATACACACACGCACACACACACACACTCACACTCACATACACACACACACACATATTTCAGCACACTTGTATGTACACCCAACCATCATTGGCCGATGCCTAACCACTACAATTTCAGCTGTACCCAGTATTAACCTCAGTACAGCTTAAACCCTTAATATAAGCTTTTAGCAGGTTCAGGCAAAGCACTTATAGCTATACAAATATGATTTTTTTTTTGCATTATAATAAAATTATATTGTAAATGTACAATCCATGTATGTGACCTTCTGATGATTAAAACATGAATATAACATTAAGAGTGTGATACTGGCAGAATATAGCCAGGTAAAATGCTTTTGAAATAATAATTATGTGTCCTGTATCTGCATCTTTGTGTAAAAGAAGCCAGTGGCAAACTCCTCAAGTTAATTGTGTATTTCACTAGTTTTTACAGTTGCTTTCATTAATTTTCACAAGAGTTCCAATGTGCTAATTTTTGTGGGGAAATGCAGCTGATAGGGAGAATGCAGAATGATCACTGCAGTGTACTTATTTACTTTCATTACTGTAAACAATGATGGGTTCAGTTTCCTTATTTTGTTTTATCGTGATTGTTTTGTTTGAACCTGTTGCTACAGTTCTTTTGTATTTTCAGACAATATTCAGTGTGAATTAAACCTGAATTATGGAAACATCAGATGTTTTGCTGTTGTCATTTATTGTTTTGTGATGTGCTGAACTCCTGTGACCCAGCAGTACTTATTTCATATTCTGTATGGGATTATGTTTGGGCTCAATATTAGCAGATCAGAATGGGGCTAAAATGTGCACAGTTGAAGCAATGACATTCATCTGCAGGAGTGTAAATGAAATACAGTATGAGACACAAGTTATGCACTGTCTGCTGAGTGGTTTCTGTGCATAACACAACTATCTGATAATAAATATTAACGTGAAATTAGCTAATATCATTCGTTTGCCATTTTCATCAAACAATGTGACCCTCAAGGTAACAGTTTAGCTTTGGCTTTGAACCAAAGCCGCGAGTTAGCTAGCCGACCTAACCCACCTTAGCGTTACCTCACAAGCTAGTAGAGCCAAGAACTTAAGCAGCTTACTGTCACAGAGAACCTAAATAAACACACCAGTATATAAAATAAATACCAGTCAACACCAGGAAAGTTGTAACTTGCTAACCACTAATGATATTATTGGTCAGACCAGCGATACTTCGGCCAGTGAACGATGGGCTCCTCCCTATAGCCGGGTTCCCAGCTGAAAATTACAGCAAAACTCTAAGCTGGTTTAAGATGGTTTAAGATTTAAGGTTTGAGTGTTTTCGACACCTCTAGCTGTTCATAGCTGGTCTGTGGCTGGTCAAAGCTGGTCTCTAGCTTGATGAAGCTGGTCAAAGCTGGTTAAGCTGGTTAAGCTGGTACAGTAAGCTGGTGGTCAAACTGGTGGACCTGCTGACCATATAGGCAGGTCAGCGGGTGAACAGCTGGATGACCAGCTAAAAGTGTCGAAAACGCAGCTTAGACCAGCTTGACCAGTTTAGGCCGGTTTAAGCTGGATTTTTCAGCAGGGTTCCTCCCGAGTCCCGAGATTTCTTCCCATCAGGGAGTTTTTTCTCGCCATCGTTTGAGGGTTTTTGTCCTCACTCATGCTTTTTGGGGGTTCAGGTGGGTTTTTGCTCTTCTTCTCGGTTTCTGCCTCTCCGTTGAGCCTCTTTGTGACAGTTCTCTGTATTAAAGGGCTAAACACATAAAACTGATTTAATCTGAGTCGACGCCGTGCCAGAAACATGTACAAACTGCGCTGCAGTTCACTTTATGTGGCACGATCTCCCAGCAATGCAACCACGACGCTAAACTGAATTACACTGCACCGCCATCTAGTGGCTGTATGAGAACACCACAACTGATTATTGCCAATGACCGTTACTGCAGACCCACACTTGATTTTTTTATAACCCAAAATCCATCCATTCATATAATTCTCGCACGCTTTTGCAATTATTGTGTTACACTTTATTATTGTAACAATGATAATAATAACCTGATATATTAAGTTGTTTGGTGTAACATAATAATTTAGATTTTACATCCAGCACCATTCTCATGCTGGCTGGCATACAGCAGGAGAACGCTGGTACCAATTCTTGCACCACATCTACAGCATCTGCTTGTCACTGAAGTGACTTTGCACTATCAGTGCATATTTAACATTTCTAATAAAGAATCACCAGCTCATTGTTCAATGACAGAATGGTCCTCAAGCTTTTACAGTTTTTTTCTGATTGCTTAGGCACTATCTTTGAAACTATAGGCTATTTTTGCAAAACTCTGCACACGAACCACAGAACCTTACACCAAACCAGCAAAACATTATACATCTCTTGCAAAAGCAAACAATTCTTGCAAAACTCTTCAAACTCTTAAAAAATTGTGTTTTTGCGTCAATACAGTACACACAAACCATCATTTGAATAAGCACATGAAGCACCAGCTACGCACTGATAGTACAAATGAAAAACACTTGTGGCTTTTGCTTTTTCTGTGTAGTGAACACATACACACAGGTATCCAAATGTGTAAAGTATGGATGTGTGTTCTGAACATAACACACTATCAATAGAAATAAGGGGGAAAAGTTTTTTTTCTTCCTTAAAATGTTCTAACACTCCTCAAACAACAAAAGTGCAGTAGAAGAAAACAAAAACATTTGTGTTAGAAAAAAAGAACAGAAAAAAATTAGTGCTCAAGCTCTGATTTGTAAGTGAACTCATTATCTAAAAGTGTTTTCACATGTGTCAATGTGGAAAGGCAATTTGCAAAATAGTGTAGCAATGTAGAGACCAATGTTTACAGTTTTACTAGAAGTGTGTTATGAAATTACAAACTGAGTGTAAAGCAGTGGTTTGTTTACAGTTCTGCAAAAAGTGTGTTATGAAATTACAGACTGAGTGTAAAGCAGAGAACGTGCATTCAGTTTGGCACACTTGGTAAATGCATTGGCTACAGGTGTTAATGGTTTCAGAGATAGTGCTTCAACAATCGCTGATAGTGTTTAAGCATTCAGAAAAAACTGTAAATGCCTTTTGCACAGTGAGGCCAGCAGAGGTGACATGTGACAGGATGTCTGATCCTGTACTCTTGTGGGGGTGATGTGGCACCTCTTCAGTATGGACTTAATCTGGCCCTTAAATCTCTTCTTTTGACCACCAGCAGCATGTTGGCCTTGGTGTAACTGGCCACACAGGACTTTTCATGGGAGTCAGATGGCATGTGCACCTGAGCCATCAGAGTTGGTGGTTATGCAGGATAGATTCCACAATGTAAATCCCTGCTCATTTTATGACACCAGTGTGAGTCAGTCTGTCCTTCCAGGTGATGCCAATGACCTTCTGAAGCCTCCAGAGATTTTATGTGGTGGCTGTATGTCCATGTACCACCTCCATATGACAGAGTGGAAATGCAGACTGTTCAGTAGATAAGGACTTTGGGATGGAGATTTAGGTTATTATTATTTATTTATTTTAAAAGAAAATGGTACAGTCTCCCCAACTTTCTTATTTTTTGCTTTTGTTAGACAGATATAAAAAATAAGATGTAGTTCCTTTAAACCGCCGCTAGGTGGTATTGGAAGTTCTGTGTCAAACTGAGTTTTGGTTTAATGGGACTGGGAGCTTCCTAGCTGGACCCCTGATCTAATGTCTGTGCTGTTACAGAGACAGTTAAGAAAATCTGCAGAACAAGTATATTAAGCGGTAATAATAGTTTCTGCAGAGCTCTGAGAGCTAACCTTCTAGTAGTTTGTCACTAGATGGATTACAGTACATGGGGTGACATAGCTCAGGAGGTAAGACTGATTGTCTGGTAGTCGGAGGGTTGCTGGTTCAAACCCCACCCTGGGCGTGTCGAAGTGTCCTTGAGCAAGACACCTAACTCCTAACTGCTCTGGCGAATGAGAGGCATCAATTGTAAAGCGCTTTGGATAAAAGCGCTATATAAATGCAGTCCATTTACAGTAGCTTTCTCTCGCCAGAGTGTCACAAGCTTGGCTTTCTGTGTATTACTGTTGCACTACGAGTATCATCAAATTGTCAATGTTACAGACGTCATAAATGGTTGCATGTTTTCACTTGGGAACAGGAACAGGGACACTGATGTTTCCTATTCTGAAGGGACCTTCTCTGTTGTGTAAATTTATAGATTCAGTGTTGGCTTTTTAACGTCTGTAGACAGAACTAGTATAATTCTTTATTAGGGGTACGTGGTCACAATGGCGATGACATTTGTCACTGAATCAGATTTCTGCGAT
The DNA here is from genome assembly GCA_025169545.1 of Anguilla japonica. Taxonomy (NCBI): domain Eukaryota; kingdom Metazoa; phylum Chordata; class Actinopteri; order Anguilliformes; family Anguillidae; genus Anguilla; species Anguilla japonica. Next base: position 2,669,899 of record CM045888.1, read on the forward strand.
CAGATTCAGAATTCAGGAAATCATTGACTACTCAGATGGTCTGTAAATGCATACCCCCACTATTCCCTAGGAGGGTATGCATCTTTTACACTGCATGGTCATCATTCCCTCCTATCACAAAGATTTAAGGGCCACTGAATCATAAATGACTTCTCCTTTCTATTCTTTCTCATTTAATCCAATCTGTGAGATCCAAGTTTACAAGTGTAACTCTATCCACTGCAGCATCAATCAAATAGGGGTCAGTGATACACTATGTACAATCATACAGTTACAGGCCAAATATGTACTCTTTTGGCTACAGCTTACTGATACTACGTCTGCTGATGAGATTTTTGTGCTCAGTCATTCTATTTCATTATACCTGGCTGTATTTTAAAGGCCTTTTTGACTAATCATTGTTCATAATAATGCTAATGGATTTATCAAGTTGATTGTCCATTGAGTAAACATTTTATTACAAATAAACTGCAGCTGTTTGTACTCATTTCAGTTTTTATCCTTTAATTGCGGCAATGATCTGACATATAAAACATCAAGATACATCTCAGAAAGGTCTATAAAAGCTGCCAAGTATCAATACAAAGACATGTTATTGACTCAAAGAGAAAGAGAAAGACTCTTGTTATCTTTGGCAAGGCTTGGAGGCGATCATTTCATACAAGGTGAGATCAACAGTGTCAACAGTGATGAGAACTTGCCAGACCAACTGAACTCGTTTTACACCCATTTTCATGCCAAGAACACAGATTCCCCACCCCTTCAACCCTCCTGGCCTACGCTCACATCCCCCCCATAACCCCATACTGTATGCTCCCCCACCGCCTGTCCTGTGTGTTCCCCAAACCCCCCCCCCCCCCCCCCCCCCCCCCCAAACACCCCCCACCCCAACCCACCCCACCCCACCCTTCTTGCTCCCCGAACCCCTGGTTTAGGCTTGTGTACAGCTACTTGGCAGTGTAGCACAGTGGGTAAGGAACTGGGCTTGTAACCGAAAGGTCATAGGTTCGATTCCCGGGTAGGACACTGCCGTTGTACCCTTGAGAAAGGTACTTAACCTGCATTGCTTCAGTATATATCCAGCTGTATAAATGGATACAATGTAAGTCGCTCTGGATAAGAGCGTCTGCTAAATGCCTGTAATGTAATGTCACGAAGCTCCCGACAAAAACAGTTCTTGTGCTGACGTTACTTCCACAGGCAGTCTGGAACTCGGTAGCAAGTGTTGCAACCCAGGACAGATGATTTTTACACACTTCAGCACTCCGCAGTCCCGTTCTGTGTGCTTGTGTGGCCTATCGCTTTGCGACTGAGCTGTTGTTCCTCCTATACGTTTCCACTTCACAAAAACAGCATTTACAGTTGACTGGGGCATCTCTAGCAGATCAGAAATTTTACAAACTGACTGGCATCCTATGACAGTGCCACGTTCAAAGTCACTGAGCTCTTCAGTAGGACCCATTCTTCTCTCAGTGTTTGTCTATGGACGTATGCTTGAGTTCGTGCACTTGTTAGCAATGGGTGTAGCTGAACCCAGTAATTAGAAACGTTGTCCACGTACTTTTGGCCATGTAGTGTATCTTTGATTGAGAAACTGTACTATTCTGAAAAGCGACACCTGTTTAATCCTCTTTTACAGGACTTAGGCGCTTTGCGTTATTATGGCACTCCTATCGTCACACAGCTTTTATTTTTTTCCTTCTGCGATTTCAGGACTGGTTTATTTATTTATTTATTGTACATTTTTACGGACATTCATTTCACTTAAAAGGGGCTTGTGGGTTTAGCCAGCAGATAGTTGGCCTATACTGGTATATCACATACATATAACGTTATTTTTGATTGGGGTACCTAAAGTCCCGACACCTAAATAATTCGCAAGTCGTTGAATATAGGTATAAGTTAATTAAGAAGATATCTATATGCATGGGATGTTTGTTTCTTCTGAATAACTAATTAAATAGGCGTACAATAAATGACACAGCCGAGAAAAATAAAAAGACTTATGTAAGAAAGCATGTGAGCGACGCGTAGTGTCATGGTGTGGTTTTTTTTTTTCTTCTATAGAACAGCCTTTTGGGTTTGTTTGGCATGTGCGCTGGTAGAGCGGTAGCCATTTATGGGAACATTCCCGAATTTCGTGTTGCTGCTTGTGCGTTCATGCAACTAATGTGAGTATCGAGAAAAATTAGTTTACCTTATTTGATCATGCATTCAAGGCAGTTAAATGCTTAGTTTCTGCCTTGAACCACGTTGAGGGTTTATTTATGTTAATCCGATATGAATGCGTGTTTTCCGATCCGACTTTGTTTGCTGGTTTCTCACTGCCGCATTTATATTGTAAGTGAGAATCACTTTGTAATTTATGTTTCATTGTCATTATCGCGATACGCATTTATGTTCGGTAAATGCTGTTTTTCATGACAATGGTCGTCATCAGTTTATATAATTTGTGTAAACTAGGAGCAATGTTAATATTGTCCCTAATTCCAAGTGTGCATATATTAATTTAATTTCTTTCTGTTTTCTCCTTTATTTTACAGACCACACACACACACACACACACACACACATGCATGCCTTACCAATCTACCACAGTTGGTGAATTCTGTTCAAATATTTCATTGTTTTCTCCGTGTCTTAATGGCAATTCCATTTATTTGATGAAAATAAAATATATCCCTTCTCTGAAGCCAGATTATCTAACAGGAGTCATTTATTTCCATATTAGCTGCCTCAACCAGTAAATTCCAAGTGGAGGTGTACCCTCTGCTACAGCTTACTCCAGCCAAATAAACAAGTTTTTTTTTAAAAAGTGCATACACGAAACTGAAAGTGTTCAAGGGCATACGTCATTTTAAAGACGGAGGGGAACGAAGAGGGACTAAAAGAAGGAATAAAACCGAATAAAAGAACGGAGTAAGTAGTCTGTTGTGGGGTGGGATGGTGGGAATAGAAGCTAAGGGTTTGGGGACGAGTGGGAATATGCAGCTATAATCGCCGCAGCGCACTTAATTTAGTAAAACAAAACTGACAAAATGCGCGGTGAATTAGGCTCTAGATTTCCCATCTGGGATTTTTAAAAAAATTAAGGATTTACGTCAAAAAACGATTAATTTGTATATTTTTGATATTTTAATGACATGCTTTCCTTTGGATATAGCTATTTGCAGTCCAACTTGAACTAGTTTCAAATCACTCCGATTTAGAAGCATTTCAGTCGTAACTACCCGCACCTACGGGCTTCCGTATGCATCGCACCGTGTCTTTCTCATGCAATCCTTTTGTAGCCTGTTGAATTCGTACTTTTCGTTCAATAACATTAAATTTAGCAACTACCTAGCAGCAAGTTTGTTTATAGCATGTTTGTTAAATGTGATATACGGGGGATTGTTTTGGAAATATGCGTAGTACTTGGGTTCTGAAGTTAATGCTGCAAGATTTTCTGTTACAGTTATTTAAATATTTTTTAATGAGACGCAATAACATGTATGTTAGTATAAATTGTAGCTAGCCAGAGTGAATTCAGGTATTATGCGATATCGGGTAATATTGGACACCTTAAATAAGTTTTGTTTATTTTTTGGCCTGAACAATGGCCGCTGGGCCCTTGCGGAGAAACCTTATACTGCAGTTCTTCATGCGTCACACGGTCACAGCCAGAGGGGTGAGCATCAAACAGGAAGCTCACAAACAGAGCACCTGCTACATATTAAGGGTATAAAATTATTCAATTAAACCAAGTATTATTATATAACATGAATGTGATGTGCTGTTGCAACAAAATGAATCAGGTGTCCATTTTATGTGAAGTTTTATTTTTGAGTCATTTTTAAGTTGTTCTATATCCCCTAACATAGTTGGAGAATATGGAACAGCATGATTTCAGGTAATATAGGACACCTTTTTGATTCTGTGTTTTTAAATTTCTTCTTTCGAGCTCCATTTTGTGAACTGCTTTGTCAGCATTGTTTTCAGAAAGGTGCTATATGAATAAAATTATTATTATTATTATTATTATTGCTTTTTAAGCCTTTTACAATGGAAGAGATCCAGCTTATATTAGGGAACCTTGTGCTTATTACATCTACAGTTGTGCAGGACTTCTTGCAATACTGCTATTTGATCATTAGTTTTGAAGTCGGGGGGTCAGAATAATCTGAATGAGATGGGGCTGCCCGCCTCTCATCAAGAAGCTGAAGTCCCATGCTTTACCTGAGGGGGTCCCCCAAAAAATAGTATCTCCTGAGTCACCTGCCACATGGGATAATGGGGTCTGAGATGTAGGCCCCTCACTGCGCTGCAGAAACGGCCTTTTCTACGGGAGAGGCAGGGATGAGGGGAATGAGGCCTGGTGAGCTCTGGTAAGGTGGTGCATATTATGTTTTTAATGTACTCCACCCCTGCTACACCTGTCAGCATTTTTGGCCTTGCACCCATTACATTACAGGCATTTAGCAGACGCTCTTATCCAGAGCGACTTACATTGCAACCATTTATACAGCTGGATGTATACTGGAGCAATGCAGGTTAAGTACATTGATCAAGGGTACAACGGCAGTGTCCTACCCAGGAATCGAACCTATGACCTTTCGGTTACAAGCCCAGCTACACTACACTGCACCCTTCATGAGTGTTCCTGTTGGCTGCAGAAAAGTTATTAAAGTTCACGTAATGTTTATGACATCATTTACTGTGACACAATAAAAGTGGACATTTTTAAAGCTTATTAGATTTCTTCAGCTTTAGATATGACTTTTAAAAATAAATAAATATGTGTGTTCTAGAGTAGGTTATTATGAATGGCTTGAATTTATTTTTGATCTCAGGCCAAAAAAGGCCTGCTTTGTACAAGGTAACAAGCCAAATTTGGACATACAAAAGTGCGGAAAATTAGTTTAAACTATCACTATTTGTTGTAAAAATTGATGACAAAATTAAGGAGAATATTAAAAGTCACACAGTGTAGGCCTTTGTGAGAAATAATAGCAAAGTTTAGTTTGAATTGTCATTTAGACCTACTGTATGGAAAGTGTCCAATATTACCCAGTGTCATTGAGAAAATCTGGTTTAGACTCAGTGTACAGAAAAGCGTATAACATGTCTCCATGGAAAATGGAATCAGTATTTCTCCTTCTTAGATAGTTAGGAAGCATCTTGAGGATTTCAGAAATGTATAATGTGTTGGATTATAATTTATGTTGGTTGTGACAGGTCGTGAAAGATGAATTGGGAAAAGTGTCCCATAATTCTTGAATTCACTCTGCATAAATTTATGCAACTACAAACTTGAATCTCAGGCCCTGACAGGCTAATAATTAGTTACCTGGATTATAATACACTATGTACTATTTTAACCTAACTGAGCTAACGTCATGTGGCTGCTATTTTGGTGCTTACTTGGGGATTCTCCTCTTCAGCTCACCCCACAGGTCTCTATGGGGTTTAGGTCAGGGGGCTGGGATGGCCAAAGCTTGATTCTGTGGCCAGTGAACCAGTTTTAGCCCCCTGGCAGAGGCGGCCACGCTAGCTCAACACAGCTCCAGTTGTTTTAAACTTCTTAATTATTACATACCTGTGGAGGCAGGTATTTTCAGACATGTCCCTGTTTTTATAGCCGTTGCCTGATTTAAGATCAACAACCTTTTGGCCCATTGCAGTTGCGCATTCTCTGTTCTTCCCCACACTGGGGGGGTTTGGCTTGCGTGTTACCTCGTATTTATTCCCCAGTGAAATGAAAGTCATGGATGACCACTTAAGAGTTCCTAAAGACTTGGGTGTGCTTAAGTAAAATATGAATGGGAATATACAATCAGATTTTGTTCATAAGGATTTCTAGGGGTGCAAATGATTGTAAAACATATTTTTGAGAAAAATGTTTATTTTTTTAATTAAAAAAAAAAAAGTTTTTTATTTGAATAATTTTACCTAAATGAAAACCTTTTTTGCTCATATTTGCTGAGGGTCCTGATAATTCTGGAGGGCACTGTAAATGCATGTTGATTTCTGTTACAGCCATTTACAGATTTTTGCATTTTCTCTAAAAACTAGACTAGAGGACCCAACATTTTCACCTTCAAGTTAAATGTTCCTCCCAGTGTGTAAAAAATAATATTCAGCAACAATTTCTCCATATATTCATTACTCTGTCATTGTGAAGTTTCCCAGCTGAGAGCAAATATCACATTCATTAACTGGATTAACTGTAAAAATGAATGGCAAACAAAAAAATAAAATAAACACAATGAGCCATCTTTAATTTAAAAAAATTGGAAAATTTTATTATCAAGGCTCTGAAAACATCTACATGTTTCGGGCCCATTTTTAATTACATATTCATTCCAGTCAACAGTTAAGTATATATTGTATGTGTGTGTCACTGTGTGTATTAGTGTGTCTGTGTGTTCAACGTATTCTCATTTTGTGTGTTTGCAGGTCAGCTAATTTGGTTTAAAACCCACTTGCGGTCTAAACTGGTCTGAAGTGTTCCAGTCTCCTGAGATGGGGGCTGCTTTTTATAAAACGAGTCTCTCAGGGGAGCCAGAGACCAAGGAGGAATCCCTCAGCACTGAGAAAAAGAGGTGAAAATGCATGAGATATTGCATGAAGATATTTGATGTGATATGAGTTAGGGCTGCAGTAAGAGGATGAGTTTAACTGGAAGCTCTGTCTCCATGTTTTGTTCACAGGGTCCAGGTAGAAAGAGCAGGGTCACCTGTACCCAGCTGTCTGTCTACGAAAAGTGATCGTTCAATGGATCCTCCAATCATGTTCAGGGGAGAGTTCACAGGTGATCAAAGGTAATTAAACAGGTTCATTTTGACACTAGACCAGAGATAGATTGGCAGCCTGTCCAGGGTGTATTCCTGCCTCTTGCCCAATCCACGCTGGCATAGGCTCCAGCACTCCCCATGACCCTGCTCAGGATAAGCGGGTTTAGATAATGGATGAATGGGTTTTGACACTACTGTTAAATTATACTTCAGTGCCACTGGCACCTTTCAGGTGGAGGTGGATATATTATATCATATTCAGATGTGCTGTGAGTTAGAGCTGCAGTAAGAGGATGAGTTTAACTGGAAACTCTATCTCCATGTGCTGTGAGTTAGAGCTTCAGTAAAAGGATGAGTTTAACTGGAAGCTCTGTCTCCATGTGCTGTGAGTTAGAACTGCAGTAAGAGGATGAGTTTAACTGGAAGCTCTGTCTCCATGTGCTGTGAGTTAGAGCTGCAGTAAGAGGATGAGTTTAACTGGATGCTCTGTCTCCATGTTTTGTTCACAGAGTCCAGGTAGAAAGAGCAGGGTCACCTGGACCCAGCTGTCTGTCTATGAAGAGTGATCGTTCAATGGATCCTCCAATCATGTTCAGGAGACAGTTCACAGGTGATAAAAGGTAAGTAAACAGGTTCATTTTGACTCTACTACTTAACTATACTTCAATGTCACTGCAACCTTTCAGGTGGAGGTGGATATATTATGTCATATTCAGATGTGCTGTGAGTTAGAGCTGCAGTAAGAGGACGAGTTTAACTGTCTCTTTTGGTTCACAGGGTACAGCAGTCACTGGAGTCCAGGTGTTTAGAACAGACAAGTTCACCAAAACAGGTGTGAGATCTGCTTTTTGTTTATATTTGTTATAATTGTTTATAATGCACTTAATATTGATAAGAAATTGTACCTTTGCCAAATATTACTTGTAACCATGCACAGTTTAACATCACATAAACATAACACATTTCAAATATGCTTTAAAAATTTTTGCGATTTATTTGGGACCAAGAGGTGTAAAAATTCCCCATATTTAAAAATTGGAAATATTTGGGGAGAAGGGAATCCTGTGTGGAAACAGGAAGTGAAGCTCGTAGCTGTGCAAAGGAGGCGTTAGTGCTAATGCTAACGTGCTACATTTAACCCCTCAAAACACACAACTTAACATCTAATCATGCTCTGGAGTGCTGCCTGGTCCTCACTCACAGGAAGTCCAGATTCCATCTGCAGGTCCCACACACAGCAGGAGAGGAAGAGTCCTAACAGAGACTTTTAAACAGGAAGCACTCAGCTCACAGTTAGTATTTACTAAATGTATTACGCAGAGCAACTGCATTATTCTGCTGAACTGCAGGACTTATCACACACAGTGACTCTACAAAGCCATCAATCAGGAACAAAGGCTGCTGTTAAAATCTGAGCGTTTAGCACTGCTGCATGTTTGGTGTCTGAAAGTATCTGTCCCCGTCCTGATTGTCAAAAACAAGAGACACACGAGGCAAGATACAGCACACCTCTTCATGAGTTTCACACTGATACAGCACACCTCTTCATGAGTTTCACACTGATACAGCACACCTCTTCATGAGTTTCACACTGATACAGCACACCTCCTCATGACTTTCACACTGATACAGCACACCTCTTCATGAGTTTCACACTGATACAGCAAACCTCCTCATGACTTTCACACTGATACAGCACACCTCTTCATGAGTTTCACACTGATACAGCACACCTCTTCATGAGTTTATTTCACACTGATACAGCACACCTCTTCATGAGTTTCACACTGATACAGCACACCTCTTCATGAGTTTCACACTGATACAGCACACCTCTTCATGAGTTTCACACTGATACAGCACACCTCTTCATGTGTTTCACACTGATACAGCACACCTCTTCATGAGTTTCACACTGATACAGCACACCTCTTCATGAGTTTCACACTGATACAGCACACCTCTTTATGTGTTTCACACTGACACAGCACACCTCTTCATGAGTTTATTTCACACTGATACAGCACACCTCTTCATGAGTTTCATACTGATAAAGCACACCTCTTCATGAGTTTATTTCACACTGATACAGCACACCTCTTCATGTGTTTCACACTGATACAGCACACCTCTTCATGAGTTTCACACTGATACAGCACACCTCTTCATGTGTATATTTCACACTGATACAGCACACCTCTTCATGAGTTTCACACTGATACAGCACACCTCTTCATGTGTTTCACACTGATACAGCACACCTCTTCATGAGTTTCACACTGATACAGCACACCTCTTCATGAGTTTCACACTGATACATCACACCTCTTCATGACTTTCACACTGATACTGCACACCTCTTCATGTGTTTATTTCACACTGATACAGCACACCTCTTCATGTGTTTATTCCACATGGATACGGCACACCTCTTCATGTGTTTATTCCACATGGATACAGAACACCCCTTCATGAGTTTCACACTGATACAGCACACCTCTTCATGTGTTTATTTCACACTGATACAGCACACCTCTTCATGTGTTCATTTCACACTGATACAGCACACCTCTTCATGTGTTTCACACTGATACAGCACACCTCTTCCTGAGTTTCACACTGATACAGCACACCTCTTCATGAGTTTCACACTGATACAGCACACCTCTTCATTAGTTTATTTCACACTGATACGGCACACCTCTTCATGTGTTTCACACTGATACAGCACACCTCTTCATGTGTTTCACACTGATACAGCACACCTCTTCATGAGTTTCACACTGATACAGCACACCTCTTCATGAGTTTCACACTGATACAGCACACCTCGTCATGTGTTTATTTCACACTCTGATACAGCACACCACTTCATGTGTTTATTTCACACTGATACAGCACACCTCTTCATGTGTTTATTTCACACTCTGATACAGCACACCTCTTCATGTGTTTATTTCACACTGATACAGCACACCTCTTCATGTGTTTATTTCACACTGATACAGCACACCTCTTCATGTGTTTATTCCACATGGATACAGCACACCTCTTCATGTGTTTATTCCACATGGATACAGCACACCTCTTCATGAGTTTCACACTGATACAGCACACCTCTTCATGTGTTTATTTCACACTGATACAGCACACCTCTTCATGTGTTTATTTCACACTGATACAGCACACCTCTTCATGAGTTTCACACTGATACAGCACACTTCTTCATGTGTTCATTTCAGTCTCTCCTGCACACTCTGAAGAAGCTGAAGAAGGATGAGAAGTTGAAACTGTTTCAGAGCCATCTGAGTCAGGATTGCCCAGAATGCTTTCAGAGTCTGCCTGAAAATCCTTCTGTGCTGGATAAGTTTATGAAGATGAAGGAATTGTTCAAGAGTCATCAAATTGCTGATTACCCAGAATGCACTGAGAGAGAGCCGGAGGATCCTGAGGCCCTGTACATAGTTGAGAAGATGCTGGAGACCTGTGACAGTGAGGGGTCTCTGAAGATCACACTCCATGTCCTGAGGAACATGAATCAGAAGGATCTCACTGACTCACTGGAGAGAGATGAGCAGTACAGTAAGAGTTTTCTCTCATTGCTACTGTGTGTCCATTAGAATACTGAAATGAGTTTAGATAGCAAATCTAACCATGAACAATGTTCTGATTTATAGCATCTACACTTTCCTAATAATGTTTTACACTGACAATCTTACAGACAGAAAACATAAACAACATGCACACAGAGGCATTTATATTTAAATACAGCCAAAGGGGATTCAGAGCAGGAACCTTGTGCTCAAAAGCCAGTAACTAAACCACTGTCCCATCAGACAGACTGCGTTGAGTGTATATCCAGAACTAAAGAGCACTCAGGATAGAAATATTAGATTTTAAAATTTACTATGAGACCTGAGATGACAGTATTTACCACAAGGACACGTCCACAACATAAACCTGAGAAATTAAATGTGAAAAGATAATTGAGCCCATTTTCAGTTTAAAAAAAAATGTTTCTTTCTTTCATCTTTATGGTACAAATGCAACAATCTGCACTTTATTTCTGATTTCTTTTGTTAGTGATGGATTATAATTGAGAGATATGTAATACTGTGTGAGGTGTGTAATACACAATGAGAGGTGTGTAACAGTGTTAGTGGAATGTAACACTGTGTGTAAAATACTGTGAAAACTGAATGCATTAATATTCTATTTATTGTTTCTTTTTAAAATATGTAATTGAATCAATAAAAATGTTTATCTCAGTGTAAACATAATTTATTCCTCATTTTTCCTCTCTTCAGATGAATCCATAAAAACAGCCAGGAAGGCACTGAAAACTCATCTGAAGAGGAAGTTTGAATGCATATTTGAAGGTTTATTAAAGCAGGGCCACCCAACCCTCCTCAATGAGATCTATACAGAGCTCTACATCACAGAGGGGGGAAGTGGGGGGGTCAATAATGAACACGAGGTCAGACAGATTGAGACAGCATCCAAGAGACAAACCACACAGGAGACTGCAATCCTCTGCAATGACATATTTAAGCCTTTACCTGGACAAGAGAAACCCATCAGAACTGTGCTTACAAAGGGCATCGCTGGCATTGGGAAGACTGTCTCTGTGCAGAAGTTCATTCTGGACTGGGCAGAAGGAAAAGCCAATCAGGACATTGATTTTATCTTCACTCTTCCTTTCCGAGATCTGAATTTGAAGGAGGATGAAGCATTCAGTCTATTGCAACTTCTGCAGCACTACTTTCCACAACTGAAAGAGATCAAAAGTATTGATGGTGACAAAGTCAAAGTTGTGTTTATCTTTGATGGTCTGGATGAGTGTAGACTTCCTCTAGATTTCCAAAGCAATGAGATCTGCTGTGATATAACAGAGTCATCATCAGTGGATGTGCTGCTGACCAACCTCATTAAAGGGAATCTGCTTCCCTCTGCTCTCCTCTGGATCACCTCCCGACCAGCAGCAGCCAATCAGATCCCGTCTGAGTGCGTCCACCAGGTGACAGAGGTACGAGGGTTCAATGACCCACAGAAGGAGGAGTACTTCAGAAAGAGAATCAGAGATGAGAACCAGGCCAGCAGAATTATCTCACACATAAAGTCATCCAGGAGTCTCTACATCATGTGTCACATACCAGTCTTCTGCTGCATTTCTGCTACTGTTCTGGACAGAATGTTGGGCAAAGTAGCGAGTAGAGATCTGCCCAAAACTCTGACTGAAATGTACACACACTTCCTGCGCATTCAGACTAATATGAAGAATGAGAAGTATTGTGGCCCCAATGAGACAAAACCAAAGATGTCAGATAGAGAAATCATCTTGAAACTGGGGAATCTGGCTTTTCTACAGCTGGAAAAGGGCAATCTGATATTCTATGAGAAGGACCTGAGAGAGAGTGGCATTGATGTCAGTGAAGCTTCAGTGTACTCTGGGGTGTGCACAGAGATCTTTAAAGAGGAGTGTGGGTTGTATCAGGAGAAGGTCTACTGCTTTGTGCATCTGAGCATTCAGGAGTATCTGGCTGCCTTGTTTGTGTTTCATTCATGTGTAAATGAGAACAGAAAGGTAGTCAGAGCAGAAGAATCAAATCCTCACAGATACGCAGTACGTCGGGTATGCAGAGAGCCGCTGTCTAAGTTACACGCGAGTGCAGTGGATGAGGCCTTAGAGAGTAAGAATGGACACCTGGACCTTTTCCTCCGATTCCTTCTTGGCCTCTCTCTGGACTCCATTCAGACTGTCTTAGGAACTCTGCTGATGCAGACAGGAAGCAGGTCACCTGTACCAGACCCACAGACAGGAAGCAGATCACAGAGCATTAAGGAAACAGTCCAGTACATTAAGGAGAGGATCAGAGGGGATCCTGAAATAATGGGGATCAGAGAGGAGTCTTCAGCAGAGAGGACCATCAATCTGTTCCACTGTCTCAATGAACTGAATGACAGCTCTCTAGTGGAGGAAGTCCAGAATTCCCTGAGATCAGGAACACTTTCTGATAAAGAGCTGGACCCAGGCCAGTGTTCAGCTCTGGCCTTTGTGTTACTGACGTCAGAGAAGGTCCTGGATGAGTTTGACCCGAAGACCTACAACACATCAGCAGCAGGTCATCAGAGACTACTACCAGTTGTCAGGAACTGCAGGAAGGCCATGTGAGTATTATGTCATTAATAATGTAGATGATTGACAGCATATTTTCAGACTTTCTTTTTAAAAGAGTGTGACTTCTGAATCATTTTGACAGCTAGTGCGCTCATTTAATGTTCTGAATCCAGAACATTAGCAGCATCAAATGAAGGGGTTGATTGGCTTTTGAATGGGTTATGATCATGGGAGCATTATGCTGGGTTGTGACTTCCTGGTCTGAGCAGGCAGGCAGCACAGGAGTGAATCACAGACTACGCTCACACCAGGAGCGAATCACAGACTACGCTGACACCAGGAGCGAATCACAGACTACGCTCACACCAGGAGCGAATCACAGACTATGCTCACACCAGGAGCGAATCACAGACTACGTTCACACCAGGAGCGAATCACAGACTACGCTCACACCAGGAGCGAATCACAGACTACGCTGGCAGCAGGAGCGAATCACAGACTACGCTCGCACCAGGAGCGAATCACAGACTATGCTCACACCAGGAGCGAATCACAGACTACGCTCACACCAGGAGCGAATCACAGACTACGCTCACACCAGGAGCGAATCACAGACTACGCTCACACCAGGAGCGAATCACAGACTACGCTGGCAGCAGGAGCGAATCACAGACTACGCTCGCACCAGGAGCGAATCACAGACTACGCTCACACCAGGAGCGAATCACAGACTACGCTGGCACCAAAATTGCCAACCGCGCCTCTCCTCCCACGTCGGCACACGGCTAGTCCCCAATTTACCAAAAAAATAATTGCATGTCTGAAATGAATGACACTTTAATTGAATTAGCGAAATTTTTAGTTTGGGGTATCTTGAGAGCATAATGCATCTTTTCAATATTATGATTAAAATAATGCTACATTTTATTTGGGAGAGATAAGTTTGGTTATGAATGAAATGTTTGTGTTGCTAATTTGGGAGACTACATCAGGCAGTAAATGCACCATGTTAGTAAGGCCAGTAGTACCACCCTGGTCTCTGCTTTATTCTGGTGTAGGCTGACCCAGAATCTCCACCATAGTGCCTGTAGATAGAGTGAAATAGGAAGGTAGAGGAACTGTAGGATAATATGGGTGCCAGAGTGAGGTCTTCTCAGGGAACTGTTAAAGTGACCTCAGCCCTGGGTGCCTGTTCTTGAGTGCATTCTGAAGAAGACAGGCCTTTTGGGTCAGAATTACATCTGTAGAACTGTCAGAGCAGGACGTCTAATTCTCAGGTCCAAAGTGCTGCAGTTTGAGCTTGTAGCACAGACATCTTCCTCAGAGAATCATCAACCTTAAAATCCTCAATTTCACTCTTCATCACTGAACACTATAATAGTTTAATTACAAATATTAGTTTTTTGTGTACCTAATGTCTTAACTCTTTGCAGATTGAACCGCTGTTACCTCACAGTGCAGTCTTATGAAATTGTGGCCTCAGCTCTCCAGTCATCAAACTCACCCCTGAGAGATCTGGACCTCAGCTACAATACCCTGGGAGATTCAGGAGTGGAGCAGTACCATTATAGACAGACGCCCAGCTACAATAACCTGGGAGTGAAGCTGCTCTGTGCTGGACTGAAGAGTCCAAACTGTAAACTCCAGAGGCTGGGGTGAGTAGTGCTGTGTACTGTGTGACCTTAACTAAATAGAATGAGTGCTTATAGGTCATTGAAATGTTCAAAGCTTTCTCTCTCAATTTACTCCTCTCTCCCCATGAGCATTCTTTCTTTGTTTACAGTATTCTCATCCCTCTCTTCTTACTCTTCTATCACAGCAAAGAAAAACAGGATAAAACCCTAAGAGTCTGAGGGTTACCAGGTTTGTGGTTCCTGAGCAGAATGTAAGCTTTCAGTGGAGTCTGTAGTATCAGGTCACAGGTGATGACTGGATGCTGATTGTCTGATTGACATGGTAAAAGATTGACCACCTGGATAGTAAAATGTTTCAGGTCTGTCAAACATTGCAGTCTTCATCCATCTCCATTATTCACTATCTGCTATGAATTCTAATAAAATCCTTACTTTTAGCCTTCTCTCTTTCACACACTGGCCTTGTGATGAAGGTGAGTTGTACTCACTCAGAGTGAAGTACACCTCATTCCCACCTACAAAACTGGGCTTTTCTGCTGAGTGCAGAAGTGCTACAATTCGTCTCTGTTACTGTGCAGGATGCACGGTTGGTGATTGAGCCTCATAAGGTTCAGTCACTTTTTAGACAAATGTGTTCAAAGAAAGTGAACGGGCCAAATCTGCACTTCTTTTAAGGACATGTTCAGAGGATTAACACTACATGTTCTGACGTGTTTGATAAGGATTATGGTGTGCTTGCTTAAAAATGAGGTAAAACCTTTCCTAGATCCCTTTCAGTTTGCTTACCCATAGGGGAGGTACAGACGATGCCATCACTAGTATTGCACACTTAGTCACCTTTTGCAGACTCTAGGTCAGATGCACGCTTACTGTTTGATTTTGGCTCACATTTTAATACTTCACTTTTGAATGCAAAACTGAAACAGATGGGTGTTAATCCTTCTATAACAAGAGGGTATTTTATTTAACTAATCCTGTCCAGTATATGAAGGTCAGTCAGCACAGAGACCCCTCAGGTTGTGTTAGCTGCCCTGTTTCATTCACACCAGATAAAATGAGTGCACCTGCAGCCAACCTGGGAACTGTGTCATCAAGCTCTCTTGGCCTAATGCACAGGGGCAGTAGCCTAGTCACCTAGCATTCTGAAAGAGGCAGGTTTGTGCAATGGTGTGACTCAAAGCATCTGATTTTAAATGGGAAGAAGGCAGAGGAGATGGTGTTTGACTGTAGATCAGTGGGAGATCTCAGGCCTGTCTTCTATACCCAAGCCATCACACAGGTCTGCTCAAATAAATATCTTGGGGTCCACATTGGTGACTCACTCAGTTAGAGTCTCTGCTCTAGATTACTACAGCGAATGTGCTTTTTGCTGGGACTCAGGGTTCATAGAGTTGAGCAGAAGTTTGTGTTTCTCTGTAACTGTGTAGTTTTAGAGAGCATAATCAGATGTGGCATAGCAGCATGGTTTGGTAACTTGTCTGTACAAATGAAATGTCAGATTTCTCGTCTGGTGTAGTCTGCTATGAATATTATTGGGGTTATGCCTTGTGCGCATTACATGTTATTAGCCAGGAGTTTGTAGTCGCAGACTAATTTTCAAGGTCTTAAGACAATCTCGACCAAAATCCCCTGTCTTTGCTTGATTGGTGCATTCACCCGTGACCAACAGCCTTCTACTGTGACACGGTCAGAGACTCACCCAATCCAGCCACAAGCCCGTCTGCAGCTCTCGCGAGAATATCTAACTGGTTTCATTTTATCTTAAGTCTTTAGGAATGGTTTGTGTAGTGTGTGATACACAAACACTTGTATTTCTACATTGAACAGTATAGAATTGGCACTTAACTACCCGAAGTAGGCTAGAATATAAAACCCAGTTCTACACCAAGTAAACCATATGTAGCAATGACCCGCAGGGGAATTTATTTACAGTAAAATTACTACTTGTATTTGGGAGAAGGGGGTTGAGCCAGCAGCTATGTGTTGTAGCCTGTAGTTATCGGGTTATTTAGTGGACATTGTGAATCAACTAGAGGCATAACTATTTTTGCCATGTGGAGTGAATTTATTGAGCTTTAATATAGTGATTCTTGTGTCTGAGGGGGAGATAAGGTGATATCATATCATTGCTGTAGCCTGTAACATGATTAGATCAGATGTGATATTTTCTGTTTACATCAGCACGTCTGATAATCCCTGTTCTCCTCAACCAAAGCTAGCTTAAATAGTCTTTCTGGCTGACTGTCATTTTACCTCCAACTCTCTTTGAAGGAGGGACAGACCGTGTTGTCGCCGTCTTGCCAACCTCCTTCTTGTCCAGATTCTTTTATTTTTTTAAAGCGGTGTTTTCGCGCACGTTAGCGCACAGACAGGTGCCGCCGCTATCTGCTGCCGATCGTCGTCTTCCATTTTCATTGTGCAGGCGAAGATCCTCGGATGCACATTTGCTGCACGTGTTCTTGCAACAACACAGCACACCGAGATCTAGTTTATTATGATCCTGAATCCTGTAGTGTGTGACCCCTGTGATTACCAGTCTTTTGGAAGTCGGGTAGTGTGAGCGTTTCTGGGATGAAAATACCAGCGGTCTTTAGGATTTAAAAAGTCGCCTATTGCCTCATGTACACTACACGACTTTTAAAATCGTAACAACGGAGAACATGTCACACTTAACAACTGTCTTTCCTAAAAATCGCTGGTATTTTCATCATGGAAACGCTCACCCTACATGCCTTAATTAATGATTATAAATCAGTAAGAAATAATGCTCTGTACCCCTTTTTAAATTTTTAGTTTGGGGTATCTTGAGAGCATAACGCATCTTTCCAATATTACGATTAAAATAATGCTAAGTTTGATTTGGGAGAGATAAGTTTGGTTATGAATTAAATGTTTGTGTTTCTATGTTGGGACACTAAGTCAGGCAGTAAATGCACCATGTTACAAGGCCAGTAATACCACCCTGGCCTCTGCTTTATTCTGGTGTAGGCTGACCCAGAATCTCCAGCTTAAGCCATTTTTCCACCGCACGGTACCGGTTCAACTCGACTCTACTCACTTTGGTACCAGGCACTTCGTTTCCACTGCAGATAGTACCCCCGTCAATGTAGCTGGTCGTCATAGCGACGCCGCATGAAACTGCTGTGACGCCATCTTCAACGCGACACACACAGGAACAATAGAGGATATCGAAGGGATGGTGTTCTTGATTCTCGTATGGAAGGCCATTTGAGCAAATTACGAGACGTTAATGTCGTGTTAACAGGACATTAAAATGCGTGTTAACATAGAAAGACAAAAAACAGGAGAGTTTGGGAAATTCTGATTCTCAGGGGCGACATAGCTTAGGAGGTAAGAGTGGTTTGTCTGGCAGTCGGGGGGTTGCCGGTTCGATCCCCCGCCCTGGGCGTGTCGAAGTGTCCCTGAGCAAGACATCTAACCCCTAATTGCTCCCAACGAGCTGATTGGTACCTTGCATGGCAGCCTTTCACCGTTGGTTTGTGTGTGTGTGTGTGTGTGTGTGTGAATGGGTGAATGAGAGGCATCAGTTGTAAAGCGCTTTGGATAAAGGCGCTATATAAATGCAGTCCATTTACCATTTATATCAGAGCTCAGACGACGAGATTACTCTGGTTGCTCATTAGCATAAAAGGCGACGCAAAAGGGTAAGCTAACCTAGTGACGAATCTGTCTGACCAATCAGTGGTTTGCAGTGTTTTCACGTCACATTTTGGTATCGCCTCAGCCCGCTTGGAACCTCAACGGAGGTGATACCAAAAAAAGTACCAGGTACCAGGTACTATCCACAACTTTTGCCTGATGGAAAACCAAAAAAGCGAGTAGAGTCGAGTTGAGCCGGTACCATGCGGTGGAAAAGCGGAAATAGTGCCTGTAAACAGAGTGAAAATAGGAAGGTAGAGGAACTGTAGGATAATATGGGTGCCAGAGTTAGATCTTCTCAGGGAACTGTTAAAGTGACCTCTACCCCCGGTGCCTGTTCTTGAGTGCATTCTGAAGAAGACGGGCCATTTGGCTCAGAATTACATCTGCAGAACTGTCAGAGTTTAGTCCAGCAGGATGTCTAATTCTGAGGTCCAAAGTGCTGCAGCTGGAGTGTGTGGCACAGACATCTTCCTCAGAGCATCACTGACCTTAAAATCCTCAATTCTACTCTTCATCACTCAACACTATCATTGCCACATTTCAGATATTACATGTTTTACGTGTACTAATATTATTAAACTATCTTAACTCTTTGCAGACTGAGCAGCTGTGACCTCACAGAGCAGTCCTGTGAAATTGTGGCCTCAGCTCTCCAGTCATCAAATTCACCCCTGAGAGATCTGGACCTCAGCTACAATAACCTGGGAGATTCAGGAGTGAAGCTGCTCTGTGCTGGACTGATGAGTCCAAACTGTAAACTCCAGAGACTGGGGTGAGTAGTGCTGTGTATTGTGTGACCATAACTAAAAAGAATTAGTGCTTACAGCTAATTTAAATGTTCAAAGCTCTTTCTCCCACAATTATTCTTCCTGGTCAATATATAATTAATGATTAGAAAATGATACAATGAAATGAGTGCTCTGTACCCCTTTTTATATTATAGTATACATAATGCTAAACTAATGCTAAGTTTGATTTGAGAGAGATACATTTTGTATTGAATGAAATGTTTGTGTTTAATTTTCTGTAACTAATCCTGTCCAGTATATGAAGGTCAGTGATGCTCTCTGAGCCTGGATCAGTCAGCACAGAGACCCCTCAGGTTGTGTTAGCCCCCCCCGTTTCATTCACACCAGATAAAATGAGTGCACCAGCAGCTAACCTGGGAACTGTGTCATCAAGCTCTCTTGGCCTAATGCACAGGGGCAGTAGCCTAGTAGCATAGCATTATTAAATAGGCAGGTTTGTGAAATGGTGCGACTCAAAGCGTCTGATTTTAAATGTGAAGAACACAGAATACAGAAATTAATGTTTTTAAGGGCTGAGAGTCATTGTGGTTATTTCTGTAGGAAACCCTGAAAAGTGGCAAACTCTCGGTGCTGGATAGGTATGGGCATGCCGCCACGCCATGGCGTAACTTGGCGGGATGGCATGCCTGCCATCCCAATGCAGTTCAGTTGCGTACACACATCTGGTGGTGCTTCAGCTGTTGGCAGGTACATTATGACAGGTCTGACCAATACTGGTCAGGAAGTTAGATACAACATTCTTACGTCGACTAGTATTTTATTGGCTGGACCGCAACAGCGGGGCCAGCCCTACAAACGCGAATGTCTGTGACTGAGTGACTGAATGATAAAGTTACACCATTGGTCGGCCGGTCCAGCCACATACGAGGTTTTGACCTAGTCTTCTTTTATATATCGGTGTACACATTTAGACAATAAGTTGCTTAGTTCCTCACTGGCTCCGCTGGCTAGGCTGGTTCATGGGGTAAGTTAGACTAAGTTTGGTCAGGTTGGCTAGCTAACTAGGGCCTTTTGGGTCAAAGCCAAAGCTAAACTTACAGCAGCAGCAGCAAGTGTCAACTTGAGCGTAACGTTGTTTAATGAAAATTGTAAGCAAATAATACAAGAAGTCTTAATAGTTATCAGATTTTATCAAATAACTGTGTTTTGTAACTGTGTAATTATGAACTAAACTATGGTAACTAATAGGGATGAGCAAGTACACCATTGTCTGTATCTGTATCTCTATCTGTTCAACCAACTAAATTACCTGTATCTGTATCTCTATCTGTTCAACCAACTAAATTACCTGTATCTGTATCTCTATCTGTTCAACCAGCTAAATTACCTGTAACTGTCTCTCTATCTGTTCAACCAACTAAATTACCTGTATCTGTATCTCTATCTGTTCAACCAACTAAATTACCTGTATCTGTATCTCTATCTGTTCAACCAACTAAATTACCTGTATCTGTATCTCTATCTGTTCAACCAGCTAAATTACCTGTATCTGTATCTCTATCTGTTCAACCAACTAAATTACCTGTATTCGTAGCCGTACTCAGAATGGGCGGGACCCACACCGGCCTGTTAGTTTATATTAATGTGTGTAAGGTGTGTAACACACTGCTATGTGTTTGACACACACAGCCCTGTTAGTTTATATTAATGTGTGTAAGGTGTGTAGCACACTGATATGTGTTTGACACACACAGCCCTGTTAGTTTATATTAATGTGTGTAAGGTGTGTAACACACTGCTATGTGTTTGACACACACAGTCCTGTTAGTTTATATTAATGTGTGTAAGGTGTGTAGCACACAGTGTATGTGTTTGACACACACAGGCCTGTTAGTTTATATTAATGTGTGTAAGGTGTGTAACACACTGCTATGTGTTTGACACACACAGCCCTGTTAGTTTATATTAATGTGTGTAAGGTGTGTAGCACACAGTGTACGTGTTGTCGTCACTCTTCACATGAGTCAGTTCAACACCTCTGTAAGTGGCTTTAAGACCAGTTGGCTCTCGCTGGAGAGCAGCAGTGAATCCTGCCAACTTGCTGCCTGGTGACTGTTTTAGTGCAGTGAGCTCCAGATTTGCTGTTTCCAATGCATCCAGCATGCCATTCACAGTCAGGTTTTCCCTCTGAAGAGCAAGACTGAGATTTGAGATGACATGCAGCAGGTCTCTGAGGAAATTGAGAAAATGTACAATTCTGTAGTTTCTCAGGAATGCTGTTCTTCCACGAACTTCAGCTGTTTCCTGGCCAGGCCTGGCTTCTGCCACATGCTCAAAATGAGCCAGAAGTACCTCATATGATGTGGCAAGGACTTCCAAAGCACGTTGCATATGAGGAGTCCAGCGTGTGCCATCCACCCTGTTTGGTTTTAAGACTTTTGTCTCCAGTGAAGTGGCCATCTCTGTCCCCTCCCTCCGAGCTTTCGGCGAGTACTGGTAATGTTTGTGGATCTTCTTCAGGATGTCTTTCAGATCATCCAGAAGACGGTTGTCTTTGATAGCCTGATTGACCCCCAGCTCCAGGCGATGTGCCACACAGTGTACACTCACCACATATTCTGCGTTTTCCTTAATTCGGGTGGCCACACTGTTTTTCCATCCTAGGTTTACTGCTGCAGGCCATTCCCACAAGCTTCTCTTTGCAGTCATCAATTTTGTGGTCCACGAAGGCCTGCTCTATGGCTTCATAAATTCCTTGGCCATGTGCATGTTTGACAGGTTGAAGGCTGAAGTACACTGTCTTGGGTTCCCCATCACTAACATATCTTACATAAACCACCTCTACCTCCTGGACACTTATCCATTGCCCCATCAAATAAAACTGACATTGCTGTTGTATTTTCTAGGCAGGTGACGATTGATTGCCAGATGTGTTCCACAATGTATGTAGTAAGCCTGCAGAAATCACATATGAAACAATATAAAAATTAATCCTACACAATAAATTACTGTTTAAAAGTAAACTAGGTGTGCATATCTCTTTTAGCTACTATACAATGCAGTTCCTATATCAGTGCACCTTATTTTTTCATAGGCTATTGCTACAAAACACATTGATTACAAATCTCACTCGATCTCACACACACACAGCAGGTAGACTCATTAATGGAAAAAAAACTTTTAACAATACACTAACGTTACAACATTAAGATCGCACATTTATTTGCAAGGTTATTCATTTAGTAGATTAAATTCTAATAAGTACCTTCTGCAAGCCTGATCAGATTTGTAGCTTGTCAGTCGCGTCAGATCAGAGCCGATCTTGATTTGGAGATCCAGCAGACGAGGTAAAGAGCTGAAGGGGTTTTCGCTTTTGAGAACGTAGTAAACTGAGTTGGAAAGTTTGATCAGGATTGCCCGATTTGCGGCGTTCATCTTCCGAATGTCGGTGTCCATCGCTCCCTGTATGGGTGTGCCTGTTCGCAGGGCCGGCCGCTGGCATAAAAGCTCTGTACAGTTGTTTAGGGCCACAACCGCGGGGGGGGGGGGGGGGGGGGGGCACACGATCCTTTTTTTTTTTGAGGTAAATAACGTCATTATTTTAATTATATTATTCATCCCGTATCGCAAAACAAGCGTTATTAATTTAATATGGAATGCAAAGAGAAAATGTCATAACATGTATGAAGGATTTTTTAACAGCCGTTCGGGTTCGGCTGTGTCAGTATCGGCAGGCCTACGGTCATCGTGTGGATTATTTTGTGATGTTGACGGGTTATCGTTTGACTTTTTTACTCCACAGGCAAACAATTTCATTTGTTTCGCCATTGCAACAGGCTGGCCGCGCGCGTGTGTGGAAAGTGGCCGCACAATGGCTGAAATGTCGTGTTGCGCACGAACGTAATGTTAGCGCAGTAGAAACTTTACAGAGGCAACCAAATAAATGTTGACTTCTTTTGAAATGAGATTTTCCAGTTTTGTAGGTTTTTATTCATTGTTATATATTAAAAAATAAAAAAACTGAACAGGTGGTTGCCAAAAGGGGGAACCAGAGGCCACAAAATGGCTGCCAATTGACTCAATCTGGTTGCCGAGGGCAACTGGGCAGCCGTTACTGTCGAGCCCTGATTATTTGATAACAGAATATTTTCAAGATTCTGAAGAAAATAATAAGATAACAGTATTGTATTTAGCTAATGGGTTTTACGTTGACAGTTTTATTAATCGATTCATAGTGATGAATATTGAATGTGTTTAAAATGTATAGGTGATTGTGGCAAGAAAAAAATGTCAGGTGAGGTAAAGTGCCCACAAAAATTCTGTTTCTTGTGTTTGCAGATTAAATTAATGTTTGAAAATCGTCATATGGAAAGGGTCTGGCAATGAAATCCTAGCAGTAGGCACCCAACCTTGATTTTTAGTTATTTTTGTTGGTTAATGGAGCTCAGCAATGGCCTTAGACTTTTGTGGAATAGTTGGAATACTTTATGAGCCTGATTTACACAATCCCCTCTCAGTTTTTGTGTACAGCTCAGGAATGCATAAGCAATTGAGAAATTACATAGTGACTGCCAATGTGCACAATGTCACAATCAGCAGTGAATTTCAGTTGTGTGTGTGTGTGTGGCTGTGTGTGTGCCTGTGTGTTGTGCATGTGTGCGCCTGTGTGTGTTTTTGTGTGTGTGTGTGGTCTCTCCACAGGCTCGGTTGGTGTAATCTCACAGAGGGCTGTTGTGATGTTCTGGCCTCAGTCCTGCGTTCTCCTCACTCAGAGCTGAATGATCTGGAGCTCAGATACAACGAGCTGCAGGATTCAGGATTGAGAGCGCTCTCTGCTGGACTGGAGGACCCACACTGTAAACTGCAGAGACTGGGGTGAGTACAAGATAGATAGATCGATAGATAGATAGGTACTTTATTAATCCCGAGGGAAACTCAGGTGTCCAATAGCTCACGTTACGTTATAAGAAATAAAAAAGTAACAGGGCTCCAGACTAGCTTTTTACATTGACCATTACCAAAATGGTTGCACTCTGGAGCCTTGAGTAAGTAAAATTCAAAAACACAATCACTCTTGGAGGTGAAGATACAAAATGAATAAAATAAAAATAAAAAGGTAAAAATAAAAAGGCACTGTAGAACCAAGCCATTAACATAAACAGAGCCCTAGGAAAAACAAAAACTGACGTCTAACTACACCAGGTGTTATGTACAGTATGAACAGTCTCGACATAAATAAGTAAATATTGACAAATGTACAGCTAAATAAATAATGGGTAAGGGATATAAAAGTTACAGAAGTTAAAAACGATATGAGTTAAGCAGTTAAACCGGTAGCATAAACAGTATGTACACGTGCGAAGTACAGCATATAAGTACAGTGAATAAGTACCAAAAATAAAGTGTGCAAGAAATACCAGCGTGCAAACAGTGAGTGACCTTGGCCACTCAGTCATACCCCTTTTCCACCAACGCAAACCCAGTTCTGGTTCTGGGCTGGTGCTAGTGCTGGTTCTGGGCTGGTGCTAGTGCTGGTTCTGGGCTGGTGCTAGTGCTGGTTCTGGGCTGGTGCTAGTTCTGGTTCTGGGCTGGTGCTAGTGCCGGTTCTGGGCTGGTGCTAGTGCTGGTTCTGGGCTGGTGCTAGTGCTGGTTCTGGGCTGGTGCTAGTGCTGGTTCTGGGCTGGTGCTAGTGCCGGTTCTGGGCTGGTGCTAGTGCCGGTTCTGGGCTGGTGCTAGTTCTGGTTCTGGGCTGGTGCTAGTGCTGGTTCTGGGCTGGTGCTAGTGCCGGTTCGCAGTTGGTTCAATTTGCGAACCTTCAAAGAACTGGTTTGCTTTTCCATGGGCTAGAGAGCCACGTCATTACGATACGATACGATATGATATACTTTATTGTCCCCTTAGGGAAATTTTTCTTGGGCTCAGTATAGCTGCATTTAACAAATGTCATTCTACATTTTACATTATTCATATGTACATACATTCAAGTGCCGTTAATAAATGAATAAATAAATAAATGTAAAAAAATAAAAATAATAAAAAACTTTAAAACAACATTGCACAACCCGTCCATACTAACAAAGTCCCTTTGGGGACTATGGCCTCTATGGCTCATACTATGTCCTTACTGTTTAAGATGTTAATGGAAGAAGGCACAAATGAGTTTTTAAAATGATTGAGTCTCCACTTGGGTACTCTATATTGTCTGCCAGAGGGTAAAAGCTTGTACTCAGAGTGGAGGACATGGGATGGATCAGCCAGTATTCTCTGTGCTCCTCTGAGCACGGACTGCTCGTAGATAGATTGAAGGGACTGGTGTTCTCCCTGTGACCTTCATGGTGGTCTGAACAAGATGGGCAAGCCTAGATTTTAACTGTACTGAGAGGTTACCATACCATGCCTGTATCCCATACCTGATTAGTCTCTCCAAGACTGTCTGGTAGAACAGATACATAAGTTTCTGGTCAACCCCACACTCTGAGCCTTCTCAAAAAGTACAGCCTCTGCTGTAGCCTGGAGCATAGGCTGTCAACATGGGCTTGCCAGGTAAACATGTTGTAAATATGGACACCAAGGTACTTATGAGAGCATACCTGATTAATGGGAGTGTTGTGGACGTCACTGTATATGTCTGTATACATCTCTGCTTTCCCAGCAACATCGTTACCTATTAAAATGTATGTTCTGTAAAAATACAGATGATAAACTGTCTAAATGTTAAAAAACAACTTCATACATATACATTTAGTTATGTTACTACAATCTTATTTTAGTGTTGTCACGGTACCACAATTTTGACTTCAATACTGATACCAGGTTTAGTATCACGATACTGGATACTGAAATGATACCTGAAACTTAAAGGATACTGATTCGATACTCGGTACCTAACAATACTGAAATCACCTTAAAGAGCATCTTGCAGGTTAATTTTTTTTAACGAAATGTATACTTAACCTTTTCTGAAAATGACCATTTGAAAAGTTAATGCAGGATTTAATCATTTTAACAAGACGTAACGGCACAAATTCAGAGGAACTAGTGGCCGTTTTGAGCAGAGCTCCTAAAAACTCCTTTTTTCCCCCCAACATCACGTCATATTACGTAACAGAAGGGAGTGGCTCACTGGCTCTGCCTTAGCCCAATGTGCAGTAGTGGTAGTGAGTCTGAGCTTAGCCCAATGTGCAGTAGTGGTAGTGAGTGTGAGCTTAGCCCAGTGTGCAGTAGTGGTAGTGAGTGTGAGCTTAGCCCAGTGTGCAGTAGTGGTAATGAGTCTGAGCTTAGCCCAATGTGCAGTAGTGGTAGTGAGTCTGAGCTTAGCCCAATGTGCAGTAGTGGTAGTGAGTCTGAGCTTAGCCCAATGTGCAGTAGTGGTAGTGAGTCTGAGCTTAGCCCAGTGTGCAGTAGTGGTAGTGAGTCTGAGCTTAGCCCAATGTGCAGTAGTGGTAGTGAGTCTGAGCTTAGCCCAATGTGCAGTAGTGGTAGTGAGTGTGAGCTTAGCCCAATGTGCAGTAGTGGTAGTGAGTCTGAGCTTAGCCCAATGTGCAGTAGTGGTAGTGAGTCTGAGCTTAGCCCAGTGTGCAGTAGTGGTAGTGAGTCTGAGCTTAGCCCAGTGTGCAGTAGTGGTAGTGAGTCTGAGCTTAGCCCAATGTGCAGTAGTGGTAGTGAGTGTGAGCTTAGCCCAATGTGCAGTAGTGGTAGTGAGTCTGAGCGGTCGTGGTATAGCTAGTGAGTTGGTCTTTTTTCAGTAGTTTTATATTGCATTTCACCGTGTATCATCATGGTAAATTACTGTGTTCTTGCAGGTTGCACAAACTCCAGCCTGTCAGGATATTGAGTACACAGTTTTCCTAACAGGAAAAGGAGTGGTGCTAGCTTTCGTGCCTGGGTGCGTTTTGTGCAGGTGAAGAGACGGGACTTCGCTGCTGGATCTGTTACCAAAAACGCGGTCGTGTGTGACGCTCATTTTAGACCCCCACCCATGACATAATGGACAATATTGTCTATCTGGGCATTCATGAAAAATATTCTTTCACCACTCAAAAATCGTATTCCATCATAGCAACAAGATAAACTCTGCAACAGCCCTAAGATATGCTAATACAGCAGTGAAAACGCTGCTCACTGAATAACGAAGTAAACAATTTTAAAATATTTTACAAAATGATACCATGTCATCCTGCAGTCAATATGTGTGGCTAAATGTTGAATAAATATACAACCTTACCATTGGTTTTACGCGTAGAGATGTCCCTTTTGAGACTGAGTGGTCATATATTGTCTTGGACAATCCGTTTGTGAAATATACGCGCATGTGTGATGCGTGGGTACCTTTCAAAATAGCTGTGCGTAATACCACATGTGTTGTTTACGGCATCGTCGCCCTTTCTAATACAGTCTGGCTTGATTGACAATTCATTTATTCAGTAGGTGAGAGTATTAGCTTTCTAACGATGTATAACATGTCTATTTTTGCTTTTGGAATAGCGTTTTATAGGTCAGCGTAACCAAAATGTTTCTCATCATCGCATTCACCTACGCATAGGCTACTCTGTAGCAGTAAAAGACCCTGCACCTAACGAAACGTTGTCAACGATTTCTCATTATTTCTTGGAAAATACTATTGTTATTGAGGTCACAAAAAACTAGTAGCGTCCTAGAAATGTGGTCCTGAACCTGCAGCCTCCGCTACTGCAGGAACATGCTACTCTCTCAATCAGTAATGCGGGAGACACATTTCCCTGGCTTTTACATTTGACCTGAAAGTCGGAATATTTTAATACCGAACCGTTTTTTCTTTTAAGTACTGAAAAAGTACCGAAGTTTCGGTATACCGTGTAACACTATCTTATTTACTATATCAACTTTAAAACAAGCAACACGCTCGGAATGACCTCATCGTGACCCATGAAATCCAATGGCACAGACGTTGCTTCATAATTTCAAACTTTAAAGCCTGTTAATCTGACATGAATTAGACAAAACATCTTTTTGAGAAGCATCAAATCAAATAGTTTAAATTTATACATTCCTCAAAATGAAGTGAATTAAATACATTGTCCTTTTGGGTTATCTTTACCTGTGAGGTGTGTAACACACTGCTATGTGTCTAACACACACAGCCCTGTTAGTTTATTTTAATGTGTGCAAGGTGTGTAACTTTCTGCTATGTGTTTGACACACAGCCCTGTTAATATATATTAATGTGTGTAAGGTGTGTAACACACAGCTATGTGTTTGACACACACAGGCCTGTTAGTTTATATTAATGTGTGTAAGGTGTGTAACACACTGCTATGTGTTTGACATGCACAGTCTTGTTAGTTTATATTAATGTGATGTAAGGTGTGTAACACACTGCTATGTGTTTGACACAAACAGGCTTGCTAGTTTATATTAATGTGTGTAAGGTGTGTAACACACTGCTATGTGTTTGACACACACAGCCTTGTTAGTTCATATTAATGTGCTGTAAGGTGTGTAACACACTGATATGTGTTTGACACACACAGCCCAGTTATTTTATATTAATGTGTGTAAGGTGTGTAACACACTGCTATGTGTTTGACACAAACAGGCCTGTTAGTTTATATTAATGTGTGTAAGGTGTGTAACACACTGCTGTGTTTGATACACACAGGCCTGTTAGTTTATATTAATGTGTGTAAGGTGTGTAACACACTGCTATGTGTTTGACACAAACAGGCCTGTTAGTTTATATTAATGTGTGTAAGGTGTGTAACACACTGCTATGTGTTTGACACACCACAGGCCTGTTAGTTTATATTAATGTGTTTAAGGTGTGTAACACACTGCTATGTGTTTGACACACACAGGCCTGTTAGTTTATATTATTGTATGTAAGGTGTGTAGCACACTGCTATGTGTTTGACACACACAGCCCTGTTAGTTTATATTAATGTGTGTAAGGTGTGTAACACACTGCTATGTGTTTGACTCACACAGGCCTGTTAGTTTATATTAATGTGTGTAAGGTGTGTAGCATACTGCTATGTGTTTGACACACACAGGCCTGTTAGTTTATATTAATGTGTGTAAGGTGTGTAGCACACTGCTACGTGTTTGACACACACAGCCCTGTTAGTTTATATTAATGTGTGTAAGGTGTGTAACACACTGCTATGTGTTTGACATACACAGCCCTGTTAGTTTATATTAATGTGTGTAAGGTGTGTAGCACACAGTGTGTGTTTTGTCGTCACTCTTCACATAAGTCAGCTCAACACCTCTGTAAGTGGCTTTAAGACCAGCTGGCTCTCGCTGGAGAGCAGCAGTGAATCCTGCCAACTTGCTGCCTGGTGACTCTTTCAGTGCAGTGAGCTCCAGATTTGCTGTTTCCAATGCATCCAGCATGCCATTCACAGTCAGGTATTCCCTCTGAACAGCAAGAGTGAGATTTGAGATGACATGCAGCAGGTCTCTGAGGAAATTGAGAAAGTGTACAATTCTGTAGTCTCTCAGGAATGCTATTCTTCCACGAACTTCAGCTGTTGCCTGGCCAGGCCTGGCTTCTGCCACATGCCCAAAATGAGCCAGAAGTACCTCATATGATGTGGCAAGGACTTCCAAAGCACGTTGCATTTGAGGAGTCCAGCGTGTGCCATCCTCCCTGTTTGGTTTTAAGACTTTTGTCTCCAGTGAAGTGGCAATCTCTGTCACCTCCCTCCGAGCTTTTGGCGAGTGCTGGTAATGTTTGTGGATCTTCTTCAGGATGTCTTTCAGATCATCCAGAAGACGGTTGTCTTTGATAGTCTGATTGACCTCCAGCTCCAGGCGATGTGCCACACAGTGCACACTCACCACATATTCTGCGTTTTCCTTAATTCGGGTGGCCACACTGTTTTTCCATCCTAGGTTTCCTGCTGCTCCATCGCAGGCCATTCCCACAAGCTTCTCTTTCCAGTCATCAATTTTGTGGTCCATGAAGGCCTGCTCTATGGCTTCATAAATTCCTTGGGCATGTGCGTGTTTGACAGGTTGGAGGCTGAAGTACACTGTCTTGGGTTCCCCATCACTAACATATCTTACATAAACCACCTCTACCTCCTGGACACTTATCCGTTGCCCCATCAAATAAAACAGACATTGCTGTTGTATTTTCTAGGCAGGTGACGATTGATTGCCGGATGTGTTCCACAATGTATGGAGTAAGCCTGCAGAAATCACATATGAAACAATGTAAAAATTAATCCTACACAATAAATTACTGTTTAAAAGTAAACTAGGTGTGCATATCTCTTTTAGCTACAATACAACGCAGTTCCTATATCAGTGCACCTTATTTTTTCATAGGCTATTGCTACAAAACACATTGATTACAAATCTCACTCACGCACTCACTCTCTCACACACACAGCAGGTAGACTCATTAATGAAAAAAAACTTTTAACAGTACACTAATGTTACAGCATTAAGATTGCACATTTATTTGCAAGGTTATTCATTTAGTAGATTCAATTCTAATAAATACCTTCTGCAAGCCTGATCAGATTTGTAGCTTGTCAATCGCGTCAGATCAGAGCCGATCTTGATTTGGAGATCCAGCAGACGAGGTAAAGAGCTGATGGGGTCTTTGCTTTTGAGAACGTAGTAAACTGAGATGGAAAGTTTGATCAGGATTGCCAGATTTGCGGCGTTCATCTTCCGAAAGGCGGTATCCATCGCTCCCTGTATGGGTGTGCCTGTTCGCAGGGCCGGCCGCTGGCATAAACGCTCTATGCAGTTGTTTAGGGCCACAACTGCGGGGGGGGGGGGGGGGGGTACACGATCCTCTTTTTTTTTTTGAGGTAAATAACATCATTATTTTAATTATGTTATTCATCCCGTATCGCAAAACAAGCATTATTAATTTAATATGGAATGCAAAGAGAAACTTTCATAACATGTATGAAGGATTTTTTAACAGCCGTTCGGGTTCGGCTGTGTCAGTATCGGCAGGCCTACGGTCATCGTGTGGATTATTTTGTGATGTTGACGGGTTATCGTTTGACTTTTTTACTCCACAGGCAAATAATTTCATTTGTTTCGCCATTGCAACAGGCTGGCCACGCGCGTGTGTGGAAAGTGGCCGCACAATGGCTGAAATGTCGTGTTGCGCACGAACGTAATGTTAGCGCAGTAGAAACTTTACGGAGGCAACCAAATAAATGTTGACTTCTTTTGAAATGAGATTTTCCAGTTTTGTAGGTTTTTATTCATTGTTATATATTAAAAAATAAAAAAACTGAACAGGTGGTTGCCAAAAGGGGGAACCAGAGGCCACAAAATGGCTGCCAATTGACTCAATCTGGTTGCCGAGGGCAACCGGGCAACCGTTACTGTGGAGCCCTGATTATTTGATAACAGAATAGTTCAAGATTCTGAAGAAAATAATAAGATAACAGTATTGTATTTAGCTAATGGGTTTTACGTTGACAGTTTTATTAATCAATTCATAGTGATGGATATTGAATGTGTTTATAATGTATAGGTGATTGTGGCACGAAGAACATGTCAGGTGAGGTAAAGTGCCCACAAAAATTCTGTCTCTTGTGTTAGCAGATTAAATTAATGTTGGAAAATCGTCATATGGAAAGGGTCTGGCAATGGAATCCTAGCAGTAGGCACCCAACCATGATTTTTAGTTATTTTTGTTGGTTAATAGAGCTCAGCAATGGCCTTAGACTTTTGTGGAATAGTTGTAATACTTCATGAGCCTGATTTACACAATCCCCTCTCAGTTTTTGTGTACAGCTCAGGAATGCATAAGCAATTGAGAAATTACATAGTGACTGCCAATGTGCACAGTGTCACAATCAGCAGTGAATTTCAGTTGTGTGTGTGTGTGTGCGGCTGTGTGTGTGCCTGTGTGTTGTGCGTCCGTGTGTATTTGTGTGTGTGTGTGGTCTCTCCACAGGCTGGGTTGGTGTAATCTCACAGAGGGCTGCTGTGATGTTCTGGCCTCAGTCCTGCGCTCTCCTCACTCAGAGCTGAGAGATCTGGAGCTCAGAGACAACGAGCTGCAGGATTCAGGAGTGAGAGCGCTCTCTGCTGGACTGGAGGACCCACACTGTAAACTGCAGAGACTGGGGTGAGTACAAGATAGATAGATCGATAGATAGATAGGTACTTTATTTATCCTGAGGGAAATTCAGGTGTCCAATAGCTCATGTTACAAAGCATAGTGCAACAATGCAAAAGGAAGTAAGAAATAAAAAAGTAACAGGGCTCCAGACTAACTTTTTACATTGACCATTACCAAAATGGTCGCACTCTGGAGCCTTGAGTAAGTAAAATTCAAAAACAAAATCACTCAGGTAAAGATACAAAATAAATAAAATAAAAATAAAAAGGCAAAAATAAAAAGGCACTGTCGAACCGAGCCATAAACATAAACAGAGCCCTAGGAAAAAGAAAAACTGGCGTCTAACTACACCAGGTGTTATGTACAGTATGAACAGTCTCGACATAGATAAGTAAATATTGACAGATGTAAAGCTAAATAAATAATGGGTAAGGGATATAAAAATTACAGAAGTTAAAAACGGTATGAGTTAAGCAGTTAAACCAGTATGATAAACAGTATGTACTCGTGCAAAGTACAGCATATAAGTACAGTGAATAAGTACCGAAAATAAAGTGTGCAAAAAATACCAGCGTGCAAACAGTGAGTGACCTTGGCTACTCAGTCATGCCCCTTTTCCACCAACGCGAACCTAGTTCTGGTTCTGGGCTGGTGCTAGTGCCGGTTCGCAGTTGGTTCAACTTGCGAACCTTCAAAGAACCGCTTTGCTTTTCCACGGGCTAGAGAGCCACGTCATTACGATACGATACGATATACTTTATTGTCCCCTTAGGGAAATTTTTCTTGGGCTCAGTATCGCTGCATTTAACAAATGTCATTCTACATTTTACATTATTCATATGTACATACATTCAAGTGCCGTTAATAAATAAATAAATAAATGTAAAAAAAATAAAAATAATAAAAAACTTTAAAACAACATATTGCACAACCTGTCCATACTAACAAAGTCCCTTTGGGAACTATGGCCTCTATGGCTCATACTATGTCCTTACTGTTTAAGATGTTAATGGAAGAAGGCACAAATGAGTTTTTAAAATGATTGAGTCTCCACTTGGGTAATCTATATCGTCTGCCAGAGGGTAAAAGCTTGTACTCAGAGTGGAGGACATGGGATGGATCAGCCAGTATTCTCTGTGCTCCTCTGAGCACGGACTGCTCGTATATAGATTGAAGGGACTGGTGTTCTCCCTGTGACCTTCATGGCGGTCTGAACAAGATGGGCAAGCCTAGATTTTAACTGTACTGAGAGGTTACCATACCATGCCTGTATCCCATACCTGATTAGACTCTCCAAGACTGCCTGGTAGAACAGATACATAAGTTTCTGGTCAACCCCACACTCTGAGCCTTCTCAAAAAGTACAACCTCTGCTGTAGCCTGGAGCATAGGCTGTCAGCATGGGCTTGCCAGGTAAACATGTTGTAAATATGGACACCAAGGTACTTATGAGAGCATACCTGATTAATGGGAGTGTTGTGGACGTCACTGTATACGTCTGTATACGTCTCTGCTTTCCCAGCAACATCGTTACCTATTAAAATGTATGTTCTGTAAAAATACAGATGATAAACTGTCTAAATGTTAAAAAACAACTTCATACATATACATTTAGTTATGTTACTACAACCTTATTTTAGTGTTGTCACGGTACCAAAATTTTGACTTCGATACCAATACCAGGTTTAGTATCACGATACTGGACACTGAAATGATACTTGAAACTTAAATGATACTGATTCGATACTCGGTACCTAACAATACTGAAATCACCTTAAAGAGCATCTTACAGGTTAATTTTTTTTAACGAAATGTATACTTAACCTTTTCTGAAAAAGTAGTAGTGTCCTAGAAATGCAGTCCTGAAACTGCAGCCTGCGCTACTGCAGGAACATGCTACTCTCTCAATCAGTAATGCGGGAGACACATTTCCCTGGCTTTTACATTTAACCTAAAAGTTGGAAAATTCTAATACCGAACCGTTTTTTCTTTTAAGTACCGAAAAAGTACCGAAGTATCGGTATACCGTGTAACACTATCTTATTTACGACATCAGCTTTAAGACAAGCAGCACGCTCGGAATGACCTCATCGTGACCCGTGAAATCCAATGGCGCAGACGTTGCTTCATAATTTCAAACTTTAAAGCCTGTTGATCTGACATGAATTAGACAAAACATCTTTTTGAGAAGCATCAAATCAAATAGTTTGAATTTATACATTCCTCAAAATGAAGTGAATTAAATGCATTGTCCTTTTGGGTTATCTTTACCTGTGTAAGGTGTGTAACACACTGCTATGTGTTTGACACACACAGCCCTGTTAGTTTATATTAATGTGTGTAAGGTGTGTGTGTCCTTTTCTCTGCAGGCTGTCAGGCTGTAGAGTCACACAGAGAGGCTGTGATTCTCTGGCTTCAGCTCTGTGTTCAAAACCCTCACACCTGAGAGAGCTGGACCTGAGATACAATCACCCAGGAGACTCAGGAGTGAGAGCGCTGTCTGCTGCTAAACTGGACACACTCACACTGCTGTAAGTACAGAGAGTTTCCACACTGCACCTCTCACACACACACACCCACACACTGCAGGACACTGTACAAACTGCCGTTAGTCTAGAAGGTTGGGGATCTACAGTGGAGGGTGCTGCACGGGATCACTGCAGTAAATAGTTTTATTTCTGTGATGAACCCGGCAGGATCCCACCAGTGTCAATTCTGCATGGAGAGAGAAAAGTTTCATCATTCTTTTTTTGGGGTGTGCCAGACTTCAACCCCTCTTCTCTTTTTTGGGTTTATTTCGGTTTCTGGGGGAAAGATTTACAAGTGAGATTTTTATCCTCGGTTTCTCACACAAAGACAGATAAGTGTCAGCTCATTAATTTCATTTTGAGGCGAAAATGGCAGTTTCTACAAGTGGAAAAATCTGATTGGTGGAGGGGACAGGCAAGACGTGTTTCAGAGTGTGTGTTATAAGGGTGTTTTATGTTCAGTGGAGGGAGGGGAGCTAGTTTTGCACCTGGAATGGGGTGAGGGAATGGAATAAGTTTTCTTTGTGACAGATTTGTGTTTTTCATATGATCTTGGTTTTGTGTTTTATTGTGTCTTTGTTTTATTTATGTGATGTCATTGGTGTGTTGAGAGTGGAAATAAAGGATGGTTAAAATTCAGAATTCTGTTCTGCTGTTCTTACAGTGTGGACCATGGAGGAGAGAACAGGACCAAACCAGGACCCAGGAAATGTGAGTGTGCATCAACACAGAACACTTTCCATAGATACACACACTGCTCTGTGTGTGTGAGAGAGACTTTACACACAAACAGAAACACATGTACACACACACACACACACAGTTACTATCACAGCTCTTTCTCTCACACACATAATGAGGTGAATATTAATAATGATAATTGTTACAATCAGCCCCTGGCCAGTCGCAACATAAACGAGATCACACAAAATAGTCGCAATTCAAAAATATTTTTAACTAAAGAACGCTACAAAAGAAAATAAATGCGCAGTGTAGCCAGACTGCAGGTTGTCCTCTGAATGGAGAGAGAGAGAGCATCAGCCAGAGGGCCCCTTAAGTAGGACCCCTTCCAGGTGACACCAATTTCCTATTAGGAAGAAAATCAACAAATGTTGCAACACCACAAGCAGCCACTAGGGCACAAGGGCAGGGAACCATAACAATAATTAATTTCATTAATGTCTCTGGTGTGCAGACGGCTGTCAGTTCACACTGGATCCAAACACAGTGCACAGAGAGCTGTCTCTGTCGGAGGGGAACAGGAAGGTGACACACACACCGAGGAGAGAGCAGCCATATCCTGATCATCCAGAGAGATTTGGGTTCTGGCCCCAGGTTGTGTGCAGAGAGAGTGTGTGTGAGCGCTGTTACTGGGAGGCTGAGTTCAGTGTGCCTGAGAAGGACAGAGTGGTTAATATAGCAGTGACAGATAAAGGAATCAGCAGGAAAGGATGTCATGGTGACTCTTCGTTTAGATTGTATAAAAATTCCTGCTGTCTGTCGCTCCATAACGGTGGACCCTCTAATGGACTCAGTTACATTTTCTACCACAATCGCAACACAGACATACCTGTCCCCCCCTCCCCCTACCGCAGAGCAGGAGTGGGTGATGATGATGGTAGAGGAGTGTGTGTGTGCAGGGTAGGAGTGTGTGTGGACCGTCCGGCCGGCATGCTGTCCTTCTACAGCATCTCTGACACTAACACACTGACCCTCCTGCACAGAACCCACACACACTTCACTGAACACACACCCCTCTGTGCTGGATTTGGAGTGTGTGACTCCTCCTCACTGTCCCTCTGCCAACTGGAGTAGAGACACAGACACACACATATATACACACACACACACACTCATGAGCACGCACCCAAACACTCACAAACACGCACACGGACTCTCATACGCATCTACACAAAGACACTCACACATACGGACGCACACTCCCACATGTGTGCACACACACATACCCACAAACATGCACACACACTCTCATGTTCACCCACACATACACATGCACACACACCCTCCCAGTCACGCACATACATACTAATACCCATACACTCTCACTCTTACACCAACTCACACACGCGCACATGCAGGCAACCAAACACGCTCACACATGCACACTTGCACAGTCTCTCTTATACACACACACACACTCTCACGCACACACACACACACAATCTCATACACACACACTCTCTTGCACGCACACGCACGCACTCTCTCACACACACATACTTTCTCACACAAAATGCGCGCACACTCTCTTATGCACACACACACGCGCACTCACTCTCACACACACTCTCTCACACACACTCTCTTACAAACATGCACACACAATCTCAAACCCACGCACACACTTTTCATCACCTACATATATAAACACACACACACTCATAAAATGCACACACACACTCCCACACACTTGCACCCAAGCACTCAATCCCGCTTGTAAATATTCTTACACACCTTCACACACTCATGCACTCATACACACTCACAGATACACACACACACACATTCTCTAACTTCCACACACATTCTCTCTCATACCCACACGCAACCCACAGACACACACACACACATCCCCACACACACACACACACACACATACATCCCCACACACACACACACACATACACATCCCCACACACACACACACACACACACACACACACACACTCACATACACACACGCACTCACATTCCCATACACACACACACACACACACACACACACACATATATTTCAGCACACTTGTATGTACACCCAACCATCATTGGCCGATGCCTAACCACTGCAATTTCAGCTGTACCCAGTATTAACCTCAGTACAGCTTAAACCCTTAATATAACCTTTTAGCAGGTTCAGGCAAAGCACTTATAGCTATACGAATATGATTTTTTTTGCATTATAATAAAATTATATTGTAAATGTACAATGCATGTATGTGACCTTCTGATGATTAAAACATGAATATAACATTAAAAGTGTGATACTGGCAGGAGATGGCCAGGTAAAATGCTTTTGAAATAATAATTATGCCTCCTGTATCTGCATCTTTGTTTAAAAGAAGCCAGTCACAAACTCCTCAAGTTAATTGTGTATTTTACTAGTTTTTACAGTTGCTTTCACTAATTTTCACAAGAGTTCCAATGTGAAATTTCTGTGGGGAAATGCAGCTGATAGGGAGAATGCAGAATGATCACTGCAGTGTCCTTATTTACTTTCATTGCTGTAAACAATGATGGGTCCAGTTTCCTTATTTAGTTTTATCATGATTGTTTTGTTTGAACCTGTTGCGACAATGTTTTGTATTTTCAGACAATATTCAGTGTGATTTAACTTGAATTATGAAAACATCAAATGTTTTGACGTGATGTGCTGAACTCAGCAGTACTTATTTCATATTCTGTATGGGATTATGTTTGGGCTCAATATGAGTAGATCAGAATGGGGCTAAAATCTGCACAGTTGAAGCAATGACATTCATCTGCAGTAGTGTAAATGAAATACAGTATGAGACACAAGTTATGCACTGTCTCCTGAGTGGTTTCTTCTTGTTTCTGTGCATAACACAACTATCTGATAATAAATATTGACGTGAAATTAGCTAATATCATTCGTTTGCCATTTTCATCAAACAACGTGACCCTCAAGGTAACACTTTTGGAAGTTTAGCTTTGGCTTTGAACCAAAGCCGCGAGTTAGCTAGCCGACCTAACCCAACTTAACGTTACCTCACAAGCTAGCGGACCCAGGAACTTAAGCACCTTACTGTCACAGAGAACCTAAATAAACACACCAGTATATAAAATAAATACCAGTTACCACCAGGAAAGTTGTAACTTGCTAACCACTAATGATATTATTGGTCAGACCAGCGATACTTCGGCCAGTGAACGATGGGCTCCTCCCTATAGCTGGGTTACCCAGCTGACAATTACAGCAAAACTCTAAGCTGGTTTAAGCTGGTTTAAACCAGCAAAACATTATACATCTCTTTTCAAAAATTGCTTTTGCGTCAATACAGTACACACAAACCATCATTTGAATAAGCACACAAGTATTGAGTAGGTGTGTTTGGTACCTCTCAAAGAAATGGCTGAAGAAATGTACTTTCATCTGGAAGTGAAAAACTGACAGAGGCAGAGAGAGAGGGAGAGAGAGAGAGAGAAATAAACATGAAAATCAGACCACTGGGCCACCAGCCAAAACACTAAAAGAAAAACTCGATAGCAATGGCAATACAGCCATCTTTTGTCCCCTTGTCATTTTATGTGTTTGCAATCTTTTCTTTCGTAGATTATCAGAAGCGGAGGGTTCTATGTGTCTGTGAAGCTCAGTGTTGCCACGGTGATGTTATGACTGACAGGCAGGCTGTGAAACCGCCATGGTCTCCACAGCATGAGACTGAATGGGGGCGGGGCTTGGCCCCCTTAGCCACGCCCCTCAGGCTCAGGTGGGACTCCAGGCCGCACCGCGGGTGTCCGGGCGTGTATTTCCTGCTGAAAGCCCATTGGCTGGGCCCGCTGCGTGACTGCGCAGGTAATCCCCGGGGAGGGCGGGTCACGCTGCGTGACTGTGCAGGTAATCCCCGGGGAGGGGGGGTCACGCTGCGTGACTGTGCAGGTAATCCCCGGGGAGGGGGGGTCATGCTGCGTGACTGCGCAGGTAATCCCCGGGGGGGGGGGGGGGGGGGGGGGGGGGGTCAGGCTGCAATGAGCCCCATCTGACCTCGCCCAGCCCCGCCCTCGGCTGTGTGACCCCGCCCACGGCTCACCTTTGTAGGGCGTGACCCCGCCCACGGCTCACCTTTGTAGGGCATGACCCCGCCCTTGGCTCACCTTTGTAGGGCATGACCCCGCGGGTGGCTCACCTTTGTAGGGCATGACCCCGCGGGTGGC
The DNA here is from genome assembly GCA_025169545.1 of Anguilla japonica. Classification (NCBI taxonomy): domain Eukaryota; kingdom Metazoa; phylum Chordata; class Actinopteri; order Anguilliformes; family Anguillidae; genus Anguilla; species Anguilla japonica. Next base: position 2,709,359 of record CM045888.1, read on the forward strand.
TCACCTTTGTAGGGCATGACCCCGCGGGTGGCTCACCTTTGTAGGGCGTGACCCCGCGGGTGGCTCACCTTTGTAGGGCATGACCCCGCAGGTGGCTCACCTTTGTAGGGCATGACCCCGCGGGTGGCTCACCTTTGTAGGGCGTGACCCCGCGGGTGGCTCACCTTTCCTTTGTAGGGCGTGACCCCGCGGGTGGCTCACCTTTGTAGGGCGTGACCCCGCGGGTGGCTCACCTTTGTAGGGCATGACCCCGCGGGTGAGCAGGTACATGGTGAGGCTCCGGCGGGCGCGGACCGGCCGGGCGCCGTAGCCCAGCTTGGCGCAGCGGTTGCCACGGCAGCTGAGACACAGGCCGCGGCTGAAGGTCTCCCTGGAGCTGCAGAGGAACGCCGTGCTCTGCTGCTCAGAGTTCAGCAGCGAGTCGACAAACAGGAGCACTGAGCGCTCATGGGAACACTTCATTAACTGATTCACATCTGCAGAGAGAGGGAGGGGGGGGAGAGAGAGAGAGAGAGGGAGGGAGGGGGGGGAGGGGGAGGGCCCAGAGAGGAAGGGAGAGAGAGGGAGGGAGGGCAGAGAGGGAGAGGGAGAGGGAGGAGAGGGAGGGGGAGGGAGAGGGAAGGGAGGCAGAGAGAGGGAGAGGGAGAGAGAGAGATGGAGGGAGAGAAAGAGAGGAAGCGAGGGAGGGAGAGAGAGGGAGGGAGGGCGAGAGGGGGAGAGAGATGGAGGGAGAGAAAGAGAGGAAGCGAGGGAGAGAGAGGGAGGGAGGGCGAGAGGGAGGGAGGGAGGGAGGGGGAGAGAAAGAGAGGAAGCGAGGGAGGGAGGGAGGGAGAGGGAGGAGAGGAAGGGGGAGAGGGAAGGGAGGCAGAAAGAGGGAGAGAGAGATGAAGGGAGAGAAAGAGAGGAAGCGAGGGAGGGAGGGAGAGAGAGGGAGGGAGAGAGGGAGGGAGACAGAAAGAGGGAGAGGGAGAGAGATGGAGGGATAGAAAGTGAGGAAGCAAGAGAGGGAGAGAGAGGGAGGGAGGGCGAGAGGGGGAGAGGGAGAAGGGAAGTAAGAGAGATTTAAACCGTGCACTTCACACCTGACAGAAGAAATGTTACAGCCTGCACCAGCACAGCCGCCATGTTACAGCCTCCACCAGCACAGCCGCCATGTTACAGCCTTCTTCCTTCCAAGTTGCCCATAAACTTAACTGAAAACTAAAAGAAAGCCTTGTATTTTTTAACTGGTGAAAAAGAGGAGGCAGGGGCATGGACACCCCCTCTGACACATATACATATACAGGCAGACACGCACACACAGACACACACACACACACGCACACACACACACACACACACACAGAGGACACGCACACACACACACACACACACACACACACACACACACACACACACACACACACACACAGAGGACACGCACACACACACACACACACACACACACACACACAGATTCACCCTTCAGATACTAACCCCCCAGGTCCTGTTCTGTCTTATCTCCAGGCTATGCTGGCTGAGCTCTTTGAAGCTTCCTATGGCTGAGAAGGTCTAACTGGTGAATTTCAGTATAATAAGTGAGTTAACAGCGAGGGGATTTTTACCATCCAGCCGTGAATTATCATGAAGGTCCATGCATGGGCGTGGAACTGGCACTCGTGGGCGATGTGCGGGTGACCAGGTACCAGGTAGCACAGGTCCTCATCCGGACCGTCACAGGTGCGCAGGGAGAACTTCGATTGGATGTCGCTGTAGTCCCTCAGCCAGTCTGTGCCGTTGCCTGGAAGTGCAAAAAATATGGGTGACAAATGTTTAAAAAAAAGATGCATAATTTACTGGTCATTTTGTCTCGTTTGACTGTATATGGAAGCAGTGCCTGGTCCTGCCGTGCCTGCTTCACTTACTCCAGCCGAAAGATGAGTTGTGTGAGTCACACTGAATTGTGTACAAAATATAAGTCATATGTTGTGTGTTACATTTTGGGTTCGTTTAGGTTACGTTTAGGTTTGAACTTTACTAATCCCGGAAGGCAAATTAGCTTATCACCTTGGCCATGAAATAAGAAATAATGCACACGTTCAAAAGAAGGAAAAAAAGCAGACAAGCATTTTGCGTCATTTGAATTTATTGAAAGGATAGCCTCTTGAGATGTGGCATCTCATTTTCAAGGGGGTCCTTCTGGAGTAATAGTACACTTGAAAAGCATTAATATTCCTAAAATTTATAAAGCACTGAAGTTATGAATAAGTAACTAAATACACATTTTCATGGCTTAAGGGGAAGTCGTGACAGGGCATGTATCAGGTATGGGAAACCAGTTAAACTCTAATGACCTGAGGTGACCTCCAGATTTGTGCTTGGATAGTGCAATACTGCCCTCTGTTGGTAATAAATAATATGAAGCGGCAGAACAAGGCCAGCATATCTCCAGCCAGCTCTGTGCCGCTGCACCGTCCGGGAGAAATGACTGATCGACTAGTCTGGTCTGACTCACACGATGCAGACTGTGCGTATGAGCCTGCCATTGGCCGACTATTTCAGTCGGAATTCTCCTCCCCTTCCGGTATCTGCGTGTTGCCATTTTCACGGGCTCTTCTACTAAACCCTGCAGCCAAGGCGGGTAGCTGCAGTGTACGCCGAGCAAGATCCAGACACGGACGAGAAAACAGCTGCTCCCCAACGCTATTCTGCAAGGGCACCGTTGCTGCATCCTGGGCTTAGCGCCGCCCAAGACGACTGTGATTGGTTTAAAGAAATACAAACAAGTTTTTTTCCCCTATAGGGGAATGATAATGGGTTGAGCCAGACCTTTCTCCAGCGCTGGCACAGCTGAAATGAAGTGTGGAGGTAGATCTGGCTATGCGAGACTACTGATCGACGGATACAGGCATTCTGTTATTCATCCACTTTATTTAACTTCATTATTTTCATTCAGTTTCTTTATTTTATTTTGGCTACTCGTAAAGTCATTAATAGCTGCTGCCCAGCTTGTCTTCAACCTTCCCAAGTTCTCTCACATCACTCCCATGCTGAGGACACTCCACTGGCTACCGGTCGCTGCCAGGATCATATTCAATGTCCTGACCCTCGCCTACACTGCAGCCAACAGGACAGTCCCCGCCTACTTATAGGACATGATTCAATCCTACACGCCAGCTCGACCACTCTGCTCTGCGCCTTGCACCCGCTGCCATCCGGGTAAAGGGTTTGCACTCGTCCCTACCATGGAGCTCCTCCACCCTAGCTCCCCAGTGGTGGAACGAACTCCCTGTTCCTCTACAAACCACTCCCTCATTGCCCATCTTCAGCCGTGGTCTGAAGACTCATCTCTTCAGACTATACCTGGACTAACTATAACCACTGTGCGGGGCACTCCCAATCTGGAGTCATTTTTATCACTGAAATCCCTCTCCTTTGTTCCTATAGCACATTCATGTTACACATCTACCTCCTGTGCCACTTTCTTGCGACATGCACCTCCATCCAGCACTTATATTGTACTTTGTATCATTATCTTGATGTTGTAGCTTGTCATGCCTCCTGGTTTGACTTAGCTTAGGCTAGGTCAGAGAGTAATGTTTACTGTGTGAACTGGACGTAATGTGTTCATGGCTATGAATAACTGTTACAAAATGAGTATTGTACCTTATCTGACCTGTGTTTTGTAGTTCCAGTGACCTTCTGTATGCACTTACTGTACGTCACTTTGAATAAAAGCATCTCCCAAATAAATGTAATGCAATAGAAATGGTAGCTTCCCACATTAACGAGGTCAACCTCAGACTGACTGAGCCGCTCTGGCAGTGCTAACGTTTTACCGCTCGAGGGCGTACAAAGCAAGAAAACCGTTGTAGTTGCAGCCTTCGAATCGCGCTTTTGCGCAGTAACAATCTGCTCTGAACTGTGACGTCACCCAAATCTTAGACAGTGTAATCATGTACTTACTGAATGAAGTTTCATCAGTGGCGGTTGTTGAAAAACGTGCGCACATTTTTACAAAATAAATTGAAATGATAAGCGTCCAGATGTTTGCTTTGCCCATATTACAGTTTCCCAGCAGGCGCAAAATAAAAAAAATTAAAAAAGTTACTTCGGTGATGATCCAAATGCTGAAATTTTGAGTGAAGTCTGCTGTAAGAAAAAAAAAAAATACTCTTGATCTTAAAAGAACATGTCCAGAATTAATATGGACTGGAATTAGTCTGTAATGGTTTTGTAATTGTTACCTAAATTGTTGTTTTGTTCATTTTATTTTTTATAATTCTTGCAAAATGAAAATTGATTTAATTAAGCTCTTTAAAAACCTAAGCACTCTATCGCATCCCCTAAATTCTTCCCCACACGGGCTTCCAAATGTGGTTTTATGCTAAACCTGAAGCTTCATGCAAATTACTCACTGTTTATTGGTCCGAGGCACGTGGCTTGGGAGTCCACGTACCTTCTCTAGAAAAAAATGTTGAGTCAAGAAAACCCACGCGCTTTTCCGAACCATTGCCAATTTTATTTACACACTGCGTGCGGGTCCCGTTTCATTTATACGTTCAGTCAGTATGATGACACACAAAGCCAGTATGAACACAGCCTGCGTGTGCCTTGTAGTGTAATTCTTTTGGAACTGGCTTCCAGTCTTTGGAAGCCAGTTAAAATAAATAAATAAATACATTAAAAAATATATTTTTTTAAATTAAAAAACAAAGAATTGCACTAAAAGAGGTGTACCCCGTGTGGGATTAACTGTAGAATTTCTTTTAACCCTCCTGTTCTGTTCATTTTTTAGGTACAGCAATAATGTTCCCGGGTCAATGTGACCCGGTGCATGTTTAAACATCCAAAAGTTGTCAGAAACCAAAAAATCCTAATGAACATTGTTTGGGTACCTCAGTGCTAACAATTCAATCAAAATTTAGTGCAATTGTGTTATTCACCTCTCACAGATCATGGTTTCATTAGGATAATTCACTCGTTTTTCATAAAAAATACATGTTCAAACTCTTTTTTCTGTATATTGGAAAAACCTAGATATTAAATACACTAGTTTTACATAACATTTAATTTTTTAAAATTTGTTTTACATTTTTAAACATTTTTTTTCATGGGGTGATGTTGCTAAATAGAGATGAGACACCTCTTCTGTTCAGGGTCAAATTGAACACTAAAATCAAGCCAAATGAGTCATAAGGATTTTATTGAAAGTAAACTTTATTTATGTAATGTTTAGAATGTTTAGAAATGAAGAAATGAACAAAAATTAACAAGAGATGAGCAATATGAACGAGGCGTGTGTATGTGTGTGTGTGTGTGTATCTGTGTGTCTACACAGCACACGAGTGACATGTCGTCACGTTGTGCTTTGTGCAAATGAATTTTTCACGTCGCACATGTCGTGCTCATCTTGACGTCATGCAGACCCGGCACCTCTTCCACTTCCTTCTTCCCCCAGCAGCAACCTAGAAAGATGAGGGAGATGATTACTATGTCTTTTTGCTGATCCCGATCCCCTGACATGCACGCATGCACTCGCACGCACATACACACACACACACCACACACTCACTTACTTACCCCAGGCACTGGTGTACTAGGTGCAGCCCTCTCCTGGATCTCCCTTACTGTGGCTGCAGTGGCTGGGGTCCTTGTGCTGCCTCCGTTGTATATGCGGTACCACGAGTGCCTTCCCCAGCTCCGCGTGGAAGATGCGCCTCTTGTACAGCTTTGACACGTTCCACTCATGAAAAATCTCCATCAAGATGATGAACGCATTGTAGGCCGATACATGAATTATGTTATAAAAGATGCCTAAAGGCCAGCACGCAGTCATTCGCTTGGTGCTGTAGGACCCCGTTACTTTGTCCAAGTTGTTCCACCCCCCCTTTGGTGGCATTGTAATCTAGGATCATGCTTGGTTTCTGGTCCTCTCTGGTGCTGATTTCGGCATTTTTATGGAGAGTGCTCATGAGACACTAGGGCTGTGGTGTCTGTGGAGACGAACTTGGACAATTGAGGGGCCCTATACTTGATCACCAACAGTTCGGCATATCTGCACTTTCTCGCACTTTACAGGTGAGGTAGGGATAATGGATAATAAGGAGAAAGAGTGTTTGTATGTATGTGTGTATTTGTGTGTGTTAGATTGGGGTGAAATGTGTGTGTGTGTGTGTGTGTGTATCAGCATGTATTACTATCTTTGTGAGAACCAAATGTCCCCACAAGAATAGAAGGATGAGGAAAATTACGCACGGTGGGGACCTTTTGCTGGTCCCCACAAGTTCAAGAGGCTGTTTTAGGGTTAGGAATAGGGTTAGGCATGTATTGGTTGGGGTTAGGGTTAGGGTTAGAGGTTACGGAATGAATGTAAGTCAATAGGAAGTCCTCACAAGTATAGCAATAAAAACGTGTATGTGTGTGTCTGTGTGTGCGTGTGTGCATGCGGGTGTGTGTGTGTGTGTGTGTGATTGGGGTGAAATATGGTGGGAGGGAGTAGGAAATACCTTACGTCTCACATCTGCAAAGCAAGAAATGGTCTAAATTTGACACTTCTGACCCCTTTTAGCCTCCACTTTCACTGCCGGGTCAAATTGACCCGAACAGTATCTCTGTGATATAAACATGCAGGGGGGGTTTGCAAATACATTAAATTAACCATTTTCATTTCAAATGTTGATTACACTAATTAAGGCCAGTAGAAGAAGTTTCATACTGAAAAAAAATTTTTAAGTATTTTTCCTAGATTTTCAAACTTTAAAAAGGGTCAATTTGACCCGCAACATAACAGGAGGGTTAATATATCTGTGGATATTTTGTTGATATTAAACATGTAGGTTAATGTGTGTGTGTGTGTGTGTGTGTGTATATAAAAGAATCTCCGTAATTATGCATATATATAATATATTCATAATTATGCATGTTCTTCTTTTTATTATTATTATTAGCCTACTGTTCGCTAATATTTAATAATATGTCCAAATGTGTTCTTAGCGGAGAATTTAAGGGCTCTTGTGTTTGTTTTTACGTGCGTTAACTGTGCACTGTTTACGAAAGCTTTTGTCCTCTCTGGCTAGTAGGAGCGTTTTTGCGATTAAAAAAAAAAACCTTGATGAATTTTGAATCATAACGGTACAATCTCTGAATAACTGATTAACTGTAAACCCTTATAGAAGAGGACAGCAAAGGGAATTGGAAGTGTTTGTAACCGGGGCAGACGGCGAAAAAAAACAACACTACGCAGCAGAAATGACCGCAGCCTAATATTTCATCTAATATTCAGCCGCGGATCTTGGCCCTCCGTCACACGCGTGCGTATCCATGTTTAGGTAATGTTCTCTATGCCATGCGCAGCTGGACCACCTTTCACGCTTCAGTAACTCTGGAGTTGCGCAGTTATTGGTCCCCGGAGTTCCATCGCACGTGAACGTGCCTTCTACAGACCATAGCCTCCGCAAGTCTTGCGTTCAGTGGGTAATGAATTATGGAGGTTTAGATGAAGGACGGGGGCGTATAGCTGAACTCCACAGAGCATTCCGGCCCATATATATTGTCTTCGTTTTCATTTGTAAATCGTAAGTCTTATTTACATTATATATGAACAAATCTGCCGGAGGTCCCAATCCCAGAAATAGAAACACCGGTTGAGTAACAAAGGACATCAGAATTCCAAGAAAACGGTCAAATCAATCCACATGCGTCTCCAAACGCCGACCTCTCTCTCTCTCCCTCTCTCTCTCTGTCTCTCTCTCTCTCGAATCACAATTTCTTACGCCGTACTTCACAGAGACCTCTATTTTCATTACTCGGTTGACATATGTTATGTCCATATGTCCAAAACACATGGCAGGGTTATATATAAATTAATTCTGTTCATAACAGCGATATGTTTCAGTCGTGTTGGCGATTTCCTCTCACGTGACCAACGGGAATCATAAGGCTTGAAGGCTCGTGCGTCACTGTTATTGTGAGAGACACATTGTCCGTGTCTGGCTGCTGTTAGGACACATTCCTTTCTACCCAATCGCAAATCGCGTGTTGTCCGTTCATCCAAACTGACCAATTGAGTGAAGGAAGGGACTCCCCGCCCACCAACCGCCCCCTTTTCCTCAAAAAATGTGTTCTTTTCAAGATTGTTTCTTTTTGTTGAAGATACACAATTCTAAGAAGTTACGGACCCTTTCTGGGGGAGAATTTCTCCGAATTGGAGAGAGGTGGGAACACTGAGCTTCTCCCTCCTTTATGAACAATTCCTATATTTATCCAGAGAAAGTTACAGTTAAGAAATAAAAAACTTAATTCCAATTTATACAGCTGAATATGTACTGAAGGAATTAGACTAAAAACCCAAAGGTGCTTAATGATGCAACTATAGCACTATAGCAGAAATCAAACCTGCAACTTCTCAACCTCTAAACATTACTTTACCTTAACCAGTAATACTGCACTGTCTCTCCCTAATTAGACTGGGATATATTTACAGTAAGAAATGCATCTTTATATCAGTGCAAACTGCACCCTTATATCTGTGAAAAATACACATATATCAATAACAAATGCACCATTATATCAGTGCAAAATTAGTTCTTATATCAGTGTGAAATATACCCTTAACTCAACTAATATTCAGTTCTTAAATTCACTTTAAAGAGCACATTCATTCTTTCTGCTTGGCGCCCTCTGGTGGTTAATTTTCCCACAGCGGTCGGAACAGCAGAGACGCTGAATACAGACGCTGATTACAAACTCATTGGATTCGTGGTGAGCCATTAGCATTAGTATGTTAAACAGTTCAGTATGACTGAGTAGTGCTCCTTTATGCTGTTAAATTTTCTCGCCTCCTGCAGGTTTGCTGCATTTTGACTATGACTTTTGATGCACGTTGCAACTTAAATGTCGTACTGCTTTGGAGCTGCATGAAGTGTGTTCTCTTGTTTTAGACCAGGAGGCCCTGAATACATGTGTACCACCCACTGTAAACATGACAGGTCATCATCATTGGTAAATATCAAAAATGCCCTTCACTGAACAAAAAAGTGCCTGGGCCAATCAAAAACATTCACTCAAACCTGAAATAATTTTTTATTTTTATTTTTTTAACATGGAAGGTGGATTATGTCATTAATACTCCCGGGATATCATCGCCCTTCAACTGGAATGCATGCTGGCATGCTCCCCACCACACACACAGCGCTGCTCCCCACCAAACACACACATCGCTGCTCCCCACCAAACACACACAGCGCTGCTCCCCACCAAACACACACATCGCTGCTCCCCACCAAACACACACAGCGCTGCTCCCCACCAAACACACACATCGCTGCTCCCCACCACACACACACAGCGCTGCTCCCCACCAAACACACACATCGCTGCTCCCCACCAAACACACACAGCGCTGCTCCCACCAAACACACACAGCGCTGCTCCCCACCAAACACACACATCGCTGCTCCCCACCAAACACACACAGCGCTGCTCCCCACCACACACACACAGCGCTGCTCCCCACCAAACACACACATCGCTGCTCCCCACCACACACACACAGCGCTGCTCCCCACCAAACACACACATCGCTGCTCCCCACCAAACACACACAGCGCTGCTCCCCACCAAACACACACAGCGCTGCTCCCCACCAAACACACACATCGCTGCTCCCCACCAAACACACACAGCGCTGCTCCCCACCACACACACACAGCGCTGCTCCCCACCAAACACACACATCGCTGCTCCCCACCAAACACACACATCGCTGCTTCCCACCACACACACACAGCGCTGCTCCCCACCAAACACACACATCGCTGCTCCCCACCAAACACACACAGCGCTGCTCCCCACCAACACACACAGCGCTGCTCCCCACCAAACACACACAGCGCTGCTCCCCACCACACACACAGCGCTGCTCCCCACCAAACACACACATCGTTGTTGTTGTTGTTCCATTTGGGGGAGCTTGGGTTGTAATGCTTTTGTGGTTATATGCCAGTTAGCTGAGGTTAGCACTTTTGTGGTTATATGCCAGTTAGCTGAGGTTAGCGCTTTTGTGGTTATATGCCAGTTAGCTGAGGTTAGCGCTTTTGTGGTTATATGCCAGTTAGCTGAGGTTAGCGCTTTTGTGGTTATATGCCAGTTAGCTGAGGTTAGCGCTTTTGTGGTTATATGCCAGTTAGCTGCTGTTAGCGCTTTTGTGGTTATATGCCAGTTAGCTGAGGTTAGCGCTTTTGTGGTTATATGCCAGTTAGCTGCTGTTAGCACTGTTGTGGTTATTTTCCAGGTATATCAGGGAGAAACTTAGAGCGCTCAGACATGCTTTAATAATAACACCAGGGAGAATCTAAAGACCGTATATAAAACATCTCAGTACAACTACATTACCAAAAGTATGTGGACACCCAGACACCACACCCATATGTGCTCATTGAACATCTCATTCCCAAACCATGGGTATTAATATGGAGTTGCCCCCCCCACCCCTTTGCTGCTGTAACAGCCTCCGCTCTTCTGGGAAGGCTTTCCACTAGATTTTGGAACATGGCTGCAGGGATTCACTTCCATTCAGCCACAGGAGCATTAGTGAGGTCTGGCACTGATATTGGGGTATAAGGCCTGGCTCGCAGTCAGCATTCAAATTGATCCCAAAGGTGTGTGAAGGGGTAGAGGCCAGGGCCGTGTGCAGACCAGTCAAGTTCTTCCCCTCCAAACTAATTTAATTTCTTCATGGACCTTACTTTATGCACAGGGGCATTCTCATGCTGAAACAGGAAAGGGCCTTCCCCAAACTCTTGCCTCAAAGTTGGATGCACACAATTCTCTAGAATGTCATTGTATGCAATAACATTAAGATTTCCCTTCATTGCAACTAAGGGGCCAAGCCCAAACCATTAAAAACAGCACCAGACCATTACTCCTCTTTCACCAAACTTTACAGGTGGCACTATGCATTTGGGCAGGTGGTGTTCTTTTGGCATTCACCAACCCCAGATTCGTCCATCAGACTGCCAGATAGTGAAGCGCGATTCATCACTCCGTGTTTCCACTGCTCCAGAGTCCAATGGCGGTGTGCTGTATAGCACTACAGCTGAGGCTTGGTGTTGCGCACGGTGATCTCAGGCTTGTGTGGTGCTGTACAGCACTGCAGCTGAGGCTTGGTGTTGCGCACGGTGATCTTAGGCTTGTGTGGAAACCCATTTAATGAAGCTCCCGACAAAAACAGTTCTTGTGCTGACGTTGCTTCCACAGGCAGTCTGGAACTTGGTAGCGAGTGTTGCAACCCAGGACAGATGATTTTAACACACTTCAGCACTCGGCAGTTCTGCTCTGTGAGCTTGTGTGGCCTACTGCTTCACGGCTGAGCTGTTGCTGCTTCTAGACGTTTCCACTTCACAAAAACAGCACTTACAGTTGACTGGGGCAGCTCTAGCAGAGCACAAAATTGACAAACTGACTGGCATCCTATGACAGTGCCACGTTCAAAGTCACTGAGCTCTTCAGTATGACCCATTCTATTCTCTGTGTGTGTCTATGGGGAGTGCATGGCTGTATGTTTGATTTTGTGCACTTGTTAGCAATGGGAGTGGCTGAAGTAGCCGAACCCAGTAATTAGAAACAGTGTCCACATACCTTTGGCCATTTAGTGTATCTTTAATTGAGAAACTGTAGGCTACTGTTCTGAAAAGCGACGCCTGTTTAATCCTCTTTCCGGTTTTAGGCGCCTTGCGTTATTCTGGCACTCTTATCCTTACACAGCTTCTTTTTTTCCTTCATCGATTTCGGGACTTATTTATTTATTGTTTGTTTGTTTGTACATTTTTACGGTCATTCATTTCACTCAAAAAGCGCTTGTGGGTTTAGCCAGCATAGTTGGCCTGTACTGGTATATCACAAAAATATAATTATGTTATTTTGGATTGGGGTACCTAAAGTCCCGACACCTAAATAATTCGCAAGTTGTTGAATATACGTATAAGTTAATTAAAAAGATATCTATATGCATGGAATGTTTGTTTCGCCTGAATAACTAATCAAATAGGCGTACGATAAATGACACCGCCAAGAAAAATAACAAGGCTTACTTCAGCCGAGTAAACAAGGCAAAAAAAAAATAAAAGTGCATAACGAAACTGAAAATGTGTAAACTAAAAGGGCATACGCCATTTTAAAGGCGGAGGGGAACGAAGAGGGACTAAAAGAAGGAATAAAACCGAATAAAAGAATGGAGTAAGTAGCCTGTTGTGGGGTGGGATGGAGGGTATAGAAGCTAAAGGTGAAAGAGTGTGGGGACGAGTGGGAATATGCAGCTATAATCGCCGCAGCGCGCTTATTTTAGTAAAACAAAACTGACAAAGTGCGCGGTGCGAGGCTCCAGATTTCCCATCTGGGATTAAAACAAAAATTAAGGTTTTACGTCAAATAAACGATTAATTGGTATATTTTTGATAATTTAATGACATTCTTTACTTTGGATATGACGTAGCTATTTGCAGTCCAACTCGAACTAGTTTCAAATTACTCCGATTTCGAAGAATTTCAGTCCTAACTACCCACACACACGGACTTCCGTAGGCTATGCTTCGCACTGTGCCTTTCTCATGGAATCCTGTTGAATTCGTATTATTAATTCAATAACATTACATTTAGCGACTACTTAGCAGCAAGAATTTAACTGAAGTGCGGCTAACTGCATTAAGACTTCGCAGGTAGTTTCTTACGAGCCTGTGCATAGCATGTTTGTTAAATGTGATGTACGGAGGATTGTTTTGGAAATGCGTAGTACTTGGGTACTTAAGTTAATGCTGCAAAATTTTCTGTTACAGTTTTTTAAAAGGTTGTTTTAAAGAAATACAATAACATGCATGTTAGTATAAATTGTAGCTAGCCAGAGTGAATTCAGGTATTATGCGACATCGGGTAATATTGGACACTTTAAATAAGTTTTGTTTATTTTTTGGTGTGAACAATGGCCGCTGGGCCCTTGCGGAGAAACCTTATACTGCAGTTCTTGTATATCTTCATGCGTCACACGGTCACAGCCAGAGGGGTGAGCATCAAACAGGAATTGCGAGGCTGACCTTACTATCGAGGAAATTAAAAATGCCTTATTTTCAATGAAAAAAAACAAATCCCCGGGAATTGATGGGTTATCCATTGAGTTTTACATGCAGTTTTGGGAATTTATTAAAGAACCGTTATTTAATATGTATAAACAGTGTATCAGTCAAGGAGAGATGGTTCCCACAATGAGACAGGGCATTATATCTCTCATTCCTAAGCCTGACAAGGATTTATTACTAATTGATAATTGGCGTCCCATCACACTCCTATCAACAGATTACAAAGTTTTGGCTTTGGTCTATGCCAACAGATTAAGAAAAGGATTGGACTGTTTAATTGCGGAGACTCAAACTGGCTTTATGAAAAACCGTCATATTAGTAGTAATATTAGACTTATTTTAGATTTACTAGATTATAAGGAGGAGATAAATTCCAAAGCGATTATTTTATTTTTAGATTTTTATAAGGCATTTGATACAATCGAACACAGATTTCTCATTAATACTTTAAATCTATTTGGTTTTGGGGATAAATTTGTGGGCATTATCAATATGTTATATAAAAATATAAATAGCTCTGTCATACTTGGCTTTAACACTTCCAGTAGATTTCAGATTAATAGAGGGGTATGTCAGGGATGCCCAATCTCCCCCTTTTTGTTCATTTTAATCACAGAATTATTATCACTTAATATTATTGACGAAAATACATTAGAAGGGATTTCAATCTTCGGTAGGGAAATTAAAATTTCTCAGTTGGCAGATGACACCACCCTTTTTTTGAAAAACCAAACATTATATACCTATTGCTATTAATTTAATAAAAAAATTTTCAGATGCCTCTGGTCTAAAACTAAACTTAGCTAAATGTGAAATTTTATCTTTACATAATTGCAGTGAATCTGTAATGTATGACATCCCAGTTAAGGATTCTGTTAAATATCTTGGGATACATATTACCAAAAATCTTGTAACTAGACAACACCTAAATTTTTTCAGTAGAATAAAAAAAACAAAAAACATCCTTAATTCTTGGCTTCAAAGAGATCTTTCGATTATTGGGAGAGTCCTCCTGTCCAAGGCTGAAGGCCTATCTCATTTTGTATACCCATCCTTGTCATTATTTGTTCAGGAATCTACAGTCAGGGAAATAAATAAAACGTTTTTAGATTTCCTTTGGAAAAATAAATCACACAAACTTAAGAAAACGGTAATGTCTAACCCCAGAGAGGAAGGGGGACTTGAATTTATAGACTTTAACGACATAATGAACACCTTTAAAATTAATTGGTTAAGAAGGTGCCTTCTAAATCCCAGTTCTATTTGGTATTTTATCCCAAACCACATTTTTAATAAAATCGGTGGTCTCTCTTTTCTTTTAAAATGCAATTATTTACCACATAAGCTACCAATCCTCCTATCCAAATTTCACCAGCAAGCCCTCCTTGCTTGGAAACTGGCCTATGTCCACAATTTCTCCCCGCACAAATCCCTCCTTTGGAATAATAGCGATATTACTTGTAAAAATAAATCACTATTTTTTCCAAAATGGCACCTTAGAAATATAAATCACACACTTAATCTTTTTGATGATTTTGGCAATGTTTTATCTTATGAAAGGTTTATGGAAACTTATAACTTTCCAATCCCCTTTAAGGAATACAATTCTGTCATATGAGCTATTCCTCCAGGGCTAACTCAGTTAATTAGAAACTGCCTTAGCTGTGGTAAGATAGATAATGCATTACCTATATTGATGTTGTATGGTTTAGAGCTCACAGACAAAAAATGTATCAACAAACATATTCGCCAAATCTTTCAACAAAGGAACAAAGTGGTGCCAACAGCTAAATTCTACTGGAGGACATGTATTGAGGATATTTGCTGGAAAAGGGCTTGGCTTCTGCCATATAAATATTGCATTTCTAATAAAACCAAGGAGACTCATATTAAACTTCTACACAAAATATATCCAACCAAGGCATTTATGGCTAAATTTACAGATATTGACAGCCTTTGTACTTTTTGCAATAAAGCTGATGAAACTCCTGTCCATCTGTTTTATAGCTGTGAAATAACAAAGAAATTCTGGGAAGATTTAGCATCTTACCTATTTTCAAATTCTAATATTACATATTCCTTCATGCTAAAAGACATTGTTTGTTATTATGATAACGAAAATAATAAAACATTGGAATATGTAGTTAACTTCTTTATTCTTATTGCAAAATTTTTTGTTCATAAAGAGAAATTCTCTAACTCCTGCCTTGCGTCTCTTTTTGATTGAACTGGATTCACTTCTATCGTCAATTAAAATACTAAAGGACAATAAAAGTCAAAAGTTGATTAAATATTTACAAATTTTTTTTGAAGAACCCCCTGTTGAAATGTAACTGAAATAATTGGTTAAATTCACTCCTTACCATTGTATATCTTAAATTTTTTATTTTTTTTAATTTTATTTTTTTTAAATTTATTTATTTATTTTTTTGTTATCTTTTGATCTTTGGTAATTTATTTATTTATTTATTTATTTATTTATTTATTTATTTATTCTTATTATTTTATATACTGTACTATGTCTTCTGTGTCTCAATAAGATACAGTAACATTCGAATTTACGTATTGCTGTACTTTCCTGATTTAACCTGTACTTTGT
Organism: Anguilla japonica; assembly: GCA_025169545.1. NCBI lineage: Eukaryota > Metazoa > Chordata > Actinopteri > Anguilliformes > Anguillidae > Anguilla > Anguilla japonica. The sequence continues at coordinate 2,725,067 of CM045888.1, forward strand.
AATTTCTTCCAATAAAAAAAAAATTAAAAAAAGCATCAAACAGGAAACTCACAAACAGAGCACGTGGTACATATTAAGGTTATAAAATTATTCAATGAAACCAATTATTATTATATAACATGAATGTGATGTGCTGTTGCAACAAAATGAATCAGTTGTCCATTTTATGTGACGTTTTATTTTTGAGTCATTTTTGTTCTATATCCCCTAACATAGTTGGAGAATGTGGAACAGCATGATTTCAGATAATACAGGACACCTTTTTGATTCTATGTTTTTAAATTTCTTCTTTCAAGCTATGTTTTGTGCACTGCTTTGTCAGCATTGTTTTCAGAGCGGTGCTATGTAAATAAAATTATTATTATTATTATTATTATTATTATTATTATTATTATTATTATTATTGCTTTTTAAACCTTTTACAATGGAAGAGATCCAGCTTATATTAGAGAACCTTGTGCTTATTACATCTACAGTTGTGCAGGACTTCTTGCAATAATGCTATTTGATAATTAGTTTTGAAGTAGGGGGGTCAGAATAATCTGAATGAGATGGGGCCGCCCGCCTCTCATCAAGAAGCTGAAGTCCCATGCTTTATCTGAGAGGGTCTCCCAAAAAATTGTGTTTCCTGAGTCACCTGCCACATGGGATAATGGGGTCTGTGATGTAGGCCCCTCACTAAGCTGCAGAAACCGCCTTTTCTAAGGGAGAGGCAGGGATGAGGTGAATGAGGCCTGGTGAGCTCTGGTAAGGTGGTGCATAGTATGTTTTTAATGTACTCCACCCCAGCTACACCTGTCAGCATTTTTGGCCTTGCACCCATTACATTACAGGCATTTAGCAGACGCTCTTATCCAGAGAGACTTACATTGCAAACATTTATACAGCTGGATGTATACTGGAGCAATGCAGGTTAAGTACATTGATCAAGGGTACAACGGCAGTGTCCCACCCAGGAATCGAACCTATGACCTTTCGGTTACAAGCCCAGCTACGCTATACTGCACCCTTCGTGAGTGTTCCTGTTGACTGCAGAAAAGTTATTAAAGTTCACGTAATGCTTATGACATCATTTACTCTGACATGATAACAGTGGACATTTTTAAAGCTTATTAGATTTCTTCAGCTTCAGATATGACTTTTTTTTTAAATAAATAAATATGTGTGTTCTAAAGTAGGTTATTATGAATGGCTTGAATTTATTTTTGATCTCAGGCCAAAAAAGGCCTGCTTTGTACAAGGTAACAAGCCAAATTTGGACATACAAAAGTGTGGGAAATTAGTTTAAACTCACTATTTGTCGTAAAAATTGATGACAAAATTAAGGAGAATATTAAAAGTCATACAGTGTAGGCCTTTTTGAGAAATAATAGCAAAGTTTAGTTTGAATTGTCATTTAGACCTACTGTATGGAAAGTCTCCAATATTACCCAGTGTCATTGAGAAAATTTGGTTTAGACTCAGTGTACAGAAAAGCGTATAACATGTCTCCATGGAAAATGGAATCAGTATTTTTCCTCCTTAGATAGTTTGGAAGCATCTTCAGGATTTCAGAAATGTACAATGTGTTGGATTATAATTTATGTTGGTTGTGACAGATCGTGAAAGACGAATTGGGAAAAGTGTCCCATAATTCTTGAATTCACCCTGCATAAATTTATACAACAACAAACTTGAATCTCAGGCCCTGACAGGCTAATAATTAGTTACCTGGATTATAATACACTATGTACTATTTTAACCTAACTGAGCTAACGTCATGTGGCAGCTAGTTGGTGCTTACTTGGGGATTCTCCTCTTCAGCTCTCCCCACAGGTCTCTATGGGGTTTAGGTCAGAGGGCTGGGATGGCCAAAGCTTCATTCTGTGGCCAGTGAACCAGTTTTAGCCCCCTGGCAGAGGCGGCCACGCTAGCTCAACACAGCTCCAGTTGTTTTAAACTTCTTAATTATTATACCTGTGGAGGCAGGTATTTTCAGACATGTCCCTGTTTGTATAGCCGTTGCCTGATTTATGAAGATCAACAGCCATTTGGCTCATTGCAGTTGTGCATTCTCTGATCTTCCCCACACTAAGGGGGGGGGGGGGAGGGGGGGGAAGTTTGGCTTGCGTGTTACCTCGTATTTATTCCCCAGTGAAATGGAAAGTCATGGATGCCCACTTAAGTGTTCCTAAAGACTCAGGTCTGCTTAATTTAAATATGAATGGGAATATACAATCAGATTTTGTTCATAAGGATTTCTAGGGGTGCCAATGATTGTAAAACATATTTTTGAGAAAAATGTTTATTTTTTTAGTTTAAAAAAAAAAAAAAAAAGTTTTTTATTTGAATAATTTTACCTGAATTAAAACCTTTTTTGCTCATATTTACTGAGGGTCCTGATAATTCTGGAGGGCACTGTGAATGCATGTTGATTTCTGTTACAGCCATTTACAGATTTTTGCATTTTCTCTAAAAACTAGACTAGAGGACCCAACATTTTCACCTTCAAGTTAAATGTTCCTCCCAGTGTGTAAAAAATAATATTCAGCAACAATTTCTCCATATATTCATTACTCTGTCATTGTGAAGTTTCCCAGTTGAGAGCAAATATCACATCCATTAACTGGATTAACTGTAAAAATGAATGGCAAACAAAAAAAATAAAATAAACACAATGAGCCATCTTTAATTTAAAAAAATGGAAAATTTCATTATCAAGGCTCTGAAAACATGTACGTGTTTCGGGCCCATTTTTAATTACATATTTATTCCAGTCAACAGTTAAGTATATAGTGTATGTGTGTGTCACTGTGTGTATTAGTGTGTCTGTGTCTTCAACATGTTCTCATTTTGTGTGTTTACAGGTCAGCTAGTTTGGGTTAAAACCCACTTGCGATCTAAACTGGTCTGAAGTGTTCCAGTCTCCTGAGATGGGGGGCGCTGGTTCTAAAATGAGTCTCTCAGGGGAGCCAGAGGCCAAAAGAAGAACACTCAGCACTGACAGAAACAGGTATAAATGCATGAGATGTTGCATGAAGATATTTAATGTGATATGAGTTAGAGCTGCAGTAAGAGGATGAGTTTGACTGCAAGCTCTGTCTCCATGTGCTGTGAGTTAGAGCTGCAGTAAGAGAATGAGTTTAACTGGAAGCTCTGTCTCCATGTGCTGTGTGTTAGAGCTGCAGTAAGAGGATGAGTTTAACTGGAAGCTCTGTCTCCATGTGCTGTGAGTTAGAGCTGCAGTAAGAGGATGAGTTTAACTGGAAGCTCTGTCTCCATGTGCTGTGAGTTAGAGCTGCAGTAAGCGGATGAATTTAACTGAAAGCTCTGTGTATGTTTTGTTCACAGGGTCCAGGTAGAAAGAGATGGGCCACCTGTACCCAGCTGTCTGTCGATGAAGAGTGATCATTCATTTGAACGTGTAATCAACTTTAGAGGAGGATTTACAGGTGATCAAAGGTAATTAGAAATGTTCAAACTTACACTACTGTTAAATTATACTTCAATTTCACTGGCACTTTTCAGGTGTAAATGTATATATTACATCATATTCAGATGTGCTGTGAGTTAGAGCTGCAGTAAGAGGATGAGTTTAACTGGAAGCTCTGTCTCCATGTGCTGTGAGTTAGAGCTGCAGTAAGAGGATGAGTTTAACTGGAAGCTCTGTCTCCATGTGCTGTGAGTAACAGCTGCAGTAAGAGGATGAGTTTAACTGGAAACTCTGTCTCCATGTGCTGTGAGTTAGAGCTGCAGTAAGAGGATGAGTTTAACTGGAAGCTCTGTCTCCATGTGCTGTGAGTTAGAGCTGCAGTAAGAGGATGAGATTAACTGGAAGCTCTGTCTCCATGTGCTGTGAGTTAGAGCTGCAGTAAGAGGATGAGTTTAACTGAAAATCTGTCTCCATGTGCTGTGAGTTATATGTGCAGTAAGAGGATGAGTTTAACTGGAAGCTCTGTCTCCATGTGCTGTGAGTTAGAGCTGCAGTAAGAGGATGAATTTAACTGGAAGCTCTGTCTATATTTTGTTCACAGGGTCCAGGTAGAAAGGGATGGGTCACCTGTACCCAGCTGTCTGTCGATGAAGAGTGATCATTCATTTGAACGTATAATCAACTTCAGAGGATGGTCTACAGGTAATCAAAGGTAATTAGAAATGTTCAAACTGACACAACTGTTTAATTATACTTCAATTTCACTGGCACTTTTCAGGTGTAAATGTATATATTACATCATATTCAGATGTGCTGTGGGTTAGAGGTGCAGTAAGAGGATGAGTTTAACTGGAAGCTCTGTCTCCATGTGCTGTGAGTTAGAGCTGCAGTAAGAGGATGAGTTTAACTGGAAGCTCTGTCTCCATGTGCTGTGAGTAACAGCTGCAGTAAGAGGATGAGTTTAACTGGAAGCTCTGTCTCCATGTGCTGTCAGTTAGAGCTGCAGTAAGAGGATGAGTTTAACTGGAAGCTCTGTCTCCATGTGCTGTGAGTTAGAGCTGCAGTAAGAGGACGTGTTTAACTGAAAATCTGTCTATGTTTTGTTCACAGGGTCCAGGTAGAAAGAGATGGGTCACCTGTACCCAGCTGTCTGTCGATGAAGAGTGATCATTCATTTGAACGTATAATCAACTTTAGAGGATGGTCTACAGGTAATCAAAGGTAATTAGAAATGTTCAAACTGACACAACTGTTTAATTATACTTCAATTTCACTGGCACTTTTCAGGTGTAAATGTATATATTACATCATATTCAGATGTGCTGTGAGTTAGAGCTGCAGTAAGAGAATGAGTTTAACTGGAAGCTCTGTCTCCATGTGCTGTGAGTTAGAGCTGCAGTAAGAGGATGAGTTTAACTGGAAGCTCTGTCTCCATGTGCTGTGAGTTAAATCTGCAGTAAGACAATGAGTTTAACGGTCTGTTTTGGTTCACAGGGTACAGCAGTCACTGGAGTCCAAGTGTTTAGAACAGACGAGTTCACCAAAACAGGTGTGAGATCTGCTTTTTCTAATTGTTTATAATGCACTTAATATTGATAAGAAATTGTACCTTTGCCAAATATTACTTGTAACCAGGTATAAAAAGTTCCTCATATTTTTAAATTGGAAATATTTGGGAAGAAGGGAATCCTGAGTGGAAACAGGAGGTGAAGCTCGTAGCTGTGCAAAGGATGCATTAGTGCTAATGCTAACATGCTACATTTAACCCCTCAAAACACAAACTTAAAACATCTAATCATGCTCTGGAGTGCTGCCTGGTCCCCACTCACAGGAAGTCCAGATTCCATCTGCAGGTCCCACACACAGCAGGCGAGGAAGAGTCCTAACAGAGACTTTTAAACAGGAAGCACTCAGCTCACAGTTAGCATTTACTAAATGTATTACGCACAGCAACTGCATTATTCTGCTGAACTGCAGGATTTATCACACATAGTGTCTCTACAAAGCTATCAATCAGGAACAAAGGCTGCCGTTAAAATCTGAGCGTTTAGCACTGCTGCATGTTTGGTGTCTGGAAGTATCTGTCCCTGTCCTGACTGTCAAACACAAGAGACACACGAGGCAAGGACTGCCTTTATTTGAGCTTTTATTTCAGGTGTGGTGATACAGCACACCTCTTCATGAGTTTCACACTGATACAGCACACCTCTTCATGACTTTCATACTGATACAGCACACCTCTTCATGAGTTTCACACTGATACAGCACACCTCTTCATGAGTTTCACACTGATACAGCACACCTCTTCATGAGTTTCACACTGATACAGCACACCTCCTCATGAGTTTCACACTGATACAGCACACCTCTTCATGAGTTTCACACTGATACAGCACACCTCTTCGTGTGTTCATTTCAGTATCTCCTGCGCACTCTGAAGAAGCTGAAGAAGGATGAGAAGTTGAAACTGTTTCAGAGCCATCTGAGTCAGGATTGCCCAGAATGCTTTCAGACTCTGTCTGAAAGTCCTTCCGTGCTGGATAAGTTTATGAAGATGAAGGAATTATTCAAGAGTCATCAAATTGCTGATTACCCAATATGCACTGAGAGAGAACCAGAGGATCCTGAGGCCCTGTACATAGTTGAGAAGATGCTGGAGACCTGTGGCAGTGAGGGGTCTCTGAAGATCACACTCCACATCCTGAGGAACATGAAGCAGAAGGATCTCGCTGACTCACTGGAGAGAGATGAGCAGTACAGTAAGAGTTCTCTCTCATTGCTACTGTGTGTCAATTAGAATACTGAAATGAGTTTAGATAGCAAATCTAACCATGAACAATGTTCTGATTTATAGCATCTACTAATAATGTTTTACACTGACAATCTTACAGACAGAAAACATAAACAACATGCACACAGAGGCATTTATATTTAAATATAGCCAAAGGGGATTCAGAGCAGGAACCTTGTGCTCAAAAGCCAATAACTAAACCACTGTCCCATCAGACAGACTGCCTTGGGTGTATATCCAGAACTAAAGAGCACTCAGGATAAAAATATTAGATTTTAAAATTTACTGTGAGACCTGAGATGACAGTATTTACCACAAGGACAGGGTCCACAACATAAACCTGAGAAATGAAATGTAAAAGGATAATTGAGCCCATTTTCAGTTTTTAAAAAAATATTTCTTTCTTTCATCTTTATGGTACAAATGCAACAATCTGCACTTTATTTCTGATTTCTTTTGTTAGTGATGGATTATAATTGAGAGATATGTAATACTGTGTGAGGTGTGTAACACCGTGTGAGGTGTGTAACATAGTATTAGAGGAATGTAACACTATGGAGTGTGTAAAATACTGTGAAAACTGAATGCATTAATATTCTATTTACTGTTTCTTTTTAAAATATGTAATTGAATCAGTAAAAATGTTTATCTCATTGTAAACATAATTTATTCTTCATATTTCCTCTCTTCAGATGAATCCATAAAAAGAGCCCAGCAGGCACTGAAAAGTCATCTGAAGAGGAAGTTTGAATGCATATTTGAAGGTTCAGCAAAGCAGGGCCACCCAACCCTCCTGAATGAGATCTATACAGAGCTCTACATCACAGAGGGGGGAAGTGGGGGGGTCAATAATGAACACGAGGTCAGACAGATTGAGACAGCGGCCAAGAGACAAACCACACAGGAGACTGCAATCCTCTACAATGACATCTTTAAGCCTTTACCTGGACAAGAGAAACCCAGAACTGTGCTTACAAAGGGCATCGCTGGCATTGGGAAAACTGTCACTGTGCAGAAGTTCATTCTGGACTGGGCAGAAGGAAAAGCCAATCAGGACGTTGATTTCATCTTCACTCTTCCTTTCCGAGATCTGAATTTGAAGAAGGAAAGAGCATTCAGTCTGATGCAACTTCTGCAGCACTACTTCCCACAAGTGAAAGAGATCAGAAGTGTTGAAGGTGATGAAATCAAAGTTTTGTTTATCTTTGATGGTCTGGATGAGTGTCGACTTCCTCTAGATTTCAAAACCAGTAAGATCTGCTGTGATATAACAGAGTCATCATCAGTGGATGTGCTGCTGACCAACCTCATTAAGGGGAATCTGCTTCCCTCTGCTCTCCTCTGGATCACCTCCCGACCAGCAGCAGCCAATCTGATCCCTCCTGAGTCTGTCCACCAGGTGACAGAGGTACGAGGGTTCAATGACCCACAGAAGGAGGAGTACTTCAAGAAGAGAATCAGAGACCAGGACCAGGCCAGCAGAATTATCTCACACATAAAGTCATCCAGGACTCTCTACATCATGTGTCACATACCAGTCTTCTGCTGGATTTCTGCTACTGTTCTGGACACAATGTTGGGCAAAGTAGAGAGTGGAGATCTGCCCAAAACTCTGACTGAAATGTACACACACTTCCTGCTCATTCAGACGAATGTGAAGAATGAGAAGTATCGTGGCACCAATGAGACAAAACCAAAGATGTCAGATAGAGAAATCTTCTTGAAACTGGGGCAGCTGGCTTTTCTACAGCTGGAAAAGGGCAATCTGATATTCTATGAGGAGGACCTGAGAGAGAGTGGCATTGATGTCAGTGAAGCTTCAGTGTACTCTGGGGTGTGCACAGAGATCTTCAAAGAGGAGTGTGGGTTGTATCAGGAAAAGGTCTACTGCTTTGTGCATCTGAGCATTCAGGAGTATCTGGCTGCCTTGTTTGTGTTTTATTCATGTGTAAATGAGAACAGAAATGTATTCAGACCAGAAGGGTCACCACGTTGGAGCAGAGAGCTACTGTCTGAGGTCCACGTGAGTGCAGTGAATCAGGCCTTAAAGAGTGAGAATGGACACCTGGACCTTTTCCTCAGATTCCTTCTTGGCCTCTCTCTGGACCCCATTCAGAATGTCTTAGGAACACTGCTGATGCAGACAGGAAGCAGGTCACCTGTACCAGATCTACAGGCACAGACAGAAAGCAGATCACAGAGCATTGAGAAAACAGTCCAGTACATTAAGGAGAGGATCAGTAGCGAGTCTTCAAGAGCGGCGATCAAAGAGGAATCTTCAGCAGAGAGGACCATCAATCTGTTCCACTGTCTCAATGAACTGAATGACAACTCTCTAGCGGAGGAAATCCAGAATTCACTGAGATCAGGAAAACTTTCAGATAAATATCTGGAACCACACCAGTATTCAGCTCTGGCCTTTGTGTTACTGACGTCAGAGGAGGTCCTGGATGAGTTTGACCTGAAGACCTACAAAACATCACCAGCAGGTTATCAGAGACTGCTACCAGTAATCAGGAACTGCAGGAAGGCCATGTGAGTATTATGTCATTAATAATGTAGATGATTGACAGCATATTTTCAGACTTTCTTTTTAAAGAGTGTGATTTCTGAATCATTTTTACAGCTAGTGCGCTCATTTAATGTTCTGAATCCAGAACATTAGCAGCATCAAATGAAGGGGTTGATTGGCTTTTGAATAGGTTATGATCATGGGAGCATTATGCTGGGTTGCGACTTCTTGGTCTGAGCAGGCAGGCAGCACAGGAGCGAATCACAGACTACGCTCACACCAGGAGCGAATCACAGACTACACTCACACCAGGAGCGAATCACAGACTACGCTCACACCAGGAGCGAATCACAGGCTATGCTCACACCAGGAGCGAATCACAGACTACGCTCACACCAGGAGTGAAGCACAGACTGCGCTCACACCAGGAGCGAATCACAGACTGCGCTCACACCAGGAGCGAATCACAGACTGCGCTCACACCAGGAGCGAATCACAGACTGGGCTTACACCAGGAGCGAATCACAGACTACGCATTACATTACATTACATTACATTACATTACATTTATTTCGCAGACGCTTTTATCCAAAGCGACGTACAAAAAGTGCATATCATGGTCGTAGGCAACTGCTGAACACAAGTTCAGAAAGGTATAATACTTATTTTGTACAGCTATTTCTAGCTAAGAACACAGTTCAGAACACTATTCTAACCTAACCTCTGCAAAGCCAACTAGGCAGAAGAGTAAGCTACAGTATTAGGACAAAGACAAATACAAGTGACATGAAAAAGGGGGGGGGGGGGGTTTTTTTTTTTTTTTTTTAAATTAAAGAGTGAAATATACAGAATGGTGGTGGTGGTCGCTCACACCAGGAGCGAATCACAGACTACGCCGACACCAAAATAGCCAACCGCGCCTCTCCTCCCACGTCGGCACACGGCTAGTCCCCAAATTACCAAAAAAAAAATTGCATGTCTGAAATGAATGACGCTTTAATTGAATTAGCGAAAATTTTTATTTATTAATTTGTTTGTGTTTGGTATTAAAGGTCCAGGAAACTGAAATCTGTGAATTCTTTGCTGATGTGTTGTTTTAATACTTTTTTGCATTCACAAACGGCCAAAGAAATATTTTAAAATGATACTTGCAATAAAAACGTATAAAAGCCTGTGCCGAAATTGGTTTGCTCGTAACAGAACCTCTTATAATGTGCTTGCTCTTCCCCATGATGAAATTAGCAGTTGGCTGTGGCGCTAACTGTTTTAAAGGGATGGAAATGGGGCGATCTGATTGGCAATCATGAAACCACACAGCCACCCCACGCAGTTATTTTGTTCTTATCACACAGTTGTGCAAATGCCTGGAGTCACAAAATTAGCTAAATTGGGTTTGACACTAATTCACCAGGGCACTGCATGACTGCTAGTGTTTGGCAATTGCCTTGACTGTGAAAATAGGGCCCAAGGACCCACTATTAAAAATGTAATTTAATAACACAGGCCAAACTGCATTAATAAACACAATATTAAACTGATATGTAAATTGAGTAAGATGTAATCATGCAAAATTACAGCTTGTCTCTCCCATAGTAAAACCAGGCAAAATCAGCAGCAATAGAACCACAACCAGAGATCCAAGACTGGGATCAGACCAAAGACCAAAACACAGCTGAGAAGCAAGACTAATGACCCAAGACCAAAGGCTCATGTGTGCTTTACAGGCCAACACTTTATGGCCTGTATTCAATCAACATTTGCCCTTAACTTAGACTCTGAGAAGTAAATGCACATGTTACACTTCTTTTCCACAAACTGAATTAGTTCTACTTATTGCTGTACTTGCTGAAATATTTATGAAGATTAAACAATCCTTGCTTTTAATTGTAAGTTGAGAACAAATCTTTGAATCCCAGCCATGTGTTTGAAAGATGGGGGAATCCCGCTTTTTCCTTTTTTCAATTAATGATTATAAAACGGCAAGAGATAATGCTCTGTACCCCTTTTTAAATTTTTAGTTTGGGGTATCTTGAGAGCATAATGCATCTTTTCAATATTATGATTAAAATAACGCTACATTTTATTTGGGAGAGATAAGTTTGGTTATGAATGAAATGTTTGTGTTGCTAATTTGGGAGACTACATCAGGCAGTAAATGCACCATGTTACAAGGCCAGAAGTACCACCCTGGCCTCTGCTTTATTCTGGTGTAGGCTGACCCAGAATCTCCAACATTACATTACATTACATTACAGGCATTTGGCAGACGCTCTTATCCAGAGCGACGTACATCAAAGTGTATAACCATAACCAGGAACAAGTATGACGAAAACCCTAGAGAGAAGTACCGGTCCAAGTGCAGGGAACAACCGCATAGATCAACTTGGACCCTGAAGGTTAAACTGATTAACACTAATACAACGAGAACGGCAACAATTACTGCTTGTATTTTTTATTTTTTTTATTTTTATTTTTTTAACTCCACTGCATTAAGACAGTTAATGCACCTAAGTCACCTACAAAACAGCTGCCTAGTTACAACCCTAAGCTTACAGTCATTTACAGGGGGGTAGGGAGGGAAGGGGAGAGGTGCAGCCTGAAGAGGTAAGTCTTCAGTTGTCGTTTGAAATGGGTCAGTGTCTCAGCTGTTCTGACCTCCACGGGGAGGTCATTCCACCATCGTGGGGCCAGAACAGACAGGAGACGTGATCTGGAGGTGCAGGTGCGAAGAGGGGGAGGTGCCAGGCGTCCTGAGGTAGCAGAACGGAGGGATCTGGCTGGCATGTAGGGTTTGAATATCTTGTGGAGGTATGCTGGGGCTGATCCCTTGACTGCCTGGTATGCTAGGACCAATGTTTTAAATTTGATGCGAGCTATAACACATAGTGCCTGTAGATAGAGTGAAATAGGAAGGTAGAGGAACTGTAGGATAATATGGGTGCCAGAGTGAGGTCTTCTCAGGGAACTGTTAAAGTGACCTCAGCCCTGGGTGCCTGTTCTTGAGTGAATTCTGAAGACGACAGGCCTTTTGGGTCAGAATTACATCTGTAGAACTGTCAGAGCAGGACGTCTAATTCTCAGGTCCAAAGTGCTGCAGTTTGAGCGTGTAGCACAGACATCTTCCTCAGAGAATCATCAACCTTAAAATCCTCAATTTCACTCTTCATCACTGAACACTATCATACTTTAATTACAAATATTACAGTTTTTTGTGTACCTAATATAGTATCTTAACTCTTTGCAGACTGAGCAGCTGTGACCTCACAGAGAAGTCCTGTGATATTGTGGCCTCAGCTCTCCAGTCATCAAACTCACCCCTGAGAGATCTGGAGCTCAGCTACAATTACCTGAGAGATTCAGGAGTGAAGCTGCTCTGTGCTGGACTGATGAGTCCAAACTGTAAACTACAGAGACTGGGGTGAGTAGTGCTGTGTACTGTGTGACCTTAACTAAATAGAATGAGTGCTTATAGGACATTGAAATGTTCAAAGCTCTTTCTCTCTCAATTTACTCCTCTCTCCCCATGAGCATTCTTTCTTTGTTTACAGTATTCGCATCCCTCTCTTCTTACTCTTCTATCACAGCAAAGAAAAACAGGATAAAACCTTAGGAGTCTTAGGGTTACCAGGTTTGTGGTTCCTGAGCAGAATGTAAGCTTTCAATGGAGTCTATAGTATCAGGTCACAGGTGATGACTGGAGTCTGTAGTATCAGGTCACAGGTGATGACTGGATGCTGATTGTCTGATTGACATGGTAAAAGATTGACCACCTGGATAGTAAAATGTTTCAGGTCTGTCACACATTGCAGTCTTCATCCATCTCCATTATTCACTGCCTGCTATGAATTCTAATAAAGTCCTTACTTTTACCCTTCTCTCTTTCACACACTGGCCTTGTGATGAAGGTGAGTTGTACTCACAGTGAAATACACCTCATTCCCACCTACAAAACTGGGCTTTTCTGCTGAGTGTAGAAGTGCTACAATTCATCTCTGTTACTGTGCAGGATGCACGGTTGGTGATTGAGCCTCATAAGGTTCAGTCACTTTTTAGACAAATGTGTTCAAAGAAAGTGAAAGGGCCAAATCTGCACTTCTTTAAGGACATGTTCAGAGGATTAACACTACATGTTCTGAAGTGTTTGATAAGGATTATGGTGTGCTTGCTTAAAAAGGAGGTAAAAACCTTTCCCAGATCCCTTTCAGTTTGCTTACCCTTAGGGGAGGTACAGACGATGCCATCACTAGTATTGCACACTTAGTCACCTCTTGCAGACTCTAGGTCAGATGCACGCTTACTATTTGATTTTGGCTCAGATTGTAATACTTCACTTTTGAATGCAAAACTGAAACAGATGGGTGTTAATCCTTCTATAACAAGAGGGTAATTTTATTTAACTAATCCTGTCCAGTATATGAAGGTCAGTGATGCTCTCTGAGTCTGGATCAGTCAGCACAGGGACCCCTCAGGTTGTGTTAGCCCCCCCGTTTCATTCACACCAGATAAAATGAGTGCACCAGCAGCCAACCTGGGAACTGTGTCATCAAGCTCTCTTGGCCTAATGCACAGGGGCAGTAGCCTAGTAGCATAGCATTCTGAAATAGGCAGGTTTGTGCAATGGTGTGACTCAAAGCATCTGGTTTTAAATGTGAAGAAGACAGAGGAGATAGTGTTTGACTGTAGATCAGTGGGAGATCCCAGGCCTGTCTTCTATACCCAAGCCATCGCACAGGCCTGCTCAAATAAATATCTTGGGGTGCACGTTGGTGACTCACTCAGTTGGAGTCTCTGCTCTAGATTACTACAGCGAATGTGCTTTTTACTGGGACTCAGGGTTCATGGTGTTGAGCAAAAGTTCATGTTTCTCTTTACCGTGCAGTTTTAGAGAGCATAATCAGAGGTGGCATAGTAGCATGGTTTGGTAACTTATCTGTACAAATGAAATGTCAGATTTCTCATCTGGTGCAGACTGCTATGTATATTATTGGGGTTATGTCTTGTGCGCATTACATGAGTTTAGCCAGGTGTTTGTAGTTGCAGACTAATTTTCAAAGTCTTAAGACAATCTCAACAAAAATCCTGTCTTTGCTTGATCGGTGCATTCACCCATGACCAACAGTCTCCTACTGTGGCACGGTCAGAGACTCACCCAATCCAGCCACAAGCCCGTCTGCAGCTCTTGCGAGAATATCTAACTGGTTTCATTTTATCTTAAGTCTTTAGGAATGGTTTGTGTAGTGTGTGATACACAAACACTCGTATTTCCATGTGAATCAGTATAGAATTGGCACTTAACTACCCAAAGTAGGCTAGAATATAAAAGCCAGTTCTACAGCAAGTAAACCATAGGTAGCAATAACCCGCAGGGGAATTTATTTACAGTAAAATTACTACTTGTATTTGGGAGAAGGGGGTTGAGCCAGCAGCTGTGTGTTGTAGCCTGTAGTTATCGGGTTATATAGTGGACATTGTGAATCAACTAGAGGCATAAATATTTTTGCCATGTGGAGTGATTTATTGAGCTTTAATGTAGTGATTCTTGTGTCTGTGGGGGAGACAAGGTGATATCGTATCATTGCTGTAGCCTGTAACATGATTAGATCAGATGTGATATTTTCTATGTTTACATCAGCACGTCTGACAATCCCTGTTCTCCTCAACCAAAGCTAGCTTAAATAGTCTTTCTGGCTGACTATCATTTTACCTCCAACTCTCTTTGAAGGAGGGACAGACCGTGTTGTCGCCGTCTTGCCAACCTCCTTCTTGTCCAGATTCTTTTCTTTTTTAAAGCGGTGTTTTCGCGCACGTTAGCGCACAGACAGGTGCCGCCGCTATCTGCTGCCGATTGTGGTCTTCCATTTTCACTGTGCAGGCGAAGATCCTCGGATGCACATTTGCTGCACGTGTTCTTGCAACAACACAGCACACCGAGATCTAGTTTATTATGATCCTGAATCCTGTAGTGTGTGACCACCTGTGATTACCAGTCTTTTGGAAGTGGGGTACTGTGAGCGTTTCTAGGGTGAAAATACCAGCGGTCTTTAGGATTTAAAAAGTCGCGTAATGCCTCGTGTACACTACACGACTTTTAAAATCATAACAACAGAGAACATGTCACACTTAACGACTGTCTTTCCTAAAAATCGCTGGTATTTTCATCATGGAAACGCTCACACTTCACAACTTACAAAAGACTGGTTATCACAGGAGGTCACACACTACAATCAACATTTGCCCTTAACTTGGACTAGTAAATGCACCTTTTCTTCACAAACTCAGTTTGATGAAGTTCTAGTTATTGCTGTACTTGCTAAACTGTTTATGAAGATAAAACAATCCTTGCTTTTAATTGTAAGTTGAGAACAAATCTTTGAATCCCAGCCATGTGTTTGAAAGATGGGGGAATCCCGCTTTTTCCTTTATTCAATGCATAATTAATGATTATAAAATGGCAAGAGATAATGCTCTGTACCCCTTTTTAAATTTTTAGTTTGGGGTATCTTGAGAGCATAATGCATCTTTTCAATATTATGATTAAAATAATGCTGAGTTTGATTTAGGAGAGATACATTTGGTTATGAATTAAATGTTTGTGTTACTAAGTTGGGAGACTAAGTCAGGCAGTAAATGCACCATGTTACAAGGCCAGTAGTACCACCTTGGCCTCTGCTTTATTCTGGTGTAGGCTGACCTCGAATCTCCACCTTAAGCCATTTTTCCACCGCACGGTACCGGCTCGACTCTACTTTACTCGCTTTGGGACCAGGCACTTTGTTTTCCACTGCAGATAGTACCCCCGTCAATGTAGCTGGTCGTCATAGCGACGCTGCATGAAACTGCCGTAATGTCATCTTCAAAACGACACACACAGGAACAATAAAGGATATCGAAGGGATGGTGTTCTTGATTCTCGTATGGAAGGCCATTTGAGAAAATAACGAGACGTTAATGTCGTGTTAGCAGGACATTAAAATGCGTGTTAACATAGAAAGAAAAAAACAGGAGAGTTTGGGAAATTCTGATTCTCAGGGGTGACATAGCTCAGGAGGTAAGAGCAGTTGTCTGGCAGTCGGGGGGCTGCCGGTTCGATCCCCCGCCCTGGGCGTGTCGAAGTGTCCCTGAGCAAGACACCTAACCCCTAATTGCTCCCAACGAGCTGATTGGTACCTTGCATGGCAGCCTTTCACCGTTGGTTTGCGTGTGTGTGTGTGTGTGTGTGTGTGTGTGAATGGGTGAATGAGAGGCATCAGTTGTAAAGCGCTTTGGATAAAGGCGCTATATAAATGCAGTCCATTTACCATTTATATCAGAGCTCAGACGACGAGACGACTCTGGTTGCTCATTAGCATAAAAGGCGACGCAAGAGGGTAAGCTAACCTAGTGAAGATTCTGTCTGACCAATCAGTGGTTTGCAGTGTTTTCACGTCACATTTTGGTATCGCCTCAGCTCGCTTGGAACCTCGACGGAGGTGATACCAAAAAAAGTACCAGGTACTATCCACAACTTTTGCCTGATGGAAAACCAAAAAAGCGAGTAGAGTCGAGTTGAGCCGGTACCATGCGGTGGAAAAGCGGCAATAGTGCCTGTAAACAGAGTGAAAATAGGAAGGTAGAGGAACTGTAGCATAATTGGTGCCAGAGTTAGATCTTCTCAGGGAACTGTTAAAGTGACCTCTACCCCCAGTGCCTGTTCTTGAGTGCATTCTGAAGAAGACGGGCCATTTGGCTGAGAATTACATCTGCAGAACTGTCAGAGTTTAGTCCAGCAGGATGTATAATTCTGAGGTCCAAAGTGCTGCAGTTGGAGTGTGTGGCACAGACATCTTCCTCAGAGCATCACTGACCTTAAAATCCTCAATTCTACTCTTCATCACTCAATACTTTCATTGCCACATTTCAGATATTACATGTTTTATGTACCTATTAAACTATCTGAACTCTTTGCAGACTGAGCAGCTGTGACCTCACAGAGCAGTCCTGTGAAATTGTGGCCTCTGCTCTCCAGTCATCAAACTCACCCCTGAGAGATCTGGTCCTCAGCTACAATAACCTGGGAGATTCAGGAGTGGAGCTGCTCTGTGCTGCACTGATGAAACCAAACTGTAAACTACAGAGACTGGACCTCAGCTACAATAACCTGGGAGATTCAGGAGTGGAGCTGCTCTGTGCTGCACTGATGAGTCAAAACTGTAAACTACAGAGACTAGGGTGAGTAGTGCTGTGTACTGTGTGACCTTAACTAAAAAGAATTAGTGCTTACAGCTAATTTGAATGTTCAAAGCTCTTTCTCCCTCAATTATTCTTCCTGGTCAATGTATAATTAATGATTAGAAAATGATACAATGAAATGAGTGCTCTGTGCCCCTTTTTATATTATAGTATACATAATGCTAAACTAATGCTAAGTTTGATTTGAGAGAGATACATTTTGTATTGAATGAAATGTTTGTGTTTAATTTTCTGTAACTAATCCTGTCCAGTATATGAAGGTCAGTGATGCTCTCTGAGCCTAGATCAGTCAGCACAGGGACCCCTCAGGTTGTGTTAGCTGCCCCGTTTCATTCACACCAGATAAAATGAGTGCACCAGCAGCCAACCTGGGAACTGTGTCATCAAGCTCTCTTGGCCTAATGCACAGTGGCAGTAGCCTAGTAGCATAGCATTTTGAAATAGGCAGGTTTGTGCAGTGGTGTGACTCAAAGCATCTGATTTTAAATGTGAAGAACACAGAATACAGAAATTAATGTTTTTAAGGGCTGAGAGTCATTGTGGTTATTTCTGTAGGAAACCCTGAAAAGTGGCAAACTCTCGGTGCTGGATAGGTATGGGCATGTCGCCACGCCATGGCGTAACTTGGCGGGATGGCATACCTGCCATCCCAATGCAGTTCAGTTGCGTACACACATCTGGTGGTGCTTCAAATGTGGGCAGATACATTATTACAGGTCTGACCAATACCGGTCAGGAAGTTAGATACAACATTCTTACGTCGACTAGTATTTTATTGGCTGGACCGCAACAGTGGGGCCAGCCCTACAAACGCGAATGTCTGTGACTGAGTGACTGAGTGATGAAGTTACACCATTGGTCGGCCGGTCCAGCCACATACTAGGTTTTGACCTGGTCTTTTTTATATATTGGTGTACACATTTAGACAATAAGTTGCTTAGTTCCTCACTGGCTCCGCTGGCTAGGCTGGTTCATGGGGTAAGTTAGACTAAGTTTGGTCAGGTTGGCTAGCTAACTAGGGCCTTTTGGGTCAAAGCCAAAGCTGAACTTACAGCAGCAGCAGCAAGTGTCAACTTGAGCGTCACGTTGTTTAATGAAAGTCGTAAGCAAATAATACAAGAAGTAAATAGTTATCAGATTTTATCAAATAACTGTGTTTTGTAACTGTGTAATTATGAACTAAACTATGGTAACTAATAGGGATGAGCAAGTACACCATTATCTGTATCTGTATCTCTTATCTGTTCAACCAACTAAATTACCTGTATCTGTATCTCTATCTGTTCAACCAACTAAATTACCTGTATCTGTATCTCTATCTGTTCGACCAACTAAATTACCTGTATCTGTATCTCTGTCTGTTCAACCAACTAAATTACCTGTATCTGTATCTCTATCTGTTCAACCAACTAAATTACCTGTATCTGTATCTCTATCTGTTCAACCAACTAAATGACCTGTATCTGTATCTCTACCTGTTCAACCAACTAAATTACCTGTATTGGTAACCGTACTCGGAATGGGCGGGGCCCACACAGCCCTGTTAGTTTATATTAATGTGTTTAAGGTGTGTAACACACTGCTATGTGTCTGACACACACAGCCCTGTTAGTTTATATTAATGTGTGTAAGGTGTGTAGCACACTGCTATGTGTTTGACACACACAGCCCTGTTAGTTTATATTAATGTGTTCATCTTCCGAATGGCCGCTGGCATAAACACTCACAATGCAGTTGTTTAGGGCCACATCCGCGGGGGGGGGGGGGGGGGGGGGGAGGGGGGGCACACGATCCTTTTTTTATTTTTTGAGGTAAATAATGTAATTATTTTAATTATGTTATTCATCCCGTATCGCAAAACAAGCGTTATTAATTTAATATGGAATGCAAAGAGAAAATGTCATAACATGTATGAAGGATTTTTTAACAAGCAACTCCCCCCCCCCCCGCTGACAGCATCCAACAGCAAACTCGTTTTGTCACTGATGGCAGTGTATGTTGTACATGGCTTGCAATATAATTCCCCATTCCTCTCAAAGATGCCAGGATTCTTCGCCTCCCAGCTTTCACAAAGTTTCTGCTTTTCTTTCGTTCGGGTTCGGCTGTGTCAGTATCGGCAGGCCTACGGTCGTGTGGATTATTTTGTGATGTTGACGGGTTATCGTTTGACTTTTTTACTCCACAGGCAAACAATTTCATTTGTTCCGCCATTGCAACAGGCTGGCCGCGTGCGTGTGTGGAAAGTGGCCGCACAATGGCTGAAATGTCGTGTTGCGCATGAACGTAATGTTAGCTCAGTAGAAACTTTACGGAGGCAACCAAATAAATGTTGACTTCTTTTGAAATTAGATTTACCAGTTTTGTAGGTTTTTATTCATTGTTATATATTAAAAAATAAAGAAACTGAAGAGGTGGTTGCCAAAAGGGGGAACCAGAGGCCACAAAATGGCGGCCAATTGACTCAATCTGGTTGCCGAGGGCAACTGGGCAGCCGTTACTGTCGAGCCCTGATTATTTGATAACAGAATAGTTTCAAAATTCTGAAGAAAATAATAAGATAACAGTATTGTATTTAGCTAATGGGTTTTACGTTGACAGTTTTTTTCATCAATTCATAGTGATGGATATTGAATGTGTTTAAAATGTATAGGTGATTGTGGCACGAAGAATATGTCAGGTGAGGTAAAGTGCCCACAAAAATTCTGTCTCTCATGTTTGCAGATTAAATTAATGTTTGAAAATCGTCATATGGAAAGGGTCTGGCAATGAAATCCTAGCAGTAGGCACCCAACCTTGATTTTTAGTTATTTTTGTTGGTTAATGGAGCCCAGCAATGGCCTTAGACTTTTGTGGAATAGTTGGAATACTTTATGAGCCTGATTTACACAATCCCCTCTCAGTTTTTGTGTACATCTCAGGAATGCATAAGCAATTGAGAAATTACATAGTGACTGCCAATGTGCACAGTGTCACAATCAGCAGTGAATTTCAGTTGTGTGTGTGTGCGGCTGTGTGTGTGCCTGTGTGTTGTGCATGTGTGTGTATTTGTGTGTGCGTGTGTGTGGTCTCTCCACAGGCTGGGTTGGTGTAATCTCACAGAGGGCTGCTGTGATGTTCTGGCCTCAGTCCTGCGTTCTCCTCACTCAGAGCTGAGAGATCTGGAGCTCAGAGACAACGAGCTGCAGGATTCAGGAGTGAGAGTGCTCTCTGCTGGACTGGAGGACCCACACTGTAAACTGCAGAGACTGGGGTGAGTACAAGATAGATAGATCGATAGATAGATAGGTACTTTATTAATCCCGAGGGAAATTCAGGTGTCCAATAGCTCACGTTACAAAGCATAGTGCAACAATGCACAAGGAAGTAAGAAATAAAAAAGTAACAGGGCTCCAGACTAACTTTTTACATTTACCATTACCAAAATGGTCGCACTCTGGAGCCTTGAGTAAGTAAGTAAAATTCAAAAACAAAATCATTCTTGGAGGTAACGATACAAAATAAATAAAATAAAAATAAAAAGACAAAAATAAAAAGGCACTGTAGAACCAAGCCATAAACATTAATGTGTGTAAGGTGTGTAACACACTGCTATGTGTTTGACACACACAGCCCTGTGAATTAATATTAATGTGTGTAAGGTGTGTGTGTGTCCTTCTCTCTGCAGGCTGTCAGGCTGTAGAGTCACACAGAGAGGCTGTGATTCTCTGGCTTCAGCTCTGTGTTCAAGCCCCTCACACCTGAGAGAGCTGGACCTGAGCTACAATCACCTGGGAGACTCAGGAGTGAGAGCGCTGTCTGCTGCTAAACTGGACACACTGCTGTAAGTATAGAGTTTCCACACTGCACCTCACACACATGCTCACACACACACACACACACACACACAATCTCACACACACACACACACACTCATACACACACACACACACACACTGCAGGACACTGTGCAAACTGTCGTTAGTCTAGAAGGTCAGGGATCTAGAGTGGAGGGTGCTGCACGGGATCACTGCAGTAAATAGTTTTATTTCTGTGATGAAGCCGGCATGATCCCACCATTGTCCATTCTGTATGGAGAGAGAAACTGTTTATTATTCTTTTTCGGGGTGTGCCAGATTTCAGCCTCTCTTCTTTTTTGGGAAGTTTCTTTTGGTATCTGGGGGAAACATTTACAAGTGAGATTTTTATCCTCGGTTTCCCATACAAAGACAGTTAAGTGCCAGCTCATTAATTTCATTTTGGGGTGAAAATGGCAGTTTCATCAAGTGGGAAAAATCTGATTGGTGGAGGGGACAGGCAAGACGTGTTTCAGAGTGTGTGTTATAAGGGTGTTATGTTCAGTGGAGGGAGGGGAGCTATTTTTGCTCATGGAATAGGGTGAGGGAATGGAATAAGTTTTCTTTGTGACAGATTTGTGTTTTTCATATGATCTTGGTTTTGTGTTTTATTGTGTCTTTGTTTTATTTATGTAATTTCATTGGTGTGTTGAGAGTGGAAATAAAGGATGGTTAAAATTCAGAATTCTGTTCTGCTGTTCTTACAGTGTGGACCATGGAGGAGAGAACAGGACCAAACCAGGACCCAGGAAATGTGAGTGTGTATCGACACAGAACACTTTCCATAGATACACACTGCTCTGTGTGTGTGAGAGAGACTTTACACACAAACAGAAACACATGTACACACACACACAGTTACTATCACAGCTCTTTCTCTCTCACACACATAATGAGGTGAATATTAATAATGATAATTAATCTCATTAATGTCTCTGGTGTGCAGACGGCTGCCAGCTCACACTGGATCCAAACACAGCGCACAGAGATCTGTCTCTGTCTGAGGGGAACAGGAAGGTGACGTGCACACCGGGGAGAGAGCAGCCATATCCTGATCATCCAGAGAGATTTGAGTCTGAGCGCCAAGTTGTGTGCAGAGAGAGTGTGTGTGAGCGCTGTTACTGGGAGGCTGAGTTCAGTGAGCCTGAGGAGGAGGGAGAGGTTTATATAGCAGTGACAGATAAAGGAATCAGCAGGAAAGGAGGTGATGATAAGTCGTTTTCACGTTATGAAAATGCCTGCTGTCTGCTGTTCCATAACGGCACACATTCATTCTCTGAAACTAAACTCAGTTACCATGTCACTTACGGTCGTAGCACCGCATACAATGAGAACCGAACAGACATACCTGTCCCCCCCTCCCCCTACCGCAGAGCAGGAGAGGGTGATGCTGGTGCTGGTAGGGGAGTGTGTGTGTACAGGGTAGGAGTGTATGTGGACCGTCCGGCCGGCACTGTGTCCTTCTACAGCGTCTCTGACACTAACACACTGACCTTCCTGCACAGAACCCACACAGATTTCACTGAACACACACCCCTCTGTGCTGGATTTGGAGTGAATTACTTCTCCTCAGTGTCCCTCCGCCTACTGGAGTAGAGACACAGACACACACACACATATATATACACACACACACACTCATGAGCACGCACCCAAACACTCACAAACACGCACACGGACTCTCATACGCATACACACAAAGACACTCACACACACGGACACACACTCCCACATGTATGCGCACACACATACCCACAAACATGCACACACACTCTCATGTTCACCCACACATACACATGCACACACACACACCCTCCCATTCACGCACATACATACTAATACCCACACACACACACACTTACACCAACTCACACGCGCGCACATGCAGGCAAACAAACACACTCAAACATGCACACATGCACAGTCTCTCTTATACACACACACACTCTCTCACACACACACACACACACAATCTCATACACACACACTCTTGCACGCACACGCACTCTCTCGCACACACACACACATACTTTCTCACACAAAATGCGTGCACACTCTCATGCACACACACACGCACACTCACTCTCACACACACTCTCTCGCACACACTCTCTTACAAACATGCACACACAATCTCAAACCCACGCACACACTTTTCATCATCTACATATATAAACACACACACACTCATAAAATGCGCACATACACTCCCACACACTTGCACCCAAGCACTCAATCCCACTCGTGAACGTTCTTATACACACACCTTCACACACACATGCACTCATATACGCTCACAGATACACACACACACACACACACACACACACATTCTCTAACTTCCACACACGTTCTCTCTCATACCCACACGCAACCCACAGACTCACACACACACACACACACGCACTCACACACACGCACACACACACACACTCACATACACACACGCACACACACTCACACACACACACACACACACACTCACATACACACACGCACACACACTCACACACACACACACACACACACTCACATACACACACGCACACACACTCACACACACACACACACTCACTCACATACACACACGCACACACACTCACACTCACATACACACACGCACACACACACACACATATTTCAGCACACTTGTATGTACACCCAACCATCATTGGCCGATGCCTAACCACTGCAATTTCAGCTCTACCCAGTATTAACCTCAGTACAGCTTAAACCCTTAATATAACCTTTTAGCAGGTTCAGGCAAAGCACTTATAGCTATACAAATATGATTTTTTTGCATTATAATAAAATTATATTGTAAATGTACAATGCATGTATGTGACCGTATGATGATTAAAACATGAATATAACATCAGGAGTGTGATACTGGCAGAAGATGGCCAGGTAAAATGCTTTTGAAATAATAATTATGTCTCCTGTATCTGCATC
Source organism: Anguilla japonica (assembly GCA_025169545.1). NCBI lineage: Eukaryota > Metazoa > Chordata > Actinopteri > Anguilliformes > Anguillidae > Anguilla > Anguilla japonica. The sequence continues at coordinate 2,748,796 of CM045888.1, forward strand.
TTTGTTTAAAAGAAGCCAGTCACAAACTCCTCCAGTTAATTGTGTATTTTACTAGTTTTTACAGTTGCTTTCATTAATTTTCACAAGACTTTAAATGTGAAATTTCTGTGGGCAAATGCAGCTGATAGGGAGAATGCAGAATGATCACTGCAGTGTACTTATTTACTTTCATTACTGTAAACAATGATGGGTTCAGTTTCCTTATTTTGTATTATCGTGATTGTTTTGTTTGAACCTGTTGCTACATTTCCTTTGTATTTTCAGACTAGCTTCAGTGTGATTAAACCTGAATTATGAAAACATCAGATGTTTTGCTGTTGTCATTTATTGTTTTGTGATGCTGAGCTCCTGTGACCCAGCAGTACTTATTTCAGATTCTGTATGGGATTATGTTTGGGCTCAATATTAGCAGATCAGAATGGGGCTAAAATCTGCACAGTTGAAGCAATGACATTCATCTGCAGGAGTGTAAATGAAATACAGTATGAGACACAAGTTATGCACTGTCTGCTGAGTGGTTTCTTCTTGTTTCTGTGCATAACACAACTATCTGATAATAAATATTAACGTGAAATTAGCTAATATCATTCGTTTGCCATTTTCATCAAACAACGTGACCCTCAAGGTAACACCTTTGGAAGTTTAGCTTTGGCTTTGAACCAAAGCCGCGAGTTAGCTAGCCGACCTAACCCAACTTAACGTTACCTTACAAGCTGGCAGAGCCAGGAACTTAAGCACCTTACTGTCACAGAGAACATAAATAAACACACCAGTATATAAAATAAATACCAGTCAACACCAGGAAAGTTGTAACTTGCTAACCACTAATGATATTATTGGTCAGACCAGCGATACTTCGGCCAGTGAACGATGGGCTCCTCTCTATAGCCGGGTTCCCAGCTGACAATTACAGCAAAACTCTAAGCTGGTTTAAGATGGTTTAAGATTTGAGGTTTAAGTGTTTTCGACACCTCTAGCTGTTCATAGCTGGTCTGTGGCTGGTCAAAGCTGGTCTCTAGCTTGACGAAGCTGGACAAAGCTGGTCAAAGCTGGTTAAGCTGGTACAGTAAGCTGGTTAAGCTGGTTAAGCTGGTTAAGCTGGTACAGTAAGCTGGTTAAGCTGGTACAGTAAGCTGGTGGTCAAACTGGTGGACCTGCTGACCATATAGGCAGGTCAGCGGGTGAACAGCTGGTTCACCAGCTAAAAGTGTCGAAAACACAGCTTAGACCAGCTTGACCAGTTTAGGCCGGTTTAAAATGGGTTTTTCAGCAGGGTTCCTCCCGAGTCCCGAGATTTCTTCCCATCAGGGAGTTTTTTCTCGCCATCGTTTGAGGGTTTTTGTCCCCACTCATGTGCTTGCTTTTTGGGGGTTCAGGCCTGGTTTTTGCTCTTCTGCTCGGTTTCTGCCTCTCCGTTGAGCCTCTTTGTGACAGTTTTCTGTATAAAAGGGCTAAACACATAAGATTGATTTAATCTGAGTTGACGCCGTGCCAGAAACATGTACAAACTGCGCTGCAGTTCACTTTATGTGGCAGGATCTTCCAGCAATGCAACCGCGACGCTAAACTGAATTACACTGCACCGCCATCTAGTGGCTGTATGAGAACACCACAACTGATTATTGCCAATGACCGTTACTGCACACCAACACTTGATTTTTTTATAACCCAAAATCCATCCATTCATTTAATTCTCGCACACTTTTGCAATTATTGTGTTACACTTTATTATTGTAACAATGATAATAATAGCCTGATATATTAAGTTGTTTGGTGTAGCATAATAATTTAGATTTTCCATCCGGAACCATTCTCATGCTGGCTGGCATACAGCAGGAGAATGCTGGTACCAATTCTTGCACCACATCTACAGCATCTGCTTGTCACTGAAGTGACTTTGCACTATCAGTGCATATTTAACATTTCTAATAAAGAATTACCAGCTCATTGCTCAATGACAGAATGGTCCTCAAGCTTTTACAGTTTTTTTCTGATTGCTTAGGCACTATCTTTGAAACTATAGGCTATTTTTGCAGACCTCTGCGCACTAACCACAAAACCTTACACCAAACCAGCAAAACATTATACATCTCTTGCAAAAGCAAACAATTCTTGCAAAACTCTTCAAACTCTTTTAAAAAATTGGGTTTTTGCGTCAATACAGTACACACAAACCATCATTTGAATAAGCACACTCAGCACCAACTACGCACTGATAGTATAAATGTAAAACACTTGTGGCTTTTGCTTTTTCTGTGTAGTGAACACATACACACAGGTATCCAAATGTGTAAAGTATGGATGCGTATTCTGAACATAACACACTATCAATACAAATAAGGGGAAAAAGTTTTTTGTTTTTTTTAAATGTTCTAACACTCCTCAAACAACAAAAGCGCAGTAGAAGAAAACAAAAACATTTGTGTTAGAAAAAAAGAACAGAAAAAAATTTGTGCTCAAGCTCTGATTTGTAAGTGAACTCATTATCTAAAAGTGTTTTCACGTGTCAATGTGGAAAGGCAGTATGTAAAATGGTGTAGCAATGTAGAGACCAATGTTTACAGTTTTGCTAGAAGTGTGTTAATAAATTGCAAACTGAGTGTAAAGCAGTGGTTTGTGTTTACAGGTTTGCAAAAAGTGTGTTATAAAATTACAGACTGAGTGTAAAGCAGAGAACGTGCATTCAGTTTGGCACACTTGGTAAATGCATTGGCTACAAGTGTTAATGGTTTCAGAGATAGTGCTTCAACAATCGCTGTTAGTGTTTAAGCATTCAGAAAAAACTGTAAATGCCTTTTGCACAGTGAGGCCACCAGATGTGACGTGACAAGATGTCTGATCAGATAGGAAAATAAGACTGTAGAACTTTCAGCTGCCACTAGGTGGTACTGGCAGTTCAGTTTCAAACTGAGTTTTGGTTCAATGGGACTGGGAGCTTCCAAGCTGGACCCGTGATCTAATGTCTGTGCTGTTACACAGACAGTTAAGAAAATCTGCAGAACAAGTATATTAAGCGGTAATAATAGTTTTTGCAGACCTCTGAGAGCTAGCCTTCTAGTAGCTCGTCACTAAATTGATTACAGTAGCTTTCTCTCCCCAGAGTGTCACAAGCTTGGCTTTCTGTGTATTACTGTTGCACTACGAGTATCATCAAATTGTCAATGTTACAGACATCATAAATGGTTGCATGTTTTCACTTGGGAACAGGAACAGGGACACGGATGTTTCCTATTCTGAAGGGACCTTCTCTGTTGTGTAAATTTATAGATTCAGTGTTGGCTTTTTAACGTCTGTAGACAGAACTAGTATAATTCTTTATTAGGGGTACATGGTCACAGTGGCGATGACATTTGTCACTGAAATCAGATTTCTGCGATCAGATTCAGAATACAGGAAATCATTGACTACTCAGATGGTCTGTAAATGCATACCCCCACTATTCCCTAGGAGGGATGCAACTTTTACACTGCATGGACATCATTCCCTCCTATCACAAAGATTTAAGGGCCACTGAATCATAAATGACTTCTCCTTTCTATTCTTTCACATTTAATCCAATCTGTGAGATCCAAGTTTACAAGTGTAACTCTATCCACTGCAGCATCAATCAAATAGGGGGCACTGATACACTATGTACAATCATACAGTTATAGGCCAAATATGTACTCTTTTGGCTACAGCTTACTGATACTATGTCTGCTGATGAGATTTTTGTGCTCAGTCATTCTATTTCATTATACCTGGCTGTATTTTAAAGGCCTTTTTGACTAATCACTGTTCATAATAATGCTGATGGATTTATCAAGTTGATTGTCCATTGAGTAAACATTTTATTTTAAATAAACTGCAGCTGTTTGTACTCATTTCAGTTTTTATCCTTTAATTGCGGCAATGATCTGACATATAAAACATCAAGATACATCTCAGAAAGGTCTATAAAAGCTGCCAAGTATCAATACAAAGACAAGTTATTGACTCAAAGAGAAAGAGAAAGACTCTTGTTATCTTTGGCAAGGCTTGGAGGCGATCATTTCATACAAGGCGAGATCAACAGTGTCAACAGTGATGAGAACTTGCCAGACCAACTGAACTCGTTTTACACCCATTTTCATGCCAAGAACACTGATTCCCCACCCCTTCAACCCTCCTGCCCTACGCTCACATCCCCCCCATAACCCCATACTGTGTGCTCCTAAACCGCCTGTCCTGTGTGTTCCCCCAACCCCCCCCCCACCCCACCCCACCCTTCTTGCTCCCCGAACTCCTGGTTTAGGACACAGGGCTGCCTGTTTACAGAAACAAACATGCCAAATGCTAACCCAGTTTGGGCCTTTCCCCAAACTCTTGCCACTCTTGCGAGCAGGGCCTTGGTGTTGCACATGGTGATCTTAGGCTTGTATGCAGCTGCTTGGCAGTGTAGCACAGTGGGTAAGGAACTGGGCTTGTAACCGAAAGATCATAGGTTCGATTCCCGTGTAGGACACTGCCGTTGTACCCTTGAGCAAGGTACTTAACCCGCATTGCTTCAGTATATATCCAGCTGTATAAATGAATGCAATGTAAGTCGCTCTGGAAGAGCGTCTGCTAAATGCCTGTAATGTAATGTCACAAAGCTCCTGACAAAAACAGTCCTTGTGCTGACGTTGCTTCCACAGGCAGTCTGGAACTTGGTAGCGAGTGTTGCAACCCAGGACAGATGATTTTTACCCACATCAGCACTCGGCAGTTCTGCTGTGTGTGCTTGTGCGGCCTACCGCTTCACAGCTGAGCTGTTCCTCCTAGTTTCCACTTCACAAAAACAGCACTTACAGTTGACTGGGGCAGCTCTAGCAGAGCAGAAATTTGACAAACTGACTGGCATTCTATGACAGTGCCATGTTAAAAGTCACTGAGCTCTTCAGTAGGAACCATTCTTCTCTCAGTGTTTGTCTATGGAGATTGCATGGCTGTATGCTTGATTTCGTGCACTTGTTAGCAATGGGTGTAGCTGAAGTAGCTGAACCCAGTAATTAGAACGTTGCCCACATACTTTTGGCCATGTAGTGTATCTTTAATTGAGAAACTGTACTATTCTGAAAAGCGACACCCGTTTAATCTTCTTTTACCAGATTTAGGCGCTTTGCGTTATTCTGGCACTCATATCGTTACACAGCTTTTATTTTTTCCTTCTGCGATTTCAGGACTGATTTATTTATTTATTTATTGTACATTTTTACGGACATTCATTTCACTTAAAAGGGGCTTGTGGGTTTAGCCAGCAGATAGTTGGCCTATACTGGTATATCACATACATATAATGTTATTTTTGGATTGGGGTACCTAAAGTCCCGACACCTAAATAATTCGCAAGTCGTTGAATATAGGTATAAGTTAATTAAGAAGATATCTATATGCATGGGATGTTTGTTTCTTCTGAATAACTAATTAAATAGGCGTACAATAAATGACACAACCGAGGAAAATAAAAAGACTTATGTGAGAAAGCATGTCAGCGACGCGTAGTGTCATGGTGTGGTTTTTTTCCTATAAAACAGCCTTTTGGGTTTGTTTGGCATGTGCGCTGGTAGAGCGGTAGCCATTTATGGGAACATTCCCGAATTTCGTGTTGCTGCTTGTGCGTTCATGCAACTAATGTGAGTATCGGAAAATTATTTTACCTTATTTGATCATGCATTCAAGGCAGTTAAATGCTTAGTTTCTGCCTTGAACCACGTTGAGGGTTTATTTATGTTAATCCGATATTAACGCGTTTTCCGATCCGACTTTGTTTGCTATTTTCTCACTGCCTCATTTCAATTGTAAGTGAGAATCACTTTGTAATTTATGTTTCATTGTCATTATCGCGATACGCATTTATGTTCGGTAAATGCTGTTTTTCATGACAATGGTCGTCATCAGTTTATATATATATATATATATATATATATATATATATATATATATATATATATATATATATTTGTGTGAACTAGCAGCAATGTTAATATTGTCCCTAATTCCAAGTGTGCATATATTTATTTAATTTCTTTCTGTTTTCTCCTTTATTTTACAGACCACACACACACACAAACATGCATGCATGCCTAACCAATCTACCACAGTTGGTGAATTCTGTTCAAATCCTTCATTATTTTCTCTATGTCTTAATGACAATTCCATTTATTTGATGAGAATAAAATATATCACTTCTCTGAAGCCAGATTCTCTAACAGGAGTCATTCATTTCCATATTAGCTGTCAGGGTTCTGTGTTTCCCCCCCTGTTCTTTCCTTGTTGGGCCGCCAGATGGCGGCACTTCCGTTTTGTGTCCTGTTTAATTGCTTTATTGTTTTTCATTAACCAATTATTGTTAGCTGGTTGTCTCGTTTGCCCTTCCCTCTCTGTGGCCTTCATTGTGCCCTCCTGTGTCTCGTCTGTGTCATGTCTATTTAATTTTCCCTTCCCCTGGACTCAGGTGCTGGATCCTTGTTGCTTGTTGCGCGTGTGTCGGTTTGATGGTTTGTAGTCTGCCTTGTCTGTGACCTGTTCCTTGCCTGCTCTGTTTTCTACTTGTTTTTGGGATTTTTGTATTTCTGTTTCCCCGGGCTTTTTGAGGTTTTCTTTGTGTTTGTTAAACTTGCCCTGCGAGGCTTTCTGTTCCCTTTTGTACCCCTTAATAAGTAAAGTCTTTGTTTTGCCTACTTTTGGAGTTTTTGTATTTTTCCTCTGCGCTTGGGTCCTAACCCTCCACTACACCGTGACAATTAGCTGCCTCAACCAGTAAATTCCAAGTGGAGGTTTACCTTCTGCTACAGCTTACTCCAGCCAAGTAAACAAGTTTTTTTTTAAGTGCATACACGAAACTGAAAGTTTTCAAGGGCGTACGCCATTATAAAGGCGGAGTGGAAGAAGAAAAGAACGGAGTAAGTAGCCTCTTGTGGGGTGGGATGGTGGGAATAGAAGCTAAGGGTGTGGGGACGAGTGGGAATATGCAGCTATAATCGCCGCAGCGCGCTTATTTTGGTAAAACAAAACTGACAAAGTGCGCGGTGAATTAGGCTCCAGATTTCCCATCTAGGATTAAAACAAAAATTAAGGATTTACGTCAAATAAACGATTAATTTGTATATTTTTGATATTTTAATGACATTCTTTCCTTTGGATATAGCTATTTGCAGTCCAACTTGAACTAGTTTCAAATCACTCCGATTTAGAAGCATTTCAGTCGTAACTACCCAAACCTACGGACTTCAGTAGACTATGGTTCGCACTGTCTTTCTCATGGAATCCTTTTGTAGCCTGTTGAATTCGTACTTTTCATTCAATAACATTAAATTTAGCAACTACTTAGCAGCAAGTTTGTTTATAGCATGTTTGTTAAATGTGATATACGGGGGATTGTTTTGGAAATATGCGTAGTACTTGGGTTCTGAAGTTAATGCTGCAAGATTTTCTGTTACAGTTTTTTGAATATTTTTTAATGAAACACAATAACATGTATGTTAGTATAAATTGTAGCTAGCCAGAGTGAATTCAGGTATTATGCGCTATCGGGTAATATTGGACACTTTAAATAAGTTTTGTTTATTTTTTGGTGTGAACAATGGCCGGAGAAACCTTATAATGCAGTTCTTGTGTATCTTCATGCGTCACACGGTCACAGCCAGAGGGGTGAGCATCAAAAAGGAAGCTCACAAACAGAGCCCGTGGTACATATTAAGGTTATAAAATTATTCAATGAAACCAATTATTATATAACATGAATGTGATGTGCTGTTGCAACAAAATGAATCCGTTGTTCATTCTATGAGCATTTTTTTTTTAATTTGAGTCATTAAGTTGTTCTATATCCCCTAACATAGTTGGAGAATATGGAACAGCATGATTTCAGATAATACAGGACACCTTTTTGATTCTATGTTTTTAAATTTTCTGTTTTTAAACTGCTTTGTCAGCATTGTTTTCAGAACGGTGCTATATAAATAAAATTATTATTATTATTATTATTATTATTGCTTTTTAAGCCTTTTACAATGGAAGAGATCCAGCTTATATTAGGGAACCTTGTGCTTATTACATCTACAGTTGTGCAGGACTTCTTGCAATAATGCTATTTGATAATTAGTTTTGAAGTCGGGGGGGTCAGAATAATCTGAATGAGATGGGGCCGCCCGCCTCTCATCAAGAAGCTGAAGTCCCGTGCTCTACCTGAGGGGGTCCCCCAAAAAATAGTATCCCCTGAGTCACCTGCCACATGGGATAATGGGGTCTGAGATGTAGGCCCCTCACTGAGCTGCAGAAACTGCCTTTTCTACGGGAGAGGCAGGGATGAGGGGAATGAGGCCTGGTGAGCTCTGGTAAGGTGGTGCATATTATGTTTTTAATGTACTCCACCCCAGCTACACCTGTCAGCATTTTTGGCCTTGCACCCATTGCATTACAGGCATTTAGCAGACGCTCTTATCCAGAGAGACTTTCATTGCATCCATTTGTACAGCTGGATATATACTGGAGCAATGCAGGTTAAGTACATTGATCAAGGGTACAACGGCAGTGTCCTACCCAGGAATTGAACCTATTACCTTTCGGTTACAAGCCCAGCTATGCTACACTGCACCCTTCATGAGTGTTCCTGTTGGCTGCAGAAAAGTTATTAAAGTTCACGTAATGTTTATGACATCATTTACTCTGACATGATAACAGTGGACATTTTTAAAGCTTATTCGATTACTTCATCTTTAGATATGACTGTTTTAAAAAATAAAATGTATATAATAACCTACTTTAGAACACATGTATTTATTATGAATGGTTTGAATTTATTTTTGATCTCAGGCCAAAAAAGGCCTGCTTGGTACAAGGCAACAAGCCAAATTTGGACATACAAAAGTGCGGAAAATTGGTTTAAACTATCACTATTTGTCGTAAAAATTGATGATGAAATTAAGGAGAATATTGAAAGTCACGCAGTGTAGGCCTTTGTGAGAAATAGTATCAAAGTTTGGTTTGAATTGTCATTTAGACCTACTGTATGGAAAGTGTCCCATGTTGCCCAATGTTGGTTGTGACAGGTTGTGAAAGACAAATTGGGAGGAGTGTCCCATAATTCTTGAATTCACTCTGCATAAATTTATACAACAGCAAACTTGAATCTCAGGCCCTGACAGGCTAATAATTAGTTACCTGGATAATAATACACTATGTACTATTTTAACCTAACTGATCTAGTGTCATGTGGCAGCTATTTGGTGCTTACTTGGGGATTCTCCTCTTCAGCTCTCCCCACAGGTCTCTATGGGGTTTAGGTCAGGGGGCTGGGATGGCCAAAGCTTGATTCTATGGTCAGTGAACCATTTTTAGCCCCCTGGCAGAGGCGGCCAGGTTTAGATCTAAAATCTCCTGGTGTTTGATGGAGTCCATGATGCCATGTACCCTAATAAGGTTCACAGAGCCACTGCAGGTAAAACAGCCGCACAGCCTCACAGATCCACCGCCATACTTCACAGTGGGGATTGGGTTCTTTTCTGCATGTTCATGCCTCTTTTTACACAAACCCACCTCTGGTGTCTGTTGCCAGAAAGCTCTATTTTTGTTTCATCTGACTATCTGACCCAATTCCAGTCAAAGTCAGAGTGACTTTAGCAAACTCCAGGTGTTTTCATTCGTGGTTTGATGACAGCAAAGGCTTTCTTCTGGCAAGACCTCCATGCTTGTTAGCATGGAGTTGGTCTCTAATTGTACAGTTGGAGACTTGGATGCAAACAAGTTCAGCAATTTTCCAACTGTGATCCCGGGAGAAACTTTTGCCTCTTGAATCAGCCTCCTCACTGTGTGGGGGAAAATACACTTCCAGGCAGGCTCAACACAGCACCGGTTGCTTTAAACCTTATTATTGCCCTAATAATGGAGGCAAGTATTTTCAGACATGTACCTATTTTTATAGCCATTGCCCAATTTATGAAGATCAACAACCTTTTGGCTCCTTTTGTTACCTTGTATTTATTCCCCAGTGAAATGAAAGTCATGGATGACCACGTAATAGTCCCTAAAGACTTGGGTGTGCTTTAGTTAAATATGAATGGGAATATACAATCCGATTTTCTTCATAAGGATTTCTTGGGGTGCCAATGATTGTAAAAGATTTTGAGAAAATGTTTTGTTGAAGTTTTTATTTGGATAATTTTATCTCAGTTAAAGCCTTTTTTTGCTCATATTTACAGAGGGTCCTGATAAATCTGGTGTGCACTGGAAATGTGTGTTAATTTAGATGACCCAACATTTTCACCATCAAGTTAAATGTTCCTCCCAGTGTGTAAAAAAAATTATTCAGCAACATTTTCTCCATATATTCATTACTCTGTCATTGTGAAGTTTAGTTTCCCATTTGAGAGCAAATATTACATCCATGACTCTTGGTTAACTGTTAAAATGAAAATAAAATTGTGTTAAGTTTGGTTTGAGAGGGATACGTTTGGTTATGAATTAAATGTTTGTGTTTATATGTTGGGAAGCTAGGGCAGGCAGTAAATGCACCATGTTTAAAGGCCAGTAGTACCACCCTTGTCTCTGCTTTATTCTGGTATAGGCTGACCTAGAATCTCCAGCATGGTGCCTGTAGATAGAGTGAAAATAGGAAGGTAGAGGAATCATAGGATATAATGGGTGCCAAAGTGAGGTCTTCTCAGGGAACTGTTAAATTAGCCTCAAACCCCAGTGCCTGATCTTGAGTTAATTCTGTGGCTTATCTCAGAGAATCCATAATAAGAGACATTGTTTCCAGAGGTAGTTTGGAACTCTGTAGTGAGTGTTGCAACCATGGAAAGATGATTTTTACGAGCTTTAGCACCGCATTTTGTGAGCTTGTGTGGCCTACCGCTTCACTGCTGAGCTGTTGTTGCTCCCATACCTTTCCGCTTCACTATACCAGCTCTTACAGTTGACTGGAGCAGCTCTAGCAGGAAAGACATTTGATGAACGGACTTGCCTCAGCTGGAGACTTGAGAAGGTGCTGTGCACCATCGTGAGTGAGCTTGAGCGTGGCTGGGTATATTAGGAATGTCTGGAGACCGCGATCACAGGTTACTGCCAGCAGAGAAGAGAAGGCTCTGTGCCGCTGTGCTGTGTAATCGGTGAAGTCTGGATAAAAACTAATTACTATCCCGTTAAACTTCAGTGGTAATTTCCTGGTGGCTTGCAAAATATGCTGTCGATCCGTGTACGGCAGCAGATTAATAATCAATGTTCCAGGCCTGTCTGCTGTTTTTGATCAGCCGCCATAGAAACGGTGGGCCCTCATTACTTCTATAGTCCTGTCAGACAGAGAGGGGAATCACTCTTTGAGGGAATTGGTAAGAAAACCAACCGGTCGGATCCTTCAGAATTCTCTGATTGGTTAACTATGCAAAGGTTGCATCACCTGCTCCTATCCTCCAGCTCTGCCATTTTAGCCTCAAGCTGATCCTGTTTGGCCTGGTGCAGCGAGGCAGCGGTTTCGGCTAGTTTAACTTTGGCTTGCAAACCGGCAAATTCAGCCTGTAGCTCTTTCATACCGAGCGAATATTGAGAGATTTTAGCTCGTATGGACCGGGTTTTGCCCTCAAAAATATTGTCTGTGTTTTTCTAACACAGCCCCAACAATGGCTGTTAGCATGACACAGGATTCCTCATCATGTCCCTTTCTGGGTGAATCTTGCCTGAAAGAGTCATATTTTATATGACTGGACATATTTTATATTTGGTCAACAGCACCAATAAACTGAACTGGGAGTGAACAGTTAAGTTAGCCATTTGTAATGAAAACAGTTAAATGAAGAGGAGAGAGGGCAAGGAGCAAAATCACTAGGCAGCCATCTTCCCAGTAGGTCACGTGATTCTCCCCAACAGATTGATAAATAAAGAAAAAGAACACACAAAGAACTTGTGATGCATACCCACAATCCTCAAATGAAATTAATTAGGTACCAAGATAATTAAATGGATATTTCACAAGTAATTTTTTGGAGCTTACCCCATTGTATTTGGATAGCGTGAATACTAGCAACATATGCTGTCCCTGTTAACCGTTAATGGCATTGCCGTTCCTCCTGGTTGTCCAGCTCCCAAATCACTCCCATTCATTTTCAGGACCTTGCTGAAAGTAATCTTTTTAAAACATAAACTAACTACGAGGGATAATAGATCAATAAAAGAGAGTACTAATGTCAAACAGTCCCTGTCCCTGTAGGAATAGGTCACCGGTGAGAACTGGATACAGACTGTCTGAGTGATATGGTGAAACATTGACCTGCATAGTAAAATGTTTCAGGCCTGTCACACATTGCAGTCTTCATCCATCTCCATTTACCTGCTATGAACTTTAATGAAATCCGTACATTTACCCCACTGTCTTTCACACACTGAACTTTTGTTGAAGCCAAGTTTTACTCCTTCATCACACACCGGTTTGTGCTGCAGGATTGTGGTGTTTCTGAAAGGATTGTGAATAAAATGACATTTTATTCTGCTGGTAGCACTGTCGCCTCACAGCAAGAAGGTCCTGGGTTCGAATCCCGGCCTGGGCCTTTCTGTGTGAAGTTTTCATGTTCTCCCGTGTTCATGTGGGTTTCCTCCGGGTACTCCGATTGTGTGTGAATGGTGAGTGAATGTTGTTTGTGCCTTGTGATAGATTGGCGACCTGTCCAGGGTGTATTCATGCCTCTCGCCTTGTGACCCTGACCAGGATAAGCGGGTATAGATAATGGATGGATGGACTTCCACAAACGAGAACGAGAGTCATGCAGCGACTGATTCCAACCTCAGACTCTTGTTCGCTGACTCCAGTTCCTAGTGAACGAGTGAGTCATGCAGTGACTGATTCCGACTTCAGACTCTAGTTCCTAGTGAAAGTAATTTCACCTACTGTGCTTTGGATGTGAATTCCTACATGAACCTAGCACAGGCCTATGTTATTATGCGATTCACAAGACTTTCCGAAACATTTAGCTGATTTAAAAATGTATAGCCAATATGGGCATGTTTCTGTGAAATTCACTCAGTTAGCATTTAGGGGTTAGCTCACAAATAATTGGCACGAGGTTGACGACTGAATAATTAGCAATTAGCTGATGACAACAATATAATCGATAGGTTAATTCTTTTTTTTTTTAACACATTCATTCGCAGTGTGGGACAATTTCTTATGAATTTGTAGCTTTATCCATGCAGATGTACTTTAGTGGATCAAACAAGTTGTAAAACAGCTAGCCAAAATCTTGATTTTACATTTTAGTTAGTCTAATTCACCATTTGGCTGTTCTGAGCCATAGGAAGCTTCAAAACACTCGGCCAGGACAGCCTAGAGATAAGACAGAGGACGAATTTGGGGGTAGCCACTGGAGGTGTGAATGTGTGTGTCTGTGTGTGAGTGTGGGTCTGCATGTGAGTGTGTGTGTGCCTGTGTGCGAGTGTGGGTCTGTATGTGTGTGTGTGTGTGTGTCTGTGAGTGAGTGTGGGACTGCATGTGTGTGTGTGTCTGTATGTGTGTGTGTGTGTGTGTGTGTGTGTGTGGGTCTGCATGTGTATGTCAGAGGGGGTGTCTGTTCCCCTCATCCCCTCCCCTCCCACTAGATAAAATATGTGGCTTTCTTGTAGTTAGCATTCTAGCATCTAGGCCTGGTGTCTACATGTCATCTCTGTTTTTTAAAAATATTCTGCTGCCTTTTTGTTTTTCAATTTTGGTCTTGGCACATGCTGAGATTACTTTGGGACAAACACACTGTGGTTTGGTATCTTGTTTCAATCATTCCTTGTGTGAGTGTCCATGTCTATAACCTTTGTTAATTGTTTTAAGGTAGTTGAACCTTGTCTTTAGATTTGATATATTTGCTAATAATTACCAAATTAAATCAAATAAATATATATTTACATGTTGGATAAGTGAGGTTTTTTAGCTGCTGATGCACTGTGTTCGGTATTCAGAGTGCCGGACGCCAAACAAGGGTGTTAACGGTTAAAACTGCTGGGTTCAGAAAATTAAACATAGTTCACATAATCCTCACCTTGCTGAAAGGTTTTGCACTCTTTATCTTAGTCAGTGCCTGTCCTAAATTTATGACGTGTAATTCTACTGAATGACGTGCTTTGCATAACTGCAGCAGGATTGTTGATCTTATTTGCCTTGGCTATATTTGGATTTGTGTTGACTAACTGCATTGTGTCAGTTTCCTGCATCATGCACTGTTCATCAAGCTAGCTGCACCAATGTCAAAACAATGTTGACCTCTCAAATTATCCACAAAGTTGTGATGAGTTCTTAAAGCCTAACATATTATGTTTGAATAAAGGAAATGACTGCGGTTTCTTTGCTTGAGTTGAGACTGAACCTAGTTCACAACTCTGCCTCATTGTTGCCAGATGCCTGAATCAGTTACTCCTAAAAAAAGTCCTCCAAATCTTCAATCAACTCCCATTCAAATTCCTCACAAATGTTCCCCCATATCTCATTTAAAACCCCCCTATAGATCATTGACTCCCATATGCCTTTACTGTAAAACGTTACCCATGAATGTTTAAATCCCCTACATACATTTAGAGGAAAGTCTGGCAAGCCCACTCTGCTATGTGTGATCTTCTTTGGGAAATAATATACTGACGGCCTCTTTTGTTCACGGTTTTTTGCACCATGAAAATAAGAGAGTTGGCTACCCATAGCTTATAGCGTTTCTCAGATGTAAGTGGGCTGACCAGCTAGTTTAAGCCAATTTCTTTTAATTCTGTAGGTCTATTTATTACTCAGGCAAGTTTGTTATTGCAATACAAAGGCTTTAGGGGTAGGAAGACATGTAGAGCTGCGGTGACTAGTCTGAAACTCCTCCCAGTTCCGGACCCAGACCCGGACCCGGATCAGAATGTCCAGTTCAGTCCGGTCCTCAACGACAGGTCCAGTTCCTTCCTGGATTAGGTCCCCACTGCTTTAAATTTCAAATAATCCCTCTCCAAACTATGTAATTCTGAGGAGAAATTCCAGTACAAAATTTCACTTTTTTCAATTGGTTTCCAATTGGTTTCCATTAGAAGGTTTGAAGTGCGATTATCCACTTCAACTATAGTTTGGCTTGGCATAAGTTAGGTCAGAATAGTGTTCACTGTGTGAACTAAACTGTGTTCTTGGCTAAAAAAAATAGCTGTACGAAATGAGTGTTGTATCTTATTGAACCTGTTTTGTAGTTGTCCATGACCATGAAATGCACTTTTGTACATCGCTTTGGATAAAAGCGTCTGCCAAATAAATTTAATGTAACGTGAAAATTCTGCATTAAAATTTCACAGAAATGAGGTAGAACGTACATAAGGATCACTTCTGTCATAAACAAGTGTCAACAGTTTGAGACCTTTTAATTCTAAATCCTACAATTATTATTTTATTTATATTAGCCTGTATTGGGCTACTTGGAAGGATAAGTAGGATTATTCAAACGAACCTATTTAAAGTAGACCAGAAATTTTGAATCAGGAGTCAACTTCAGCATGGTAGGTTACCAATAGCATGCCAAGCTAGTTAGCTAGAGAGCTGTAATGTGCATTGAGAGCTTTTTTTCAAGCTCTTACTATCATAACTGATTATAACTATAGCTGAAAACATTTATGCTCCATCAAAGTAATTATCCTCTAATTCAAGAATGCATTTCTTATGATTATGTGACTGATTGATTTGCCCATGAATCTGAACAGGAGCACCTGAAGAATGCCCACCAAACAGGAAAATGTTGCAGGGAATACAACACACACCTGAAGCCCCAACTTTCATTCTAGAGCATTTTAATCACTGTGAGCTTGAACTTTCTATGCTTGGATTCCAACAGTATGTGGAGTGAGAAATATGTGAGAAGAGACTAAATGCTGTGGCCAGGGGCGTGCCGTGGCAGTTTCAACAGTTTCAAATGAAATGGGCCCCGAGGAGCAGAGGGGCCCCAAACACCCACGAGACTTTTTGAAAAATGTTTAGTAAGATCTAAATTTTTGAGGTTTACCTATAAACAGCCATGCACTTGCCATTTGTGGCTACATCGTGGCACATCCGGGTACTTTCCTGAACTCTGACCTTTCCATGACTACCATAGATACAGTTAAATTCTATTTACATCCATCTGTAAGGTAGTAGCCTAAGTTAGAAAGTAAATAAAAATGACTAACATTAAACATCAAAATATTCTGATGTACTACCATTGGGAGCTAGCTACTGCTAATTCATAACAAACCTTGCAAACTCCGGCCGGCTCACGTAACTCTGAGTGCTGTGGGATTGCAAAGGCAATCAGGAAGTCCCCCGAGTCTCAGATCTCAGTTGTTAGCAGGCTAGCTCGCAATATTTTATATGGTTCTCTCAATATGGGGACTGCCCACACTGTAGCCTACCACGTAAGCCTAATGTTTACTAGATAGCTTTTTGTTTTTTATTACATGGCCGGATGTGCATAGAAAAGCTGGTTCCGCCTGTAACAGCAGTCGGGACAGGACATAGAGATGGTGGATTATTTTTTTATTATTTTTTATTATGTATATTTCAAGAAAAATAGATCTATCATTTTTTTCAGTATGTTTTCATCAGTATGTTGCTTTATTCCCAGATTATTACAATACAGACGTGATTGCAAAGGTGAAAGAGCCACAGTGGCACCGGTACCAATGGTTTGGTAACTTGACTGTACTAATGAACTGTCTGATGGTTCATCTGGTGCAGACTGCTATGAATATTATGGGGGCTGGGGAACACCCATCTCTTCAGACGATATATGAGGAGTCTGTTATCAGGCAGGAACAGAAAATAGTGTCTGACCCCAATCACATCTTTTACCCTAAATTCCTACTTCTGCCTTCTGGTAAAAGATTCAAGTCTCTCAGTGCAGGCTTACCTGCTATAAACACTCATTCATGGTGATAACAGTTTAGCTTCTTAGTGCTAATGTGCTAGTGGCAAAAAAAAAATTAAACACCATGAGCCATCTTTAATTGAAAATAATTGGGAAATCTATATTCTTTTTTACAAAGGAAATTGCTCACAGAAAAAGGTTTTTAGAGAAGCAATAATTTTTAATTTTTGGACAATTAGGTGTCTAAATTTTTTCCACCCATAAATATTCCATTGACAATCTGTGGTTTTAACTGAACAAGATAGTTCATAAGCACAGAACAAAGGATATTAAGGACATGGAAAGATTCTGGATGGAGGAAGGGTCTAAGATTAGAAAGGGGAGGGTGAACAAAGTACTGAATAGAGGGGTGCCAATAATTGTGATGCCCAATTTCTGGAAATCAATGTGAATATATAATCTGAGAAATGTGTAATTTCGGTTGATTCAATTGAATGATTAATAAAATATGTTCAGCTTGTTGGTCAATCAGTGTATATCTTAGGACTGGCCTCATTTAAATAATAAAATCATTCATCATTATCAAGGGTGAGGGAACTGTATTGTACATGTTTGGGGCTCATTTAAATTAGAGATTTCTTCCTGTCAACAGATACACACACACACACACACACACACACACACACATATATATATATATATATATGTGTGCGTGTGTATATATACATATATCTATATATATGTATATATACATATATATTGTATGTGTGTGCCACTGTGTGTATTAGTGTGTCTCTGTTCAACGTGTTCTCATTTTGTGTGTTTACAGGCCAGCTAGATGTGTTCCAGTCTCCTGGGGTAGGGGGTGCTGTTTCTAAAATGAGTCTCTCAGGGGAGCCAGAGACCAAAGGAAGAACCCTCAGCACTGACAGAAACAGGTATAAATGCATGGATCAGACATTTAATGTGCTGTGAGTTAGAGCTGCAGTAAGAGGATGAGTTTCACTGGAAGCTCTGTCTCCATGTGGTGTGTGTTAGAGCTGCAGTAAGAGGATGAGTTTCACTGGAAGCTCTGTCTCCATATTTTGTTCACAGGGTCCAGGTAGAAAGAGCAGGGTCACCTGTACCCAGCTGTCTGTCTATGAAGAGTGATCATTCAATGGATCCTCCAGCCATGTTCAGGGGAGAGTTCACAGGTGATCAAAGGTAATTAAACAGGTTCATTTAGACACAACTTTTTAATTATACTTCAATGTCATTGTCCCCTTTCAGGTGTAGGTGGATATATTTTGTCATATTCAGATGTGCTGTGAGTTAGAGCTGCAGTAAGAGGATGAGTTTAACTGGAAGTTCTGTCTTTGTGTTGAGTTAGAGCTGCAGTAAGAGGGTGAGTTTAACTGGAAGCTCTTTCTCCATGTGCTGTGAGTTAGAGCTGCAGTAAGAGGATGAGTTTAACTGGAAGCTCTGTCTCCATGTGTTGTGAGTTAGAGCTGCAGTAAGAGGATGAGTTTAACTGGAAGCTCTGTCTCCATGTGCTGTGAGTTAGAGCTGCAGTAAGAGGATGAGTTTAACTGGAAGCTCTGTCTCCATGTGTTGTGAGTTAGAGCTGCAGTAAGAGGATGAGTTTAACTGGAAGCTCTGTCTCCATGTGCTGTGAGTTAGAGCTGCAGTAAGAGGATGAGTTTCACTGGAAGCTCTGTCTCCATGTGCTGTGAGTTAGAGCTGCAGTAAGAGGATGAGTTTAACTGGAAGCTCTGTCTGCATGTGCTGTGAGTTAGAGCTGCAGTAAGAGGATGAGTTTAACTGGAAGCTCTGTCTCCATGTGCTGTGAGTTAGAGCTGCAGTAAGAGGATGAGTTTAACTGGAAGCTCTGTCTCCATGTGCTGTGAGTTAGAGCTGCAGTAAGAGGATGAGTTTAACTGGAAGCTCTGTCTGCATGTGCTGTGAGTTAGAGCTGCAGTAAGAGGATGAGTTTAACTGGAAGCTCTGTCTCCATGTGCTGTGAGTTAGAGCTGCAGTAAGAGGATGAGTTTAACTGGAAGCTCTGTCTCCATGTGCTGTGAGTTAGAGCTGCAGTAAGAGGATGAGTTTAACTGGAAGCTCTGTCTGCATGTGCTGTGAGTTAGAGCTGCAGTAAGAGGATGAGTTTAACTGGAAGCTCTGTCTCCATGTGCTGTGAGTTTGAGCTGCAGGAAGAGGATGAGTTTCACTGGAAGCTCTGTCTCCATGTGCTGTGAGTTAGAGCTGCAGTAAGAGGATGAGTTTCACTGGAAGCTCTGTCTCCATGTGCTGTGAGTTAGAGCTGCAGTAAGAGGATGAGTTTCACTGGAAGCTCTGTCTCCATGTGCTGTGAGTTTGAGCTGCAGTAAGAGGATGAGTTTAACTGGAAGCTCTGTCTCCATGTGCTGTGAGTTAGAGCTGCAGTAAGAGGATGAGTTTAACTGGAAGCTCTGTCTCCATGTGCTGTGAGTTAGAGCTGCAGTAAGAGGATGAGTTTAACTGGAAGCTCTGTCTCCATGTGCTGTGAGTTAGAGCTGCAGGAAGAGGATGAGTTTAACTGGAAGCTCTGTCTCCATGTCCTGTGAGTTAGAGCTGCAGGAAGAGGATGAGTTTAACTGGAAGCTCTGTCTCCATGTTCTGTTCACAGGGTCCAGGTAGAAAGAGCAGGGTCACCTGTACCCAGCTGCGTGTCTGTGAAGAGTGATCGTTCAATTGAACATCCAATCAACTTTAGAGGACAGTTTACAGGTGATCAAAGGTGATTAATAGGCTCAAACTGACACTACTGTTTAATTATACTTCCATGTCCCTGGTACCTTTCAGGTGCTGGTGGGTGTATTTAAGCCGTGTTTCCACCACAGGAACTTTACCCCGGAACTAGGAACCGTTTGAGGAACTCACTGCGTTTCGACCGCAGGAACTAGGGTCTAAATTAAGTGCCAGGGGCTTTATTTTACCCTCAAAAAAGTCCCTGCTTGGCGGGTAGTACGTTCCAAAAGTACCGGAACCTTTTGGGTGGGGCGCAAGCGCTGAAAATTTCTGATTGGTCGACTACTTGCAGTGTTTTATTTCAACCGGCATTTTTAAAAATCTGCAGCTGCAAACCGATTTATTTTCATAATAACTTGAAATCAAACTTGTATGTTATGCGGCGCAGTAGCCTACTTTTGGTTATAGCCTGCCAACGTCTTGGAATTATAACGTGTGCTCTTCTGTTCTTTTCTTGCTTTAGTATTCGTTTTATAAAATGCGAAGCATTCGTGCTGGGACAGCATATTACGTACCAAAACATTCAAACGGTTTAATTCGGTTGCTGAATATTTTCTTCCGGATTTTCTTTGTTAGCCCCTTGTAATTGACTCAAGACGTTTGATACAGTTATGTGAGGTATGCGGTAGTTCTGCGTAATTTACATTGGTGATACAGTAAAAGCAACTGGAAATCACATTCCGCACTTTTTGTCAGGGTAAAATAACAGGTTAATTCTAGTAATCGTCCATTTTGCTTTTTCAGACTGCCGTAATTTTACTCTGCCATTCTTCAATTCCACAAAAAGACCAGGAAGACTATGGACTAATTTATGGTGCATGGTTCGCATCTGGAGGGCACACTTCGCTGCTCGGCCAGCAGTAACTTTGAAGGAAAGCAAACAGTGGCTGTACCACTGCTAATTTAAATTTGCACGCAAGTCCGAGTTTTCGTTCTATTCTTGTCATTTTGCGATTAGCCTATATGGAATTGACGATGGGAAAGTAATCAATTCAACAGCAAATTATTTACAACATGTGAATGTGAATGCATTCTGTCGCCTTGGATGTCAAGACATGAAAGTGAATGTTTGCATAAAAACATAATGAATGTGTTTGAGAGGATATATAAAACAGTTACAATCTGACCTCATTGGCCTGTTATATCCTATTTGTTGCATAACAACAGTCCAAGTTCAACTACCAACGACAGTTTTGCTTGACAACGGTAAAATAGGCCCAAACGGCTGCGGAAGAATATTTCAATTTCAGGTGATTAAATCGATAAAAATCAATAAATGCAAAAGTAACCATATATAGTCATTGTTGGTAACCCATTGTATATAAGTGGAATAAACCCCTCCGGGCTGTCCCGGTTATTAGAAAATAATGTAGGCTACTTTGGTGGTAGTATGGGGTTACAGAAGAAATCATAGGACATATGGACCGACGACAACGTCGCTTTTTCATACAGTGGGCTAATTTGCCTAATCTTCGCTGGATTTTAGACCGCGGTGGAAACGCAGACAACAATGGGCTGAAGGAACCTTTTAGTTCCTTGAAAAGTAGTTCCTGGGACTAAAAGTTCCGGGTACTTTTGGTGGAAACGCGGCTTTAGACACAATGAGGTGTAGGTGAGATATTTATGTCATATTCAGATGTGCTGTGAGTTAGAGCTGCAGTAAGAGGATGAGTTTAACTGGAAGCTCTGTCTCCATGTGCTGTGAGTTAGAGCTGCAGTAAGAGGATGAGTTTAACTGGAAGCTCTGTTTCCATGTGCTGTGAGTTAGAGCTGCAGTAAGAGGTTGAGTTTAACTGGAAACTCTGTCTCCATGTGCAGTGAGTTTGATCTGCAGTAAGAGGATGAGTTTTACTGGAAGCTCTGTCTCCATGTGCTGTGAGTTAGAACTGCAGTAAGAGGATGAGTTTAACTGGAAGCTCTGTCTCCATGTGCTGTGATTTAGAGCTGCAGTAAGAGGATGAGTTTAACTGGATTCTCTGTCTCTATGTTTTGTTCACAGGGTCCAGGTAGAAAGAGCAGGGTCACCTGTACCCAGCTGTCTGTCTATGAAGAGTGCTCGTTCAATTGAACATCCAATCAACTTTAGAGTAGAGTTCGCAGGTGATCAAAGGTAATTAATATGCTCAATCTGACAGTGCTGTTTAATTATACTTCCATGTCCCTGGTACCTTTCAGGTGCTGGTGGGTGTATTTAGACACAATGAGGTGTAGGTGAGATATTTATGACATATTCAGATGTGCTGTGAGTTAGAGCTGCAGTAAGAGGATGAGTTTAACTGGAAGCTCTGTCTCCACGTGCTGTGAGTTAGAGCTGCAGTAAGAGGATGAGTTTAACTGGAAGCTCTGTCTCCATGTGCTGTGAGTTAGAGCTGCAGTAAGAGGATGAGTTTAACCGAAAGCTGTTTTGTTTACAGGGTAGAGCAGTCACTGGAGTCTAGCTCTTCAGCAGCAAAGAATTCAGAGAAATCATCTTACCTAAAACAGGTTTTTGATCTTCTTTTTCTATTTTTTTACAATAGGCTGTTATATGTTTTCTTAAACCTATAAATGAATTCAAACTTCATTTTTAAACGTATGCATATATTCAGAAGTGCCTAATATTTCACTTAATTTTGATAAGATATTGTCCCTGTGCCAAATATCTTTGCATAGAGTGACATCAGTGACACAGCACATTTTACACATGCTTTATTAATTTTTTGTCATTTGTTTGGGGCCAAGAGGTAGAATTATTTCCCTGGTTTTAAAAATCGGAAATATTTGGGGAGAAGGGAATCCTGTGTGGAAACAGGAAGTGAAGCTCCTGGCTGTGCAAAGGAAGCGTTAGTGCTATTGCTAATGTGCTACATTTAACCCCTCAAAAGTCACAACTTAACATCTAATCCTGCTCTGGAGTGCTGCCTGGTCCTCACTCACAGGAAGTCCAGATTCCATCTGCAGGTCCCACACACGGCAGTCCTAACAGAGACTTTTAAACAGGAAGCACTCAGCTCACCGTTAGCATTCACTAAATGTATTATGCAGAGCAACTGCATTATTCTACTGAACTGCAGGATTTATCACACATAGTGTCTCTACAAAGCCATCAATCAGGAGCAAAGGCTGCCGTTAGAATCTGATCATTTAACACTGCTGCATGTTTGGTGTCTGAAAGTATCTGTCCTTGTTCTGGCAGGGTCAGACAAGTATTGTCTTATCTGACAATGAGTAAGTTTACCTATTAAAGTGGCCTTATGTTGTTGGAAGCAGGGCTAAGCCCTATGATATTATTATCAAAATATGAATTGTCTTACGGTCTTTATGAAGAGACCAAACGTGAATATGTTAGGAGGTAATCCAGCTCAGCTTTTGAATATCTCTTGAATATCAAATGGATGTTTACTTCTGCTTCTTAAAATAAGGGTGATATTATATCAACAAATAATTGTAAAATCAGACCAGCTGTAATCTCCACCTTCTGGCAAAATAATTTCCACGTAACGAAACCAAATTACACTGCATTATTTTCCGCTTGAAACTGGAACCGCTCCAAAAATGTATATATGTTGCCCTCAACAACCATTATCTATAGACATTATGATTTTCACTCGGTGATTTCAATTAAGTGTCACAGATTGCATTCAAACTTAAAATGAAAAGGAACATGTACTTTGTGCATCTGTAGCCACGCAGGCCTCCAGAAGGTAATAAAGCCGTAAAACTTTCAAAGGAGGACGTGTAGGTTTGTGTGTCGTGAGGACGAGGAGAAAAACAGAAAAACAGACCCCTCCACATGACTAGTTGCTACAGGCAGCTTTGATGTTTGAGGAGCAGAGAGCAGGGAGAGGGGACAGAGAGTAAACGGATACATTCCAGTGGTCATGCAAAATTATATTGTCTGTTTCTCAAAGGTGGTAATCTAAATACTAGATGTCCGACAACACTGGTACACCTCTTTGTGTGTTTATTTCACACTGATACAGTACACCACTTCATGTGTTTATTTCAGTCTCTCCTGCGCACTCTGAAGAAGCTGAAGAAGGATGAGAAGTTGAAACTGTTTCAGAGCCATCTGAGTCAGGATTGCCCAGAATGCTTTCAGAGTCTGCCTGAAAATCCTTCCGTGCTGGATAGGTTTATGAAGATGAAGGAATTGTTGAAGAGTCATCAAATTGCTGATTACCCAGAATGCACTGAGAGAGAGCCGGAGGATCCTGAGGCCCTGTACATAGCTGAGAAGATGCTGCAGACCTATGGCAGTGAGGGGTCTCTGAAGATCACACTCCACATCCTGAGGAACATGAAGCAGAAGGATCTCGCCGACTCACTGGAGAGAGATGAGCAGCACAGTAAGAGTTCTCTCTCATTGCTACTGTGTGTCCATTAGAATACTGAAATGAGTTTAGATAGCAAATCTAACCATGAACAATGTTCTGATTTATAGCATCTACACTTTGCTAATAATGTTTTACACTGACAATCTTACAGACCGAAAACTTAAAGAACATGCACACAAAGGCATTTAAATTTAAATATAGCCAAAAGGGATTCAGAGCAGGAACCTTGTGCTCAAAAGCCAGTAACTAAACCACTGTCCCATCAGACAGACTGCCTTGAGTGTATATCCAGAACTAAAGAGCACTCAGGATAAAAATATTAGATTTTAAAATTTACTATGAGACCTGAGATGACAGTATTTACCACAAGGACACGTCCACAACATAAACCTGAGAAATGTTAACGGACAATTGAACCTATTTTCAATTTTTTATATTGCTTGCCTTCATCTTTATTGTACAAATGCAACAATCTGCACTTTATTTCTGATTTCTTTTGTTAGTGATGGATTATAATTGAGAGATATGTAATACTGTGTGAGGTGTGTAATACACAATGAGAGGTGTGTAACAGTGTTAGTGGAATGTAACACTATGATGTGTGCAAAATTCTGTGAAAACTGAATGCATTAATATTCTATTTACTGTTTCTTTTTAAAATATGTAATTGAATCAATGAAAATGTTTATCTTATTGTAAACATAATTTATTCTTCATATTTCCTCTCTTCAGATGAATCCATAAAACGAGCCCAGCAGGCACTGAAAACTCATCTGAAGAGGAAGTTTGAATGCATATTTGAAGGTTCAGCAAAGCAGGGCCACCGATCCCTCCTCAATGAGATCTATACAGAGCTCTACATCACAGAGGGGGGAAGTGAGGGGGTCAATGATGAACACGAGGTCAGACAGATTGAGACAGCGGCCAAGAGACAAACCACACAGGAGACTGCAATCCTCTGCAATGACATCTTTAAGCCTTTACCTGGACAAGAGAAACCCAGAACTGTGCTTACAAAGGGAATCGCTGGCATTGGGAAAACAGTCTCTGTGCAGAAGTTCATTCTGGACTGGGCAGAAGGAAAAGCCAATCAGGACGTTGATTTCATCTTCACTCTTCCTTTCCGAGATCTGAATTTGAAGAAGGAAAGAGCATTCAGTCTGATGCAACTTCTGCAGCACTACTTTCCACAACTGAAAGAGATCAAAAGTATTGAAGGTGTTGAAGTCAACGTTGTTGACGGTGATGAAATCAAAGTTTTGTTTATCTTTGATGGTCTGGATGAGTGTCGACTTCCTCTAGATTTCCTAAGCAATGAGATCTGCTGTGATATAACAGAGTCATCATCAGTGGATGTGCTGCTGACCAACCTCATTAAGGGGAATCTGCTTCCCGCTGCTCTCATCTGGATCACCTCCCGACCAGCAGCAACCAATCAGATCCCGCCTGAGTGCGTCCACCTGGTGACAGAGGTACGAGGGTTCAATGACCCACAGAAGGAGGAGTACTTCAGGAAGAGAATCAGAGACCAGAACCAGGCCAGCAGAATTATCTCACACATAAAGTCATCCAGGAGTCTCTACATCATGTGTCACATACCAGTCTTCTGCTGGATTTCTGGTACTGTTCTGGACACAATGTTGGACAAAGTAGAGAGTGGAGATCTGCCCAAAACTCTGACTGAAATGTACACACACTTCCTGCTCATTCAGACTAATGTGAAGAATGAGAAGTATTGTGGCACCAATGAGACAAAACCAAAGATGTCAGATAGAGAAATCATCTTGAAACTGGGGAAGCTGGCTTTTCTACATCTGAAAAAGGGCAATCTGATATTCTATGAAGAGGACCTGAGAGAGAGTGGCATTGATGTCAGTGAAGCTTCAGTGTACTCTGGGGTGTGCACAGAGATCTTTAACGAGGAGTGTGGGTTGAATCAGGAGAAGGTCTACTGCTTTGTGCATCTGAGTGTTCAAGAGTATCTGGCTGCCTTGTTTGTGTTTCATTCATGTGTAAATGAGAACAGAAATGTACTCAGAGCAGAAGAATCAAAACCTCGCAGTGACAGAGTCCATCTGTCTGAGTTACACAGGAGTGCAATGGATCAGGCCTTAGAGAGTAAGAATGGACACCTGGACCTTTTCCTCCGATTCCTTCTTGGCCTCTCTCTGGAGTCCATTCAGACTCTCTTAGGAGGACTACTGACACAGACAGGAGGCAGATCACCGATCATTTTTGAAACCGTATCTCGCATAAAGCAGAGGATCAGTGAGAACTATTCAGCAGAGAGGACCATCAATCTGTTCTACTGTCTCAATGAACTGAATGACAACTCTCTAGCGGAGGAAATCCAGAATTCCCTGAGATCAGGAAATCTTTCTCATAAAAAGCTGGACCTAGGCCAGTGTTCAGCTCTGGCCTTTGTGTTACTGATGTCAGAGGAGATCCTGGATGAGTTTGACTTGAAGACTTACAAAATTGACTTGAAGACCCCCAGAACATCAGCAGCAGGTTATCAGAGACTGGCACCAGTAGTCAGGAACTGCAGGAAGGCCATGTGAGTATTATATCATTAATAATGTAGATGATTGACAGCATATTTTCAGACATTCTTTTTAAAAGAGAGTGATTTCTGAATCATTTTGACAGCTAGTGCGCTCATTTAATGTTCTGAATCCAGAACATTAGCAGCATCAAATTCAAAATCTCTTCACTAACTGAATACTTTATTTGATTAAATTTGCCGTCTGATTCTCAAGTGCTGCAGTTGGAGAGTGTAACTTATGCTAAGTTTGGTTTGGAAGAGAGAATTTGTCTGCACTATCTGGACATCTGTGAAGAGATCACTTCCTTGCATTCCTGTTTCTAAAGTGAATCTGTTTTTAGTTGTGTGTTAGCTTGCAGTGCTGTGGGAGGTTTGTCACAGTTACCACCACAATGAATGAAGCAGAGTTTAACTCACTGTCCACTCTGAAAGATGTGTGTTACCTTTTCTTCTTTATTTTTATAATACATAAAATATATTGTTTCTTACAGTATAAGAAAAGGTAACATTTGGCTCAGAATTACATCTGTAGAACTGTCAGAGTTCAGTCAAGCAGGACGTCTAATTCTCAGATCCGAAGTGCTGCAGTTTGAGCTTGTAGCACAGACATCCTCAGAAAATCATCAACCTTAAAATGCTCAATTTTACGCTTCACCACTGAACACTATCGTAGTTTAATTACAAATATTACATGTTTTACGTGTTCTAATGTTATTAAACTATCTTAACTCTTTGCAGACTAAGCAGCTGTGACCTCACAGAGCAGTCCTGTGAAATTGTGGCCTCAGCTCTCCAGTCATCAAACTCACCCCTGAGAGATCTGGACCTCAGCTACAATAACCTGGGAGATTCAGGAGTGGAGTTGCTCTCTGCTGGACTGAAGAGTCCAAACTGTAAACTACAGAGACTGGACCTCAGCTACAATAACCTGGGAGATTCAGGAGTCAAGCTGCTCAGTGCTGTACTGATGAAACCAAACTGTAAACTACAGAGACTGGACCTCAGCTACAATAACCCGGGAGATTCAGGAGTGAAGCTGCTCTGTGCTGGACTGATGAATACAAACTGTAAACTACAGAGACTGGGGTGAGTAGTGCTGTGTACTGTGTGACCATAACTAAATAGAATTAGAGCTTACAGCTAATTGAAATGTTCAAAGCTCTTTCTCTCTCAATTATTCTTCCTGGTCAATGTATAATTAATGATTAGAAAACGATACAATGGAATGAGTGCTCTGTGCCCCTTTTTATATTATAGTATACATAGTGCTAAACTAATGCTAAGTTTGATTTGAGAGACATACATTTTGTATTGAATGAAATGTTTGTGTTTAATTTTCTGTAACTAATCCTGTCCAGTATATGAAGGTCAGTGATGCTCTCTGAGCCTGGATCAGTCAGCACAGGGACCCCTCAGGTTGTGTTAGCCCCCCCGTTTCATTCACACCAGATAAAATGAGTGCACCAGCAGCCAACCTGGGAACTGTGTCATCAAGCTCTCTTGGCCTAATGCACAGGGGCAGTAGCCTAGTAGCATAGCATTCTGAAATAGGCAGGTTTGTGCAATGGTGTGACTCAAAGCATCTGATTTTAAATGTGAAGAACACAGAGGAGATGGTGTTTGACTGTAGATCAGTGGGAGATCCCAGGCCTGTCTTCTGTACCCAAGCCATCACACAGGTCTGCTCAAATAAATATCTTGGGGTCCACATTGGTGACTCACTCAGTTGGAGTCTCTGCTCTAGATTACTACTGCGAATGTGCTTTTTACTGGGACTCAGGGTTCGTGGTGTTGAGCAAAAGTTTGTGTTTCTCTGTAACTGTGTAGTTTTAGGGAGCATAATCAGATGTGGCATAGCAGCATGGTTTGGTAACTTGTCTGTACAAATGAAATGTCAGATTTCTTGTCAGATGCAGACTGCTATGAGTATTATTGTGGTTACGCCTCGTGTGCATTACATGTTTTTAGCCAGGAGTTTGTAGTCGCAGACTAATTTTCAAGGTCTTAAGACAATCTCAACAAAAATCCTGTCTTTGCTTGATTGGTGCATTCACCCGTGACCAACAGTCTCCTGATGTGACACGGTCAGAGACTCACCCAATCCAGCCACAAGCCCGACTGCAGCTCTCGCGAGAATATCTAACTGGTTTCATTTTATCTTAAGTCTTTAGGAATGGTTTGTGTAGTGCGTGATACACAAACACTTGTATTTCCGCGTGGAACAGTTTAGAATTGGCACTTAACTACCCAAAGTAGGCTAGAATATGGGGCGACATAGCTCAGGAGGTAAGACCGATTGTCTGGCAGTCGGAGGGTTGCCGGTTCAAACCCCACCCTGGGCGTGTCGAAGTGTCCTTGAGCAAGACACCTAACCCCTAACCCCTAACTGCTCTGGCGAATGAGAGGCATCAATTGTAAAGCGCTTTGGATAAAAGCGCTATATAAATGCAGTCCATTTACCATTTACCATCCATTTAGAATATAAAATCCAGTTCTACACCAAGTAAACCATAGGTAGCAATAACCCGCAGGGGAATTTATTTACAGTAAAATTACTACTTGTATTTGGGAGAAGGGGGTTGAGCCAGCAGCTGTGTGATGTAGCATACAGTCATCGGGTTATATAGTGGGCATTGTGAATCGACTAGAGGCATAACTTTTTTTCCCATGTGGAGTGATTTTATTGAGCTTTAATATAGTGATTCTTGTGTCTAAGGGTGCACATTTGATGCACGTGTTCTTGCAACAACACAGCACACCGAGATCTAGTTTATTATGATCCTGAATCTTGTAGTGTGTGACCCCTGTGATTACCAGTCTTTTGGAAGTCGGGTAGTGTGAGCGTTTCTAGGGTGAAAATACCAGCGGTCTTTAGGATTTAAAAAGTCGCGTAATGCCTCGTGTACACTACACGACTTTTAAAATCGTAACAATGGAGAACGTGTCACACTTAACGACTGTCTTTCCTAAAAATCGCTGGTATTTTCATCATGGAAACGCTCACACTTCACAACTTACAAAAGACTAGTAATCACAGGAGGTCACGCACTACAACCAACATTTGCCCTTAACTTGGACTAGTAAATGCACCTTTTCTTTACGGACTCAGTTTGATGAAGTTCTAGTTATTGCTGTACTTGCTAAACTGTTTATGCAGTTAAAACAATCCTTGCTTTTAATTGTAAGTTGAGAACAAATCTTTGAATCCCAGCCATGTGTTTGAAAGATGGGGGAATCTGGCTTTTTCCTTTTTTCAATGCATAATTAATGATTATAAAATGGCAAGAGATAATGCTCTGTACCCCTTTTTAAATTTTTAGTTTGGGGTATCTTGAGAGCATAATGCATCTTTTCAATATTATGATTAAAATAATGCTAAGTTTTATTTGGGAGAGATAAGTTTGGTTATGAATGAAATGTTTGTGTTACTAAGTTGGGACACTAAGTCAGGCAGTAAATGCACCATGTTACAAGGCCAGTAATACCACCCTGGCCTCTGCTTTATTCTGGTGTAGGCTGACCCAGAATCTCCAGCTTAAGCCATTTTTCCACCGCACGGTACCGGCTCGACTCGACTCTACTCGCTTTGGTACCAGGCACTTCGTTTTCCACTGCAGATAGTACCCCCGTCAATGTAGCTGGTCGTCATAGCGACGCCGCATGAAACTGCTGTGACGCCATCTTCAACGCGACACACACAGGAACAATAGAGGATATCGAAGGGATGGTGTTCTTGATTCTCGTATGGAAGGCCATTTGAGCAAATAATGAGACTGTAATGTCGTGTTAACAGGGCATTAAAATGCGTGTTAACATAGAAAGAAAAAACACAGGAGAGTTTGGGAAATTCTAATTATCAGGGGTGACATAGCTCAGGAGGTAAGAGCGGTTGTCTGGCAGTCGGGGGGCTGCTGGTTCGATCCCCCGCCCTGGGCGTGTCGAAGTGTCCCTGAGCAAGACACCTAACCCCTAATTGCTCCCAACGAGCTGATTGGTACCTTGCATGGCAGCCTTTCACTGTTGGTTTGTGTGTGTGTGTGTGTGTGTGTTTGTGTGTGAATGGGTGAATGCGAGGCATCAATTGTAAAGCGCTTTGGATAAAGGCGCTATATAAATGCAGTCCATTTACCATTTATATCAGAGCTCAGACGACGAGACGACTCTGGTTGCTCATTAGCATAAAAGGCGACGCAAGATGGTAAGCTAACCTAGTGACGATTCTGTCTGACCAATCAGTGGTCTGCAGTGTTTTCACGTCACATTTTGGTATCGCCTCAGCTCGCTTGGAACCTCAACGGAGGTGATACCAAAAAAAGTACCAGGTACCAGGTACTATCCACAACTTTTGCCTGATGGAAAACCAAAAAAGCGAGTAGGGTCGAGTTCAGCCGGTACCATGCGGTGGAAAAGCGGCAATAGTGCCTGTAAACAGAGTGAAAATAGGAAGGTAGAGGAACTGTAGCATAATTGGTGCCAGAGTTTGATCTTCTCAGGGAACTGTTAAAGAGACCTCTACCCCCAGTGCCTGTTCTTGAGTGCATTCTGAAGAAGACGGACCATTTGGCTCAGAATTATATCTGTAGAACTGTCAGAGCAGGACGTCTAATTCTCAGGTCCAAAGTGCTGCAGTTTGAGCGTGTGGCACAGACATCTTCCTCAGAGAATCATCAACCTTAAAATCCTCAATTTCACTATTCATCACTCAGCACCATCATTGCCACATTTCAGATATTACATGTTTTATGTATACTAAGATTATTAAACTATCTGAACTCTTTGCAGACTGAACAGCTGTGACCTCACAGAGGAGTCCTGTGATATTGTGGCCACAGCTCTCCAGTCATCAAACTCACCCCTGAGAGATCTGGACCTCAGCTGCAATAACCTGGGAGATTCAGGAGTGAAGCTGCTCTGTGCTGGACTGATGAGTCCAAACTGTAAACTACAGAGACTGGGGTGAGTAGTGCTGTTTATTGTGTGATCTTAACTAAAAAGAATTAGTGCTTACAGCTCATTGAAATGTTCAAAGCTCTTTCTCCCTCAATTATTCTTCTTGGTCAATGTATAATTTATGATTAGAAAACGATACTATGAAATGAGTGCTCTGTGCCCCTTTTTATATTATAGTATAAATAATGCTAAACTAATGCTAAGTTTGATTTGAGAGAGATACATTTTGTATTGAATGAAATGTTTGTGTTTAATTTTCTGTAACTAATCCTGTCCAGTATATGAAGGTCAGTGATGCTCTCTGAGCCTGGATCAGTCAGCACAGGGACCCCTCAGGTTGTGTTAGCCCCCCCGTTTCATTCACACCAGATAAAATGAGTGCACCAGCAGCCAACCTGGGAACTGTGTCATCAAGCTCTCTTGGCCTAATGCACAGGGGCAGTAGCCTAGTAGCATAGCATTCTGAAATAGGCAGGTTTGTGCAGTGGTGTGACTCAAGGCATCTGATTTTAAATGTGAAGAACACAGAATACAGAAATTAATGTTTTTAAGGGCTGAGAGTCATTGTGGATATTTCTGTAGGAAACCCTGAAAAGTGGCAAGCTCTCGGTGCTGGATAGGTATGGGCATGCCGCCACGCCATGGCGTAACTTGGCGGGATGGCATACCTGCTATCCCAATGCAGTTCAGTTGCGTACACACACCTGGTGGTGCTTCAACTGTGGGCAGGTACATTATTACAGGTCTGACCAATACTGGTCAGGAAGTTAGATACAACATTCTTACATCGACTAGTATTTTATTGGCTGGACCGCAACAGCGGGGCCAGCCCTACAAACGCGAATGTCTGTGACTGAGTGACTGAGTGATGAAGTTACACCATTGGTCGGCTGGTCCAGCCACATACTAGGTTTTGACCTGGTCTTCTTTTATATAGTGGTGTACACATTTAGACAATAAGTTGCTTAGTTCCTCACTGGCTCCGCTGGCTAGGCTGGTTCATGGGGTAAGTTAGACTAAGTTTAGTCAGGTTGACTTGCTAACTAGGGCCTTTTGGGTCAAAGGCAAAGCTAAACTTACAGCAGCAGCAGCAAGTGTCAACTTGAGTGTAACATTGTTTAATGAAAATCGTAAGCAAATGATACAAGAAGTCATAATAGTTATCAGATTTTATCAGATAACTGTATTTTGTAACTGTGTAATTATGAACTAAACTATGGTAACTAATAGGGATGAGCAAGTACACCATTGTCTGTATCTGTATCTCTATCTGTTCAACCAACTAAATTACCTGTATCTGTATCTCTGTCTGTTCAACCAGCTAAATTACCTGTATCTGTATCTCTATCTGTTCAACCAACTAATTTACCTGTATCTGTATCTCTATCTGTTCAACCAACTAAATTACCTGTATCTGTATCTCTATCTGTTCAAACAACTAAATTACCTGTATCTGTATCTCTATCTGTTCAACCAGCTAAATTACCTGTATCTGTATCTCTATCTGTTCAACCAACTAATTTACCTGTATCTGTATCTCTATCTGTTCAACCAACTAAATTACCTGTATCTGTATCTCTATCTGTTCAAACAACTAAATTACCTGTATCTGTATCTCTATCTGTTCAACCAGCTAAATTACCTGTATCTGTATCTCTATCTGTTCAACCAACTAAATTAGGCTACCTGTATCTGTATCTCTATCTGTTCAACCAACTAAATTAGGCTACCTGTATCTGTATCTCTATCTGTTCAACCAACTAAATTAGGCTACCTGTATCTGTATCTCTATCTGTTCAACCAACGAAATTACCTGTATCTGTATCTCTGTCTGTTCAACCAACTAAATTACCTGTATCTGTAGCCATACTCGGAATGGGCGTGGCTTAAACTGGAAGTGGGCGGGGCCCACACAGCCCTGTTAGTTTATATTAATGTGTGCAAAGTGTGTAACACAGTGCTATGTGTTTGACACACACAGCCTTGTTAGTTTATATTAATGTGTGTAAGGTGTGTAACACACTGCTATGTGTTTGACACACACAGCCCTGTTAGTTTATATTAATGTGTGTAAGGTGTGTAACACACTGCTATGTGTTTGATACACGCAGTCCTGTTAGTTTATATTAATGTGTGTAAGGTGTGTAACACACTGCTATGTGTTTGACACACACAGGCCTGTTAGTTTATATTAATGTGTGTAAGGTGTGTAACACACTGCTATGTGTTTGACACACACAGGCCTGTTAGTTTATATTAATGTGTGTAAGGTGTGTAACACACTGCTATGTGTTTGACACACACAGCCCTGTTAGTTTATATTAATGTGTGTAAGGTGTGTAGCACACTGCTATGTGTTTGACACACACAGCCCTGTTAGTTTATATTAATGTGTGTAAGGTGTGTAGCACACAGTGTGTGTGTTGTCGTCACTCTTCACATGAGTCAGCTCAACACCGCTGTAAGTGGCTTTAAGACCAGTTGGCTCTCGCTGGAGAGCAGCAGTGAATCCTGCCAACTTGCTGCCTGGTGACTGTTTCAGTGCAGTGAGCTCCAGATTTGCTGTTTCCAATGCATCCAGCATGCCATTCACAGTCAAGTATTCCCTCTGAAGAGCAAGACTGAGATTTGAGATGACATGCAGCAGGTCTCTGAGGAAATGGAGAAAATGTACAGTTCTGTAGTCTCTGAGGAATGCTGTTCTTCCATGAACTTCAGCTGTTGTCTGGCCAGGCCTGGCTTCTGCCACATGCTCAAAATGAGCCAGAAGTACCTCATATGATGTGGCAAGGACTTCCAAAGCACGTTGCATATGAGGAGTCCAGCGTGTGCCATCCACCCGGTTTGGTTTTAAGACTTTTGTCTCCAGTCAAGTGGCAATCTCTGTCCCCTCCCTCCATGCTTTCGGCGAGTACTGGTAATGTTTGTGGATCTTCTTCAGGATGTCTTTCAGATCATCCAGAAGACGGTTGTCTTTGATAGTCTGATTGACCCCCAGCTCCAGGCGATGTGCCACACAGTGTACACTCTCCACATATTCTGCGTTTTCCTTAATTCGGGTGGCCACACTGTTTTTCCATCCTAGGTTTACTGCTGCTTCATCGCAGGCCATTCCCACAAGCTTCTCTTTCCAGTCATAAATTTTGTGGTCCACGAAGGCCTGTTCGAAGCTTCATAAATTCCTTGGGCATGTGCGTGTTTGACAGGTTGGAGGCTGAAGTACACTGTCTTGGGTTCCCCATCACTAACATATCGTACATAAACCACCTCTACCTCCTGGACACTTATCCGTTGCCCCATCAAATAAAACTGACGTTGCTGTTGTATTTTCTAGGCAGGTGACGATTGATTGCCGGATGTGTACCACAATGTATGGAGTTAGCCTGGAGAAATCACATATGAAACAATGTAAAAATTAATCCTACACAATAAGTTACTGTTTAAAAGTAAACTAGGTGTGCATATCTCTTTTAGCCACAATACGACGCAGTTCCTATATCAGTGCACCTTATTTTTTCATAGGCTATTGCTACAAAACACATCGATTCCAAATCTCTCTCACTCTCACACACAAACAGCAGGTAGACTCATTAATGAAAAAAAACTCTTAACAATACACTAACGTTACAGCATTAAGATTGCACATTTATTTGCAAGATTATTCATTTACTAGATTAAATTCTAATAAATACCTTCTGCAGGCCTGATCAGATTTGTAGCTTGTCAATCGCGTCAGATCAGAGCCGATCTTGATTTGGAGATCCGGCAGACGAGGTAAAGAGCTGAAGGGGTTTTCGCTTTTGAGAACGTAGTAAACTGAGTTGGAAAGTTTGATCAGGATTGCCAGATTTGCGACGTTCATCTTACGAATGTCGGTATCCATCGCTCCCTGTATGGGTGTGCCTGTTCGCAGGGCCGGCCGCTGGCATAAACGCTCTACGCATATGGAATGCAAAGAGAAAATTTCATAACATGTATGAAGGATTTTTTAGTGTCAAAAAATGTGTGTCAGTATCGGCAGGCCTACAGTCATCGTGTGGATTATTTTGTGATGTGGACGGGTTATCGCTTGACTTTTTTACTCCACAGGCAAACAATTTCATTTGTTTGGCCATTGCAACAGGCTGGCCGCGCGCGTTTGTGGAAAGTGGTCGCACAATGGCTGAAATGTCGTGTTGCGCATGAACGTAATGTTAGAAACTTTTTTTTAAGTAGAAACTTTACGGAGGCAATCAAATAAATGTTGACTTCTTTTGAAAGTAGATTTTCCAGTTTTGTAGGTTTTTATTCATTGTTATATATTAAAAAATAAAAAAAACTGAACAGGTGGTTGCCAAAAGGGGGAGCCAGAGGCCACAAAATGGCTGCCAATTGACTCAATCTGGTTGCCGAGGGCAACCGAGCAACCGTTACTGTCAAGCCCTGATTATCTGATAACAGAATAGTTTCAAGATTCTGAAGAAAATAATAAGATAACAGTATTGTATTTAGCTAATGGGTTTTACGTTGACAGTTTTATTAATCGATTCATAGTGATGGATATTGAATGTGTTTAAAATGCATAGGTGATTGTGGCACGAAGAACATGTCAGGTGAGGTAAATTGCCCACAAACATTCTGTCTCTTGTGTTTGCAGATTAAATTAATGTTTGAAAATCGAAAAATGGAAAGGGTCAGGCAATGAAATCCTACCTTGATTTTTTGTTATTTTTGTTGGTTAATGGAGCCCAGCAATGGCCTTAGACTTTTGTGGAAAAGTTGGAATACTTTATGAGCCTGATTTACACAATCCCCTCTCAGTTTTTGTGTACATCTCAGGAATGCATAAGCAATTGAGAAATTACATAGTGACTGCCAATGTGCACAGTGTCACAATCAGCAGTGAATTTCAGTTGTGTGTGTGTGTGTGCGGCTGTGTGTTGTGCATGTGTGTGTATTTGTGTGTGTGTGTGTGGTCTCTCCACAGGCTCAGTTGGTGTAATCTCACAGAGGGCTGCTGTGATGTTCTGGCCTCAGTCCTGCGTTCTCCTCACTCAGAGCTGAGAGATCTGGAGCTCAGAGACAACGAGCTGCAGGATTCAGGAGTGAGAGCGCTCTCTGCTGGACTGGAGGTCCCACACTGTAAACTGCAGAGACTGGGGTGAGTACAAGATATAGATCGATAGATAGATAGGTACTTTATTAATCCTGAGGGAAATTCAGGTGTCCAATAGCTCACGTTACAAAGCATAGTGCAACAATGCACAAGGAAGTAAGAAATAAAAAAGTAACAGGGCTCCAGACTAACTTTTTACATTTACCATTACCAAAATGGTCACACTCTGGAGCCTTGAGTAAGTAAAATTCAAAAACAAAATCACTCTTGGAGGTAAAGATACAAAATAAATTAAATAAAAATAAAAAGGCAAAAATAAAAAGGCACTGTAGAACCAAGCCATAAACATAAACAGAGCCCTAGGAAAAACAAAAACTGACGTCTAACTACACCAGGTGTTATGTACAGTATGAACAGTCTCGACATAAATAAGTAAATATTGACAGATGTACAGCTAAATAAATAATGGGTAAGGGATATAAAAATTACAAAAATAACAATTACAAAAGTACACAGTTTTCCTAACAGGAAAAGGAGCGGTGCTAGCTTTCGTGCCTGGGTGCGTTTTGTGCAGGTGAAGAGACGGGACTTCACTGCTGCATCTGTTACCAAAAACGCAGTCGTGTGTGACGCTCATTTTAGACCCCCACCCATGACATAATGGACAATATTGTCTATCTGGGCATTCATAAAATATATTCTTTCACCACTCAAAAATCATATTCTGTCATAGCAACAAGATAAACCCGACAACAGCCCTAATATATGCCAATACAGCAGTGAAAACGCTGCTCACTGAATAACGAAATAAACAATTTTAAAACATTTTACAAAATGATACCATGTCATTCTGCAGTCAATATCTGTGACTAAATGTTGAATAAATATACAACCTTACCATTGGTTTTACGCGTAGAGATGTCGCTTTTGAGACTGAGTGGTCATATATTGTCTTGGACAATCCATTTGTGAAATATACGCGCATGTGTGACGCCTGGGTGCCTTTCAAATTAGCTGTGCGTAATACCACACGTGCTGTTTATGGCGTCGTCGCCCTTTTTAATACAGTCTGGCTTGATTGACAATTCATTTATTCAGTAGGTGAGAGTATTAGCTTTCCAACGATATAACGTATAACATGTCTATTTTTGCTTTTGGAATAGCGTTTTATAGGTCAGTGTAACCAAAATTTTTGACATCATCGCATTCACTTACGCATAGGCTACTCTGTAGCAGTAATAGACGCTGCACCTAACGAAACGTTGTCAACGATTTCTCATAATTTTTTGGAAAATACTATTATTATTGAGGTCACAAAAAACTAGTAGGGTCCTAGAAATGCGGTCCTGAAACTGCAGCCTCTGCTACTGCAGGAAGATGCTACTCTCTCAATCAGTAATGCGGGAGACACATTTCCCTGGCTTTTACATTTGTCGGAAAAGTCGGAAAATTCTAATACCGAACCATTTTTTCTTTTAAGTACCGAAAAAGTACCGAAGTTTCGGTATACCGTGTAACACTATCTTATTTACTATATCAACTTTAAGACGAGCAACACGCTCGGAATGACCTCATCATGACCCATGAAATCCAATGGCGCAGACGTTGCTTCATAATTTCAAACTTTAAAGCCTGTTGATCTGACATGAATTAGACAAAACATCTTTTTGAGAAACATCAAATCAAATCGTTTAAATTTATACATTCCTCAAAATGAAGTGAATTAAATACATTGTCCTTTTGGGTTATCTTTACCTGTGTAAGGTGTGTAACACACTGCTATGTGTTTGACACACACAGCCCTGTTAGTTTATATTAATGTGTGTAAGGTGTGTAACACACTGCTATGTGTTTGATACACACAGGCCTGTTAGTTTATATTAATGTGTGTAAGGTGTGTTACACACTGCTATTTGTTTAATACACTCAGCCCTGTTAGTTTATATTAATGTGTGTAAGGTGTGTAACTTTCTGCTATGTGTTTGACACACACAGCCCTGTTAGTTTATATTAATGTGTGTAAGGTGTGTAACTCACTGCTATGTGTTTGACACACACAGTCGTGTTAGTTTATATTAATGTGTGTAAGGTGTGTAACTCACTGCTATGTGTTTGACACACGCAGTCCTGTTAGTTTATATTAATGTGTGTAAGGTGTGTTTGTCCTTCTCTCTGCAGACTGTCAGGCTGTAGAGTCACACAGATAGGCTGTGATTCTCTGGCTTCAGCTCTGTGTTCAAACCCCTCACACCTGAGAGAGCTGGACCTGAGCTACAATCACCCAGGAGACTCAGGAGTGAGAGCGCTGTCTGCTGCTAAACTGGACACACTCACACTGCTGTAAGTACAGAGAGTTTCCACGCTGCACCTCACACACACACACACACACACACACACTGAGAGAGCTGGACCTGAGATACAATCACCCAGGAGACTCAGGAGTGAAAGTGCTGTCTGCTGCTAAACTGGACGCACTCACACTGCTGTAAGTACTGAGAGTTTCCACACTGCACCTCACACACACACACACACACACACACACTCACATACACACACACTCACACACACACATCCCCACACAGACACACACACTCAAACTCACACTCACACACACACACTCTCACACACACACTCACATACACACACACATACACACTCACACACACACACACACACACCCACACTGCAGGACACTGTACAAACTGCCGTTAGTCTAGAAGGTTGGGGATCTACAGTGGAGGGTGCTGCATGGGATCACTGCAGTAAATAGTTTTATTTCTGTGATGAACCTGGCAGGATCCCACCATTGTCCAATCTGTATGGAGAGAGAAACTGTTTATTATTCTTTTTCGGGGTGTGCCAGATTTCAGCCTCTCAGCTTTTTTGGGAGGTTTATTTTGGTTTCTGGGGGAAACATTTAAAGTGAGATTTTTATCCTCGGTTTCCCATACAAAGACAGATAAGTGCCAGCTCATTAATTTCATTTTGGGGTAAAAATGGCAGTTTCATCAAGTGGGAAAAATATGATTGGTGGAGGGGACAGGCAAGACATGGTTGTTGTAGTTGGGGGTCTGATCAGGGATACAGTGATGATGGAGTTTCGGTATTACAAAGCAATGGAGAGCTTGAGTGCGTTTCAGTGTGTGTGTATGTGTTATAAGGGTGTTTTATGTTCAGTGGAGGGAGGGGAGCTATTTTTGCACATGGAATAGGGTGAGGGAATGGAATAAGTTTTCTTTGTGACAGATTTGTGTTTTTCATATGATTTTGGTTTTGTGTTTTATTGTGTCTTTGTTTTATTTATGTGATGTCATTTGTGTGTTGAGAGTGGAAATAAAGGATGGTTAAAATTCAGAATTCTGTTCTGCTGTTCTTACAGTGTGGACCATGGAGGAGAGAACAGGAACAAACCAGGACCCAGGAAATGTGAGTGTGTATCGACACAGAACACTTTCCGTAGATACACACACTGCTCTGTGCAGAGACTTTACACACAAACAGAAACACGTGTACACACACACACACAATTACTATCACAGCTCTTTCTCTCTCACACACATAATGAGGTGAATATTAATAATGATAATTAATCTCATTAATGTCTCTGGTGTGCAGACGGCTGTCAGCTCACACTGGATCCAAACACAGTGCACAGAAAGCTGTCTCTGTCTGAGGGGAACAGGAGGGTGACACTCACACCGGGGAGAGAGGAGCCATATCCTGATCATCCAGAGAGATTTGAGTGCTGGGAGCAGGTTTTGTGCAGAGAGAGTGTGTGTGAGCGCTGTTACTGGGAGGTTGAGTTCAGTGTGTCTATGGGGGACAGAGCGGTTTCTATAGCAGTGACAGATAAAGGAATCGGCAGGAAAGGATTTAATTCGTTTGCATTATATAAAAATGCCTGGTGTCTGATGTTCTGTAACCGCGGACTCGATAGTGAACTCAGTTACCATATATATACTCACAACCACACAGACATACCTGTCCCCCCCTCCCCCTACCGCAGAGCAGGAGTGGGTGATGATGATGATGATGGTAGAGGAGTGTGTGTGTACAGGGTAGGAGTGTATGTGGACCGTCCGGCCGGCACTCTGTCCTTCTACAGCGTCTCTGACACTAACACACTGACCGTCCTGCACAGAACCCACACACATTTCCCTGAACACACACCCCTCTATGCTGGATTTGGAATGTGTGACTTCTCCTCAGTGTTCCTCTGCCAACTGGAGTAGAGACACAGACACACACATATGCACACATACACACACTCATGAGCACGCACCCAGACACTCACAAACACGCACACGCACTCTCATACGCATACACACACAGACACTCACACATACGGACACACACTCCCACATGTATGCACACACACATACCCACAAACATGCACACACACTCTCATGTTCACCCACACATACACATGCACACACACACACCCTCCCATTCACGCACATACATACTAATACCCATACACTCTAACTCTTACATCAACTCACACACACCCACATGCAGGCAAACAAACACACTCACACATGCAGTCTCTCTTATACACACACACACTCTCTCTCACACACACACACACACACACACACACAATCTCATACACACACACTCTCCCTTGCACGCACACGCACGCACTCTCTCACACACACACACACACATACTTTCTCACACAAAATGCGCACACTCTCTCATGCACACACACACGCGCAATCACTCTCACACACACTCTCTCGCACACACTCTCTTACAAACATGCACACACAATCTTAAACCCACGCACACACTTTTCATCACCTACATATATAAACACACACACACTCATAAAATGCGCACACACACTCCCACACACTTGCACCCAAGCACTCAATCCCACTCGTGAATATTCTTATACACACACCTTCACACCCACACACATTCTCTAACTTCCACACACGTTCTCTCTCATACCCACACGCAACCCACAGACACACACACACATCCCCACACACACACACTCACATACACACACGCACTCACACTCACATACACACACGCACGCACACACACTCACTCACATACACACACACGCACACACACACACACACACTCACATACACACACGCACACACACTCACACTCACATACACACACGCACACACACACACATATTTCAGCACACTTGTATGTACACCCAACCATCATTGGCCGATGCCTAACCACTACAATTTCAGCTCTACCCAATATTAACCTCAGTACAGCTTAAACCCTTAATATAACCTTTTAGCAGGTTCAGGCAAAGCACTTATAGCTATACAAATATGATTTTTTTTGCATTATAATAAAATTATATTGTAAATGTACAATCCATGTATGTGACCTTCTGATGATTAAAACATGAATATAACATTAAGAGTGTGATACTGGCAGAATATGGCCAGGTAAATGCTTTTGAAATAATAATTATGTCTCCTGTATCTGCATCTTTGTTTAAAAGAAGCCAGTCACAAACTCCTCCAGTTAATTGTGTATTTTACTAGTTCTTACAGTTGCTTTCATTAATTTTCACAAGAGTTCAAATGTGAAATTTCTGTGGGGAAATGCAGCTGATAGGGAGAATGCGGAATGATCACTACAGTGTACTTATTTACTTTCATTACTGTAAACAATGATGGGTTCAGTTTATCGTGATTGTTTTGTTTGAACCTGTTGCTACATTTCTTCTGTATTTTCAGACAATATTCAGTGTGAATTAAACCTGAATTATGAAAACATCAGATGTTTTGCTGTTGTCATTTATTGTTTTGTGATGCTGAACTCCTGTGACCCAGCAGTACTTATTTCATATTCTGTATGGGATTATGTTTGGGCTCAATATTAGCAGATCAGAATGTGGCTAAAATATGCACAGTTGAAGCAATGGCATTCATCTGCAGTAGTGTAAATGAAATACAGTATGAGACACAAGTCATGCACTGTCTGCTGAGTGGTTTCTTCTT
This sequence comes from Anguilla japonica, assembly GCA_025169545.1. Taxonomy (NCBI): domain Eukaryota; kingdom Metazoa; phylum Chordata; class Actinopteri; order Anguilliformes; family Anguillidae; genus Anguilla; species Anguilla japonica. The sequence goes on from CM045888.1 coordinate 2,791,281, forward strand.
GTTTCTGTGCATAACACAACTATCTGATAATAAATATTAACGTGAAATTAGCTAATATCATTCGTTTGCCATTTTCATCAAACAACGTGACTCTCAAGGTAACACTTTTGGAAGTTTAGCTTTGGCTTTGAACCAAAGCCGCGAGTTAACTAGCCGACCTAACCCAACTTAACGTTACCTCACAAGCTGGCAGAGCCAGGAATTTAAGCACCTTACTGTCACAGAGAACATAAATAAACACACCAGTATATAAAATAAATACCAGTCAACACCAGGAAAGTTGTAACTTGCTAACCACTAATGATATTACTGGTCAGACCAGCGATACTTCGGCCAGTGAACGATGGGCTCCTCCCTATAGCTGGGTTCCCAGCTGACAATTACAGCAAAACTCTAAGCTGGTTTAAGATGGTTTAAGATTTAAGGTTTAAGTGTTTTCGACACCTCTAGCTGTTCATAGCTGGTCTGTGGCTGGCAAAGCCGGTCTCTAGCTTGACAAAGCTGGTTAAACTGGTTAAGCTGGTTAAGCTGGTACAGTAAGCTGGTGGTCAAACTGGTGGACCTGCTGACCATATAGGCAGGTCAGCGGGTGAACAGCTGGTTCACCAGCTAAAAGTGTCGAAAACACAGCTTAGACCAGCTTGACCAGTTTAGGCCGGTTTAAGCTGGATTTTTCAGCAGGGTTCCTCCCGAGTCCCGAGATTTCTTCCCATCAGGGAGTTTTTTCTCGCCATCGTTTGAGGGTTTTTGTCCCCACTCATGTGCTTGCTTTTTGGGGGTTCAGGCTGGTTTGCTCTTCTGCTCGGTTTCTGCCTCTCCGTTGAGCCTCTTTGTGACAGTTTTCTGTATTAAAGGGCTAAACACATAAAATTGATTTAATCTGAGTTGACGCCATGCCAGAAACATGTACAAACTGCGCTGCAGTTCACTTTATGTGGCACGATCTCCCAGCAATGCAACCGCGACGCAAAACTGAATTACACTGCACCGCCATCTAGTGGCTGTATGAGAACACCACAACTGATTATTGCCAATGACCGTTACTGCAGACCCACACTTGATTTTTTTATAACCCAAAATCCATCCATTCATTTAATTCTTGCACGCTTTTGCGGTTATTGTGTTACACTTTATTATTGTAACAATAATAATAGCCTGATATATTAAGTTGTTTGGTGTAGCATAATAATTTAGATTTTCCATCCAGAACCATTCTCATGCTGGCTGGCATGCAGCAGGAGAACCCTGTTACCAATTCTTGCACCTCATCTACAGCACCTGCTTGTCACTGAAGTGACTTTGCACTATCAGTGCATATTTAACATTTCTAATAAAGAATCACCAGCTCATTGTTCAATGACAGAATGGTCCTCAAGCTTTTACAGTTTTTTTCTGATTGCTTAGGCACTATCTTTGAAACTATAGGCTATTTTTGCAAAACTCTGCGCACTAACCACAAAACCTTACACCAAACCAGCAGAACATTATACGTCTCTTGCAAAAGCAAACAATTCTTGCAAAACTCTTCAAACTCTTTTAAAAAATTGTGTTTTTGCGTCAATACAGTACACACAAACCATCATTTGAATAAGCACACTCAGCACCAACTACGCACTGATAGTACAAATGAAAAACACTTGTGGCTTTTGCTTTTTCTGTGTAGTAAACACATACACACAGGTATCCAAATGTGTAAAGTATGGATGTGTATTCTGAACATATCACACTATCAATACAAATAAGGGGAAAAAGTTTTTTTTTTTTCTTAAAATGTTCTAACACTCCTCAAACAACAAAAGCGCAGTAGAAGAAAACAAAAACATTTGTGTTAGAAAAAAGAACAGAAAAAAATTAGTGCTCAAGCTCTGATTTGTAAGTGAACTCATTATCTAAAAGTGTTTTCACGTGTCAATGTGGAAAGGCAATATGTAAAATGGTGTAGCAATGTAGAGACCAATGTTTACAGTTTTGCAAAAAGTGTGTTATAAAATTACAGACTGAGTGTAAAGCAGAGAACGTGCATTCAGTTTGGCACACTTTGTAAATGCATTGGCTACAAGTGTTAATGGTTTCAGAGATAGTGCTTCAAGAATCACTGTTAGTGTTTAAGCATTCAGAAAAAACTGTAAATGCCTTTTGCACAGTGAGGCCACCAGATGTGACGTGACAGGATGCCTGATCAGATAGGAAAATAAGACTGTAGAACTTTCAGCTGCCACTAGGTGGTACTGGCAGTTCAGTTTTAAACTGAGTTTTGGTTCAATGGGACTGGGAGCTTCCAAGCTGGACCCGTGATCTAATGTCTGTGCTGTTACAGAGACAGTTAAGAAAATCTGCAGAACAAGTATATTAAGCGGTAATAATAGTTTTTGCAGAGTTCTGAGAGCTAGCCTTCTAGTAGCTTGTCACTAAATTGATTACAGTAGCTTTCTCTCCCCAGAGCGTCACAAGCTTGGCTTTCTGTGTATTACTGTTGCACTACGAGTATCATCAAATTGTCAATGTTACAGACATCATAAATGGTTGCATGTTTTCACTTGGGAAACAGGGAACAGGGACACTGATGTTTCCTATTCTGAAGGGACCTTCTCTGTTGTGTAAATTTATAGATTCAGTGTTGGCTTTTTAACGTCTGTAGACAGAACTAGTATAATTCTTTATTAGGGGTACATGGTCACAGTGGCGATGACATTTGTCACTGAAATCAGATTTCTGCGATCAGATTCAGAATACAGGAAATCACTGACTACTCAGATGGTCTGTAAATGCATACCCCCACTATTCCCTAGGAGATTATGCATCTTTTACACTGCACAGTCATCACCCCCCCCCCCCCCCCCCCCCCCCCCCCCCCCCCCCCCCCCCCCCCCCCCCCCCCCCCCCCCCCCCCATATCACAAACTGCAGTAACTCTATCCACTGCAGCATCAATCAAATAGGGGGCACTGATACACTATGTACAATCATACAGTTACAGGCCAAATATGTACTCTTTTGGCTACAGCTTACTGATACTATGTCTGCTGATGAGATTTTTGTGCTCAGTCATTCTATTTCATTATACCTGGCTGTATTTTAAAGGCCTTTTTGACTAATCATTGTTCATAATAATGCTGATGGATTTATCAAGTTGATTGTCCATTGAGTAAACATTTTATTACAAATAAAATGCAGCTGTTTGTACTCATTTCAGTTTTTATCCTTTAATTGTGGCAATGATCTGACATATAAAACATCAAGATACATCTCAGAAAGGTCTATAAAAGCTGCCAAGTATCAATACAAAGACAAGTTATTGACTCAAAGAGAAAGAGAAAGACTCTTGTTATCTTTGGCAAGGCTTGGAGGCGATCATTTCATACAAGGCAAGATCAACAGCTTCTTCTTTTTTCCTTCTGCGATTTCAGGACTTTTTATTTATTTATTTATTTATTTATTTATTGTACATTTTTACGGACATTCATTTCACTTAAAAAGGGCTTGTGGGTTTAGCCAGCAGATAGTTGGCCTGTATACTGGTATATCACAAAAATATAATTATGTTATTTTGGATTGGGGTACCTAAAGTCCCGACGCCTAAATAATTTGCAAGTTGTTGAATATACGTATAAGTTAATTTAAAAGATATCTATATGCATGGAATGTTTGTTTCGTCTGAATAACTAATTAAATAGGCGTACAATAAATAACACAGCCAAGAAAAATAAAAAGGCTTATGTGAGAAAGCATGTCAGTGACGCCTAGGGTCCTGGTGTGGTTTTTCTATAAAACAGCCTTTTGCGATTGTTTGGCATGTGCACCAGATAAGGTAATATTATGTTCTGATTCAAGTTCAGTCTTTAAAAGTATGATGTCTTTCAAGTCAAAGTGTCGAGAAGATTTATTGTTTAAAGTTCTCCAAGTGCACAATAGAGTAGTGCAGAAGGGAACTGAAATAAAATGTATGTGGGTTCCAGCACATGTTGGGATCAAGGGAAATGAAGCTGTGCATATATTGGCCAAGGAGGCTTTAGCAAATGAGGTGATACAGGTAGCAATTCAAATAAGTAAAGCAGAAGCAAAAGGTGTAATATGGAAGAAAGGGATACAGAAATGGCAGCAGTGGTGGGATAGAGACGTGATAAGTAGGCATCTATACCAAATTCATTATAAAGTCGATGCAAACAGAAGAAGCATTATTGGAAACAGGAGAGAGGAGGTCATCATTACAAGGTTAAGACTGGGACATAGTATATTGAATAAAACATTACATTTAGGTGGGAAGCACCCTACAGGTGTGTGTGATTACTGCCAGGTAGAGGAGATTGTGGAACATGCTATAATCAATTGTAGTAGGTACCAAAGGGAAAGGGGGAGTATGATGGAGGAGCTGAGAGAGGTGGGAATAGAAGATGTGACTTTTAGGAAGATACTTAAGGCAGAAGACAACAGCACGGGAAGAAGGATAATTTTAATTTCATAAAGAAAACTGGACTATGGGAAGAATTTAAATAATGTTCAGAGACACACAGTGGGTGGCGGTAATGCACCAATACTGGATGCCAAAACCGCCGTAAAAAGCTAAGAAGAAGTTTTGCAGGTGCGCTGGTAGAGCGGTAGCCATTTATGGAAACTTTCCCGAATTTCGTGTTGCTGCTTGTGCGTTCATGCAACTAGTGTGAGTATCGGAAAATTGCTTTACCTTATTTGATCATGCATTCAAGGCAGTTAAATGCTTAGTTTCTGCCTTGAACCACGTTGTGGGTTTGTTTATGTTAATCCGATATGAACGCGCGTTTTCCGACCCGACTTTGTTTGCTAGTTTCTCACTGCCGCATTTATATTGTAAGTGAGAATCACTTTGTAATTTATGTTTCATGTCATTATCGCGATACGTATTTATGTTCGGTAAATGCTGTTTTTAATGACAATGGTTGTCATCAGTTTATATGATTTGTGTGAACTAGCAGCAGTGTTAGCCTAATATTGTCCCTAATTCCAAGTGTGTATATATTAATTAAATTTCTTTCTGTTTTCTCCTTTATTTTACATTCCACACACACACACATGCATGCCTAACCAGTCTACCACAGTTGGTGAATTCTGTTAAAATCCTTCATTTTCGTTTTCCTCTGTCTTAATGGCATTGCATTTATTTGATGAGAATAAAATATATCACTCCTCTGGAGGCAGATTCTCTAACCGGAGTCAAGTGGAGGTGTACACCCTCTCAGACGCGTCCATGCCCATTCAAGCTTGGGGGCGCGTACCCCACCAGATTTTTGATATCTGTATTTTTTATGTTTTTAATTTATTGTATTACTTTTTTTATTTTATAATATGTAGTTTCGATCATTTTATATTATGAGCCAAACGTATTCTTCTAATTATGTCATAGATCATACCGCAAAAAGTCACACACCCCCTTTCCCTATGGTATTGGTTTCTTTCAAAAAGTTGCAGGATGAAATCGGTTCGCAACAGCAGGTACGCACGCACACACACACACACAGCACTCTGTTGCGCGTCAATGGAGGAGATGTAGGCTACAGTTTTAACGATGTGTTGCTTAAGTGGTTAGTGGAGCATCAATCCCTTTTTCAAACGCCTGAAAATGAAATGCAATTAGTTATACACACTTAATTGCATTTGAAAAATAGAGACATAGTTTGCTTTGCAAGATAGTTGGCTAGTACCAGCTAAAGTTAGTAGCCATCCCTCAATCCGGTTGTTTAGCCTTCTGGCTCGCTAACTAGTCGTGCCTTGTGATAGCATAGCATACTATTTAATATTGGTAAAGGAGATCTGTCTGAATGTTATGGCAGTGAGCTGATAGTTTTTACCGCCACTATCACAGGTAATAGTTAGCAAAACACTGAATTCCATTTGATATCTCCAGGTCAAGATGCAGAGGGAAATCTCGTCGTTCTTTAAAGTCGGACTGAAATTGCTTCGGTTATATTTTGTACTACCCTTGGTGGTAAAATAGGCAGTGTCAGCTGTATTATCAAATCATTTACAATTTATATATATATATATATATATATTTTTTTTCATCTGTGGCTTTATCTATGTTCTCTAAATTAATTTGCATTGTGGATATAGTCTTTTTATGTGAACTTATGCCCCTTAAAATGTTTGGGTGAAGCAGACAAGATTTAGCTCTTTTTCAACAAAAGTGGCAGCAGTGTAGAAGCTAGTGTAGAAGTGAGTAAATAAGTGAGTGTCATTTTCAATAACCATAACAGCACAAATAATTGACATGAAAGTCTCTAAATAAATATACAGTATTTACCCTAATATAAAGTGGGAGATTACTGAGCTACAAAAACTGATGAAGTGAAGTTTTAAAATAATCCCCCCAAAGTCTTTGAATTTTTTTTTTTTTTTTTATTGGTAGAAATGACAAAATACAGGTTGAAGCAGGAAAGTACAGCAATATGTAAATTCAAATGTTACTGTATCTTATTGAAACACAGAAGACATGGTACAATAAAAATAAAATAATAGGAAAAAAATAAATAAATAACCAAAGATCAAAACGTAATAAATAAATAAAATAAAATATAAAAATAAAAAGTATAGTAAGGAAAAGAATAATGTGAATACAGACATTCCATAGTCAGTAATAGTACAAATAATTAAATAAATTAAAACGAATATACATTAAGATATACAATGGTAAGGAGTGAAATTAACCAATTATTTCAGTTACATTTCAACAAATTTAGTAAATATTTTATCAACTTTTGACTTTTATTGTCCTTTAGTATTTTAATTGACGATAGAAGTGAATCCAGTTCAATCAAAAAGAGATGCAAGGCAGGAGTTAGAGAATTTCTGTTTATGAACAAAAAATTTTGCAATAAGAATAAAGAAGTTAACTACATATTCCAATGTTTTATTATTTTCGTTATCATAATAACAAACAATGTCTTTTAGCATGAAAGGAATATGTAATATTAGAATTTGAAAATAAGTGCTAAATCTTCCCAGAATTTCTTTGTTATTTCACGCTATAAAACAGATGGACAGGAGTTTCATCAGCTTTATTGCAAAAAGTACAAAGGCTGTCAATATCTGTAAATTTAGCCATAAATGCCTTGGTTGCATATATTTTGTGTAGAAGTTTAATATGAGTCTCCTTGGTTTTATTAGAAATGCAATATTTATATGGCAGAAGCCAAGCCCTTTTCCAGCAAATATCCTCAATACACGTTCTCCAGTAGAATTTACCTCTTGGCACCACTTTGTTCCTTTGTTGAAAGATTTGGCGAATATGTTTGTTGATGCATTTTTCGTTTGTGAGCTCTAAACCATCCAACATCAATATTGGTAATGCATTATCTATCTTACCACAGCAAAGGCAGTTTCTAATTAACTGAGTTAGCCTGGGAGGAACAGCTCGTATGACAGAATTGTATTCCTTAAAAGGGATTGGAAAGTTATAAGTTTCCATAAACGTTTCATAAGATAAAACATCGCCAAAATCATCAAAAACATTAAGTGTGTGATTTATATTTCTAAGGTGCCATTTTGGAAAAAAGTGATTTATTTTTACAAGTAATATCACTATTATTCCATAGGAAGGATTTGTGCGGGGATAAATTGTGGACATAAGGCCAGTTTCCAAGCAAGGAGGGCTTGCTGGTGAAATTTGGATAGGAGGATTGGTTGCTTATGTGGTAAATAATTGCATTTTAAAAGAAAAGAGAGACCACCGATTTTATTAAAAATGTGGTTTGGGATAAAATACCAAATAGAACTGGGATTTAGAAGGCATATTCTTAACCAATTAATTTTAAAGGTGTTTACTATGTCATTAAAGTCTATAAATTCAAGTCCCCCTTCCTCTCTGAGGTTAGACATTACCGTTTTCTTAAGTTTGTGAGATTTATTTTTCCAAAGGAAATCTAAAAACGCTTTATTTATTTCACTGACTGTAGATTCCTGAACAAATAATGACAAGGATGGGTATACAAAATGAGATAGGCCTTCAGCCTTGGAGAGGAGGACTCTCCCAATAATCGAAAGATCTCTTTGAAGCCAAAAATTAAGGATGCTTTTAGTTTTTTTTATTCTACTGAAAAAATTTAAGTGTTGTCTAGTCACAAGATTTTTGGTAATATGTATCCCAAGATATTTAATAGAATCCTTAACTGGGATGTCATACATTACAGATTCACTGCAATTATGTAAAGATAAAATTTCACATTTAGTTAAGTTTAGTTTTAGACCAGAGGCATCTGAGAATTTTTTTATTAAATTAATAGCAATAGGTATATAATGTTGGTTTTTCAAGGAAAGGGTGGTGTCATCTGCCAACTGAAAAATTTTGACTTCCCTACCAAAAATTGAAATCCCTTCTAATGTATTTTCGTCATTAATATTAATTGATAATAATTCTGTGATTAAAATAAACAAAAAAGGGGGAGATTGGGCATCCCTGACGTACCCCTCTATTAATCTGAAATCTATTGGAAGTGTTAAAGGCAACTATGACAGAGCTATTTATGTTTTTATATAACATATTGATAATGCCCACAAATTTATCCCCGAAACCATATAGATTTAAAGTATTAATGAGAAATCTGTGTTCAATTGTATCAAATGCCTTATAAAAGTCTAAAAATAAAATAACCGCTTTGGAATTTATCTCCTCTTTATAATCTAGTACGTCTAAAATAAGTCTAATATTACTACTAATATGACGGTTTTTCATAAAGCCAGTTTGAGTCTCCGCAATTAAACAGTCCAATCCTTTTCTTAATCTGTTGGTATAGATCAAAGCCAAAACTTTGTAATCTGTTGATAGGAGTGTGATGGGATGCCAATTATCAATTAATAATGAATCCTTGTCAGGCTTAGGAATGAGAGATATAATGCCCTGTCTCATTGTGCGAACCATCTCTCCTTGACTGATACACTGTTTATACATGTTAAATAAAGGTTCTTTAATAAATTCCCAAAAATGCATGTAAAACTCAATGGATAACCCATCAATTCCCGGGGATTTGTTTTTTTTCATTGAAAATAAAGCATTTTTAATTTCCTCAATAGTAAGGTCAGCCTCGCATAATTGTTTAAACTGATCGTCAATAGTACGGATTTTGCTTTGGATATTTCCAAGAAATGCCTCACAAGCAACAGAATTAAATTTAGAACTATACAGATCTTCATAAAATTTGTAAACAAAGGTAGAAATTCTTTTTGGGTCTTTACATAAGGCACCGTCAATATTAAGAGCAGTAAGGGAATTTTTTTTACGATTTCTTTTCTCAAGAGCAAAAAAATAATTGGTATTTTTTTTCCCCCTTTCTCTAACCATTTAGCCCGAGATCTAACATAAGCACCTTTAGCCAAGTCCCAGATATGCTTGGTCCAGTTTAAGTTGAATATCTTTTAATACAACTTGTTCTTCGCTAGAGATATCTTTTTTATTCAATAAAAAGTTAAGTTTTTACATCAATTTTGCTTCTTTCATAGAATTCATGTGTTTGAGTTCTTTACTTCTTCTGATTGCACTGCATCTAACTTTAAATTTGAAGAATTCCCATTTATTCTTGTTTTCTTCATCTACTGTATCTCTGAAAATGTTTTTTATCAAGTATGCAACCTCGCTATTAATCAAAAGGGAGTTATTAATTTTCCAGTAACCACGTAGATTACTTGAGTTCTGTGCACAACCTAATTTCACAATTATTTGTTTATGGTCAGTTAGGGGAGCAGCTAAGTGAGACACCTCATTAATAACATGTAGGGCTGAAGTTGAAATTAAGCATAGATCAATTCTAGATTTTGAAGTTAAGTTTCTATTGCTCCAGGTGAACTCCTGTTTATCAGGGTTTAAAAAACGCCATGAATCAGTCAAGGATAGATCTGTACATAATTGTTGCACCAAATTTCTGTTTTGATTGCTCTGAGCTATTCTAGAGGGAAATCGGTCTAGTAAATCATCAGGGGATACATTAAAGTCCCCACAACATACTATATATGAACCTGGGTATTTATCTTGAAGATCTGTCAGTTTATCAGCTATTTGACTGAATAAAATTATATTGGGAGCATAAGAATTATAGCCATACAAATTACAAATAATAAAAATTCTGTTCTCCTGTTTAATCACCAATGAGATCCACCTTCCATCAGTAGAAGCTACTTTTTCTAAAATATCCCCTTTAAACTTCTGCAAAAAATAGAGACTCCTGCTGAATGGATTGTACCATGATTACAATAGGTGAAGTTACCCCATTGCGTTTTCCAATAATTAGCATCTGCCTCACTAGAATGTGTTTCTTGAAAACAAATTAAATCCACTTCACTTCTTTTACCAAATAAGAAAAAAGCTTTCCTCTTAGTTGCATCACGAATACCCCTGACATTTAAGGACATAATAAAGAATGAAACTCAACCTCCATAACAATTTAAAAAGGAAAAAAAGAGAAAGAAAAAACTAATACAATAACTGTACAATCGTAAACACTAGAGAGATTTGCTGACTGAAATCTCCCAAAATGAGGTAGTGATTAACAACATAAGTGAGCCAAAAAAGAACATTTTGAGGGTGGGACCAATTCAGCACAAACCTATTGAGTATAGCCTCTAACCAGATAAAAGAAAAAAAGCTTGTAATATTTTTCTTCAAGTAAGATATCATAATGAAGTTTCAAAACTTTTTTTAAGGTGTTTAGCTATTCAACTTAAGATAAAGTAGAGCGGTATTAAGATGATGGATATACGTTTACAAATTACGTTTCTGTTATCAATCATTATAAGAAAAAGCTACCGAGCAAGAGATCCATCAAAACGAAGTAAATATTTTGATTAGAAACTAAAATCTAATTAGTAGCCTATATAACTCCACTGTGATAGTGCCTAAAAAGAAATAGGTAGGCTACATTCAATAATACTCAATAAACAGGTCTTTTAGAGATTAAAATGTGCTTACCGTCAACAGAACATAGGCTACATTTGCCATTAAAGAAAACAAATTAAATCAGATTTTAGATGGTTTATAAAAAAATAAGGCAAAAGCATGACGATCTGGAGGAAACCATCTAGAGAGTTAAATTGCAATTGACAGAGTCATGTCAGTGACATCAATTAGGCAAGACTAGGGTGATTCAGAAAAGTCCACCTTTTTCCCGTTAATGAAAGCAAAAGGACCGCGGAAAGATGCTTTTTTTCCTTCTTCCCTCGCTTTTTTTTAACCATGGGCCAAAGTCTCTCCCTAGCGGCTTTGTCCTCCGGAGACAGGGCCTCCGCAATGCGAAGTTTGTCATCGTGAAGAAACTTCGACTCTCTCGCTTCTTTCCACACAGCATCTCGCAACCAGCGCAGTGCAAATAAAGCTATGACAGCTCTATGAGATCCGTCTTGTCGCCGCTGTCCAAGTCTGTGAACGAGGTCAACGCCTCCTTTCAAGGAGTCGCGGAGTTTGGGTGCTACATTTCCAAAGATTTCGGTCACCACTTGTTTGATATTTTCTCCGTCCTCTTCTCTCACTCCATGTATTTTCAGCGGTTCAAGATTTTATTTTCCGCTTTCACATCTTTGATCTCACGTTCCATGTGACATAATGTGTCTTTGCAGGGGCGACATAGCTCAGGAGGTAAGACAGATTGTCTGGCAGTCGGAGAGTTGCCGGTTCAAACCCCACCCTGGGCGTGTCGAAGTGTCCTTGATCAAGACACCTAACCCCTAACTGCTCTGGCGAATGAGAGGCATCAATTGTAAAGCGCTTTGGATAAAAGCGCTATATAAATGCAGTTCATTTACCATCTTTGTGTTGGCTAACATCCATGGAGAATTGTTGAACGGTCATGGCTAGCTTTTCGATTTGTTTAGAAGTTGATTCCGTCATTTTTTCAATAGCTGAAATTTTCCGATAGGTCTCATCTTGCTTTTCGGAAAGTGCACGAATGGCTGCCGGCACCTCACCTGAGTTTTCCTGGCTTTCCCGTTTTGATTTCTTGGACGGGGGTTTCACACGAGTATCGGTGATTTGATGTGTTGAGAAGTCCGTTGCTAACTCTGACTTTGCCTTATACCAATTAAGATCTTTCAGCAACGGATCTTCCAAGTTTGTGTCTATTTCAAGTGCCGTCATGGGGTTGTTGTTAACGATGTTTACCGTTTCGTTCCCCATGGCGCCCTCCATTTGGTTCTTTATCGTGGTTTCAGTTGTAAACTACTCGAAATTTTCCCTATGCCCCCCGCTCTAATTGTGCAGAATTTTGGCTTGCATGACCCCCCTGCACCCTCTGCTGCAGTTTACTCCAGCCAAGTAAACACGTTTTTAAAAAAAAAAGTGCATACACGAAACTGAAAGTGTTCAAGGGCATTTTAAAGGCGGAGGGGAACGAAGAGGGACTAAAAGAAGGAATAAAACCGAATAAAAGAACGGAGTAAGTAGTCTGTTGTGGGGTGGGATGGTGGGAATAGAAGCTAAGGGTTTGGGGACGAGTGGGAATATGCAGCTATTATCGCCGCAGCGCGCTTAATTTAGTAAAACAAAACTGACAAAGTGCGCGGTGAATTAGGCTCTAGATTTCCCATCTGGGATTTTAAAAAATGAAGGATTTACGTCAAAAAACGATTAATTTGTATATTTTTGATATTTTAATGACATTCTTTCCTTTGGATATAGCTATTTGCAGTCCAACTTGAACTAGTTTCAAATCACTCCGATTTAGAAGCATTTCAGTCGTAACTACCGGCACCTACGGGCTTCCGCATGCATCGCACCGTGTCTTTCTCATGCAATCCTTTTGTAGGCTGTTGAATTCGTACTTTTCGTTCAATAACATTAAATTTAGCAACTACTTAGCAGCAAGTTTGTTTATAGCATGTTTGTTAAATGTGATATACGGGCGATTGTTTTGGAAATATGCGTAGTACTTGGGTTCTGAAGTTAATGCTGCAAGATTTTCTGTTACAGTTATTTAAATATTTTTTTAATGAGACACAATAACATGTATGTTAGTATAAATTGTAGCTAGCCAGAGTGAATTCAGGTATTATGCGATATCGGGTAATATTGGACACTTTAAATAAGTTTTGTTTATTTTTTGGTGTGAACAATGGCCGCTGGGCCCTTGCGGATAAACCTTGTACTGCAGTTCTTCATGCGTCACACGGTCACAGCCAGAGGGGTGAGCATCAAACAGGAAGCTCACAAACAGAGCACGTGCTACATATTAAGGGTATAAAATTATTCAATTAAACCAAGTATTATTATATAACATGAGTGTGATGTGCTGTTGCAACAAAATGAATCGGTTGTCCATTTTATGTGCAAGTTTTATTTTTGAGTCATTTTAAGTTGTTCTATATCCCCTAACATAGTTGGAGAATATGGAACAGCATGATTTCAGGTAATATAGGACACCTTTTTGATTCTGTGTTTTTAAATTTCTTCTTTCGAGCTCCATTTTGTGAACTGCTTTGTCAGCATTGTTTTCAGAAAGGTGCTATATGAGTAATATTATTATTATTATTATTATTATTATTATTATTATTGCTTTTTAAGCCTTTTACAATGGAAGAGATCCAGCTTATATTAGGGAACCTTGTGCTTATTACATCTACAGTTGTGCAGGACTTCTTGCAATAATGCTATTTGATCATTAGTTTTGAAGTCGGGGGGTCAGAATAATCTGAATGAGATGGGGCTGCCCGCCTCTCATCAAGAAGCTGAAGTCCCATGCTTTACCTGAGGGGGTCCCCCAAAAAATAGTATCTCCTGAGTCACCTGCCACATGGGATAATGGGGTCTGAGATGTAGGCCCCTCACTGCGCTGCAGAAACGGCCTTTTCTAAGGGAGAGGCAGGGATGAGGGGAATGAGGCCTCATGAGCTCTGGTAAGGTGGTGCATATTATGTTTTTAATGTACTCCACCCCTGCTACACCTGTCAGCATTTTTGGCCTTGCACCCGTTACATTACAGGCATTTAGCAGACGCTCTTATCCAGAGCGACTTACATTGCAACCATTTATACAGCTGGATGTATACTGGAGCAATGCAGGTTAAGTACATTGATCAAGGGTACAACGGCAGTGTCCTACCCAGGAATCGAACCTATGACCTTTCGGTTACAAGCCCAGCTACACTATACTGCACCCTTCGTGAGTGTTCCTGTTGGCTGCAGAAAAGTTATTAAAGTTCACGTAATGTTTATGACATCATTTACTCTGACATAATAACAGTGGAGATTTTTAAAGCTTATTAGATTACTTCATCTTTAGATAAGACTGTTTTAAAAAATATATATATAATAACCTACTTTAGAACACATGTATTTATTATGAATGGCTTGAATTTATTTTTGATCTCAGGCCAAAAAAGGTCTGCTTGGTACAAGGCAACAAGCCAAATTTGGACATGCAAAAGTGCGGAAAATTAGTTTAAACTATCACTATTTGTCATAAAAATTGATGACGAAATTAAGGAGAATATTGAAAGTCACGCAGTGTAGACCTTTGTGAGAAATAATATCAAAGTTTGGTTTGAATTGTCATTTAGATCTACTGTATGGAAAGTGTCCAGTATTACCCAGTGTCATTGAAAAAATCTTGTTTAGACTCGATGTACAAAATAGCGTATACAATGTCTCCATGGAAAATGGAATCAGTATTTTTCCTTCTTAGATAATTTGGAAGCATCTTGAGGATTTCAGAAATGTATAATGTGTTGGATTATAATTTATGTTGGTTGTGATAGGTTGTTAAAGACAAATTGGGAAAAGTGTACCATAATTCTTGAGCTCACCCCTGCATAAATTTATACAACAACAAACTTGAATCTCAGGTGCAGACAGGCTAATAATTAGTTACCTGGATAATAATACACTATTTACTATTTTAACCTAACTGAGCTAACGTCATGTGGCAGCTATTTGGTGCTTACTTGTGGACTCATGGCTTGTTAGCATGGAGTTGGTCTCTAATTGTACAGTTGGAGACTTGGATGGAAACAAATTCAGCAATTTTCCAGCTGTGATCCCTGGAGAAACTTTTGCCTCTTGAATCAGCCTCCTCACTCACTGTGTGGGGGAAAATACACTTCCAGGCAGGCTCAACACAGCACCAGTTGCTTTAAACCTTATTATTGCCCTAATAATGGAGGCAAGTTTTTTTCAGACATGTACCTATTTTTATAGCCATTGCTCGATTTATTAAGATCAACAACCTTTTGTCTCATTCTCTGATCTTCCCCACTCTGAGGGGGTTTGACTTGTGTGTTTCTTCATACTTATTCCCCAGTGAAATGGATGACCACTTGAGTTGCTAAAGAATCTGGTGTGCTTAAATTAATCATTTTTAAAAAAAAGTGTTTTATTTGAATAATTTTACCTAAATTAAAACCTTTTTTGCTCATATTTACTGAGGGTCCTGATAATTCTGGAGGGCACTGTAAATGCATGTTGATTTCTGTTACAGCCAGTTACAGATTTTTGCATTTTCTCTAAAAACTAGACTAGAGGACCCAACCGTGTCACCTTCAAGTTAAATGTTCCTCCCAGTGTGTAAAAAATTTATTCAGCAACATTTTCTCCATATATTCATTACTCTATCATTGTGAAGTTTAGTTTCCCAGTTAAGAGCAAATATCACATCCATGACACTGGAATAACTGTAAAAATGAATGGGAAACAAAAAAATATAATTAACACAATGAGCTGTCTTTAATACAAAAAAAATTTGGAAATCTATATTCTTTTTTTACGAAGACAATTGCTCAGAGAAAAAGTTTTTTTTCGAGAAGTAATAATCTGAATTTTAATTTTTGTACAATTAGGTGTCTAAGTTATTGCCGTCCCTAATTATTCTTATAAATAAAATCTAACAAAGTGAAGCCTTGCCATGTAGATATGAGATATGTAAATCTGAGTCCAAAGGAACTGTGTTGGGGACTTTCATGGCTTCCTGGTTTATTGGACTTTAAAACTGAGGTAACATGCTTGTGAAATCCATTTTTCATCAAAGGCAACAAACTTGCCAATGAAAGGAGACAAACAGTTGTTAACAAAGAAAAATCTGGCAATGGATCAAAAAATAAATAAACAAAATATATGACTTACTACTGTGAGGGGAATACTTAAGAAACCACTAATTATAGTGCAGTAGTGTAATAGTGTTACTCCGGCCCAGTAGAGGGCGCTAGTGTATCTTGGCCTTATGCACAGTGCAGTGGGGCCAAGAAAAATCCACTGGCCACAGTTGGAGAATTACAGAACATGGTTTGGTCTTGGGGGGTCAGCAAGTTTACAAATCTGCAAATAATTGCTACAATTAGATGCTCCAAAATCTACTGTTAGATGCTACGTCCATGCCAAAAAGCTATTTTGAATGGTTTCAGGAAAAGTGGCTTTATTGGGAGCAATCAACAAATTCAAGCGCCTGTAATTTGCTAAATGACTCCAATCTACTGTAGTGAGATCAGAGGACACCAGAGCTCCTTGGCCAGGCATAGCTTTGGGTGTTGAAAGAAAGACGTACAGAACAGAGCCTCATACAAACTGTTAAATACAGTGTTGGATCTTTAATATTATGGGGCTGTTTTGCTCCCACTGGTCCTGGGGCCGTAGGTAAGAACAACAGCATCAGGGACGTTGCAGTCTCCACACTTAAACTCCACTGAAAATCTGTGGTTTGAACTGAACAGGACTGTCCATAAGCACAGAACAAAGGATATTAAGGACATGGAAAGATTCTGGATGGAGGAAGGGTGTAAGATTAGAAAGGAGAGGGTGAACAAAGTACTGAATAGAGGGGTGCCAATAATTGTGATGCCTAATTTCTGGAAATGAATATATAATCTGAAACATTTGTCATCGTGGTCGATTTAATTGAATCATTAATAAAATATGTTCAGCTTGTTGGAATATCAATGTATATCTTAGCACTGGCATCATTTAAATAATGAAGTCATTCATTATCAAGGCTTTGAGAACATTGGAGAGAACTGTATTGTTCATGTTTGGAGCCTATTTAAATTACAGACTTCTTCCAGTCGACAGTAAAGTATAGAGTGTATGTGTGTGTCACTGTGTGTATTAGTGTGTCTGTGTGTTCAACGTGTTCTCATTTTGTGTGTTTACAGGTCAGCTAATTTGGATTAAAACCCACTTGCGGTCTAAACTGGTCTAAAGTGTTCCAGTCTCCTGAGGTAGGGGGCGCTGTTTCTAAAATGAGTCTCTCAGGGGAGCCAGAGACCAAAGAGGGAACCCTCAGCACTGACAGAAACAGGTATAAATGCATGAATCAGACATTTAATGTGATATGAGTGAGAGCTGCAGTAAGAGGATGAGTTTAACTGGAAGCTCTGTCTCCATGTGCTGTGAGTTAGAGCTGCAGTTAGAGGATGAGTTTAACTGGAAGCTCTGTCTCCATGTTTTGTTCACAGGGCCCAGGTAGAAAGAGCAGGGTCACCTGTACCCAGCTGTCTGTCTATGAAGAGTGATTGTTCAATGGATCCTCCAAACGTGTTCAGCAGACAGTTCACAGGTGATCAGAGGTAAGAAAACAGGTTCATTTAGACTCTACTACTTAATTATACTTCAGTGTCATTGGAACCTTTCAGGTGGAGGTGGATATATTATATCATATTCAGATGTGCTGTGAGTTAGAGCTGCAGTAAGAGGATGAGTTTAACTGGAAGCTCTGTCTCCATGTGCTGTGAGTTAGAGCTGCAGTAAGAGGATGAGTTTAACTGAAAAATCTGGCCCATTATGTTGAGTTAGAGCTGCAGTAAGAGGATGAGTTTAACTGGATGCTCTGTCTCCATGTGCTGTGAGTTAAATCTGCAGTAAGAGGATGAGTTTAACTGGAAGCTCTGTCTCCATGTGCTGTGAGTTAGAGCTGCAGTAAGAGGATGAGTTTAACTGGATGCTCTGTCTCCATGTTTTGTTCACAGGGTCCAGGTAGAAAGAGCAGGGTCACCTGTACCCAGCTGTCTGTCTATGAAGAGTGATTGTTCAATGGATCCTCCAAACGTGTTCAGCAGACAGTTCACAGGTGATCAGAGGTAAGAAAACAGGTTCATTTAGACTCTACTACTTAATTATACTTCAGTGTCATTGGAACCTTTCAGGTGGAGGTGGATATATTATATCATATTCAGATGTGCTGTGAGTTAGAGCTGCAGTAAGAGGATGAGTTTAACTGGAAGCTCTGTCTCCATGTGCTGTGAGTTAGAGCTGCAGTAAGAGGATGAGTTTAACTGGAAGCTCTGTCTCCATGTGCTGTGAGTTAGAGCTGCAGTAAGAGGATGAGTTTAACTGGAAGCTCTGTCTCCATGTGCTGTGAGTTAGAGCTGCAGTAAGAGGATGAGTTTAACTGGAAGCTCTGTCTCCATGTGCTGTGAGTTAGAGCTGCAGTAAGAGGATGAGTTTAACTGGAAGCTCTGTCTCCATGTGCTGTGAGTTAGAGCTGCAGTAAGAGGATGAGTTTAACTGGAAGCTCTGTCTCCATGTGCTGTGAGTTAGAGCTGCAGTAAGAGGATGAGTTTAACTGGAAGCTCTGTCTCCATGTGCTGTGAGTTAGAGCTGCAGTAAGAGGATGAGTTTAACTGGAAGCTCTGTCTCCATGTGCTGTGAGTTAGAGCTGCAGTAAGAGGATGAGTTTAACTGGGAAGCTCTGTCTCCATGTGCTGTGAGTTAGAGCTGCAGTAAGAGGATGAGTTTAACTGGAAGCTCTGTCTCCATGTGCTGTGAGTTAGAGCTGCAGTAAGAGGATGAGTTTAACTGGAAGCTCTGTCTCCATGTGCTGTGAGTTAGAGCTGCAGTAAGAGGATGAGTTTAACTGGAAGCTCTGTCTCCATGTGCTGTGAGTTAAATCTGCAGTAAGAGGATGAGTTTAACTGTCTGTTTTGGTTCACAGGGTACAGCAGTCACTGGAGTCCAGGTGTTTAGAACAGACAAGTTCACCAAAACAGGTGTGAGATCTGCTTTTTCTAATTGTTTATAATGCACTTAATATTGATAAGAAATTGTACCTTTGCCAAATATTACTCGTAACCATGCACAGTTTAACATCACGTAAACATAACACATTTCAAACATGCTTTAAAAATTTTTTTGTGGTTTATTTGGGACCAAGAGGTATAAAAAGTTCCTCATATTTTTAAATTGGAAATATTTGGGAAGAAGGGAATCCTGTGTGGAAACGGGAAGTGAAGCTCGTAACTGCAAAGGATGCATTAGTGCTAATGCTAACATGCTACATTTAACCCCTCAAAACACACAGCTTAACATCTAATCATGGTCTGGAGTGCTGCCTGGTCCTCACTCACAGGAAGTCCAGTTTCCATTTGCCGGTCCCACACACAGCAGGAGAGGAAGAGTCCTAACAGAGACTTTTAAACAGGAAGCACTCAGCTCACAGTTAGCATTTACTAAATGTATTACGCAGAGCAACTGCATTATTCTGCTGAACTGCAGGATTTATCACACATAGTGTCTCTACAAAGCCATCAATCAGGAACAAAGGCTGCCGTTAAAATCTGAGCGTTTAGCACTGCTGCATGTTTGGTGTCTGAAAGTATCTGTCCCTGTCCTGACTGTCAAAAACAAAAGACACACGAGGCAAGGAGTGCCTTTATTTGAGCTTTTATTTCAGGTGTGGTGATACAGCACACCTCTTCATGAGTTTCACACTGATACAGCACACCTCTTCATGACTTTCACACTGATACAGCACACCTCTTCATGTGTTTATTTCACACTGATACAGCACACCTCTTCATGTGTTTATTTCACACTGATACAGCACACCTCTTCATGAGTTTCACACTGATTCAGCACACCTCTTCCTGTGTTTATTTCACACTGATACAGCACACCTCTTCATGTGTTTCACACTGATACAGCAAACCTCTTCATGTGTTTATTTCACACTGATACAGCACACCTCTTCATGTGTTCATTTCAGTATCTCGTGCACACTCTGAAGAAGCTGAAGAAGGATGAGAAGTTGAAACTGTTTCAGAGCCATCTGAGTCAGGATTGCCCAGAATGCTTTCACAGTCTGTCTGAAAATCCTTCCGTGCTGGATAAGTTTATGAAGATGAAGGAATTGTTCAAGTGTCATCAAATTGCTGATTACCCAGAATGCACTGAGAGAGAGCCGGAGGATCCTGAGGCCCTGTACATAGCTGAGAAGATGCTGGAGACCTGTGGCAGTGAGGGGTCTCTGAAGATCACACTCCACATCCTGAGGAACATGAAGCAGAAGGATCTCGCTGACTCACTGGAGAGAGATGAGCAGTACAGTAAGAGTTCTCTCTCATTGCTACTGTGTGTCCATTAGAATACTGAAATGAGTTTAGATAGCAAATCTAACCATGAACAATGTTCTGATTTATAGCATCTACACTTTCCTAATAATGTTTTACACTGACAATCTTACAGACAGAAAACATAAACAACATGCACACAAAGGCATTTATATTTAAATATAGCCAAAGGGGATTCAGAGCAGGAACCTTGTGCTCAAAAGCCAGTAACTAAACCATGGTCCCATCAGACAGACTGCCTTGAGTGTATATCCAGAACTAACGAGCACTCAGGATAAAAATATTAGATTTTAAAATTTACTATGAGACCTGAGATGACAGTATTTACCACAAGGACACGTCCACAACATAAACCTGAGAAATTAAATGTAAAAGGACAATTGAGCCCATTTTCAGTTTAAAAAAAAATGTTTCTTTCTTTCATCTTTATGGTACAAATGCAACAATCTGCACTTTATTTCTGATTTCTTTTGTTAGTGATGGATTATAATTGAGAGATATGTAATACTGTGTGAGGTGTGTAATACACAATGAGAAGTGTGTAACCGTGTTAGTGGAATGTAACACTGTGTGCAAAATTCAGCAAAAACTGAATGCATTAATATTCTATTTACTGTTTCTTTTTAACATAAACATTTTCATTGATTCAATTACATATCTTATTGTGAACATAATTTATTCTTCATTTTTCCTCTCTTCAGATGCATCCATAGTAAGAGCCCAGCAGGCACTGAAAACTCATCTGAAGAGGACGTTTGAATGCATATTTGAAGGTTTATCAAAGCAGAGCCAGCCAACCCCCCTCAATGAGATCTATACAGAGCTCTACATCACAGAGGGGGGAAGTGGGGGGGTCAATAATGAACATGAGGTCAGACAGATTGAGACAGCATCCAAGAAACAAACCACACAGGAGACTCCAATCATCTGCAATGACATCTTTAAGCCTTTACCTGGACAAGAGAAACCAATCAGAACTGTGCTTACAAAGGGCATCGCTGGCATTGGGAAAACAATCTCTGTGCAGAAGTTCATTCTGGACTGGGCAGAAGGAAAAGCCAATCAGGACGTTGATTTCATCTTCACTCTTCCTTTCCGAGATCTGAATTTGAAGAAGGATAAAGCATTCAGTCTGATGCAACTTCTGCAGCACTACTTTCCACAACTGAAAGCGATCAAAAGTATTGAAGGTGTTGAAGTCAAAGTTGTGTTTATCTTTGATGGTCTGGATGAGTGTAGACTTCCTCTAGATTTCCAAAGCAATAAGATCTGCTGTGATATAACAGAGTCATCATCAGTGGATGTGCTGCTGACCAACCTCATTAAGGGGAATCTGCTTCCCTCTGCTCTCCTCTGGATCACCTCCCGACCAGCAGCAGCCAATCAGATCCCTCCTGAGTGTGTCCACCGAGTGACAGAGGTACGCGGGTTCAATGACCCACAGAAGGAGGGGTACTTCAGGAAGAGAATCAGAGATCAGAACCAGGCCAGCAGAATTATCTCACACATAAAGTCATCCAGGAGTCTCTACATCATGTGTCACATACCAGTCTTCTGCTGGATTTCTGCTACTGTTCTGGACACAATGTTGGGCAAAGTAGAGAGTGGAGATCTGCCCAAAACTCTGACTGAAATGTACACACACTTCCTGCTCATTCAGACGAATGTGAAGAATGAGAAGTATCCTGGCACCAATGAGACAAAACCAAAGATGTCAGATAGAGAAATCTTCTTGAAACTGGGGAAGCTGGCTTTTCTACAGCTGGAAAAGGGCAATCTAATATTCTATGAGGAGGACCTGAGAGAGAGTGGCATTGATGTCAGTGAAGCTTCAGTGTACTCTGGGGTGTGCACAGAGATCTTTAAAGAGGAGTGTGGGTTGAATCAGGAGAAGGTCTACTGCTTTGTGCATCTGAGCATTCAGGAGTATCTGGCTGCCTTGTTTGTGTTTCTTTCATTTGTAAATGAGAACAGAAATGTACTCGGAGCAGTAAAGTCACCACGTTGGGCATGCAGTGAGCCACTGTCTGAGTTACACATGAGTGCAGTGGATCAGGCCTTAGAGAGTAAGAATGGACACCTGGACCTTTTCCTCCGATTCCTTCTAGGCCTCTCTCTGGAGTCCACTCAGACTCTCTTAGGAGGACTACTGACACAGACAGGAAGCAGATCAACTGTACCAGCCCTACAGGCACAGACAGGAGGCAGATCACCGATCATTTTTGAAACCGTATCTTGCATAAAGCAGAGGATCAGTAAGAATTATTCAGGAGAGAGGACCATCAATCTGTTCCACTGTCTCAATGAACTGAATGACAGCTCTCTGGCAGAGGAAATCCAGAATTCCCTGAGATCAGGAAATCTTTCAGATATAAAGCTGGACCTAGGCCAGTGTTCAGCTCTGGCCTTTGTGTTACTGATATCAGAGGAGGTCCTGGATGAGTTTGACTTGAAGACCTACAAAATTGACTTGGAGACCCCCAGAACATCAGCAGCAGGTTATCAGAGACTGGTACCAGTTGTCAGGAACTGCAGGAAGGCCATGTGAGTATTATGTCATTAATAATGTAGATGATTGACAGCATATTTTCAGACATTTCTGTTTAAAATAGTGTGATTTCTTAATCATTTTGACAGCTAGTGCGCTCATTTAATGTTCTGAATCCAGAACATTAGCAGCATCAAATTCAAAATCTCTTCACTAACTGAATACTTTATTTGATTAAATTTGCCGTCTGATTCTCAAGTGCTGCAGTTGGAGAGTGTAACTTATTCTAAGTTTGGTTTGGAAGAGAGAATTTGTCTGCACTATCTGGACATCTGTGAAGAGATTCCTTGCTTTCCTGTTTCTAAAGTGAATCTGTCTTCAGTTGTGTGTTAGCTTGCAGTGCTGTGGGAGGTTTGTCACAGTTACCACCACAATGAATGAGGCAGAGTTTAACTCACTGTCCACTCTGAAAGATGTGTGTTATCTTTTGCTTCTTTATTTTTATAATACATAAAATATATTGTTTCTTACAGTATAAGAAAAGGTATCATTTGGCTCAGAATTACATCTGTAGAACTGTCAAAGTTCAGTCCAGCAGGACATCTAGTTCTCAGATCCAAAGTGCTGCAGTTTGAGCTTGTAGCACAGACATCAACCTTAAAATGCTCAATTTTACGCGTCACCACTGAACACTATCATAGTTTAATTACAAATTTTACAGTTTTTATGTATACCTAACGTAGTATCTTAACTCTTTGCAGACTGAGCAGCTGTGACCTCATAGAGAAGTACTGTGATACTGTGGCCCCTCGCTCTGTTCCCTTCACTAAATAGAATTAGAGCTTACAGCTAATTGAAATGTCCAAAGCTCTTTCTCTCTCAATTATTCTTCCTGGTCAATGTATAATTAATGAGTAGAAAACGATACAATGGAATGAGTGCTCTGTGCCCCTTTTTATATTATAGTATAAATAATGCTAAACTAATGCTAAGTTTGATTTGAGAGAGATACATTTTGTATTGAATGAAATGTTTGTGTTTAATTTTCTGTAACTAATCCTGTCCAGTATATGAAGGTCAGTGATGCTCTCTGAGCCTGGATCAGTCAGCACAGGGACCCCTCAGGTTGTGTTAGCTCCCCCGTTTCATTCACACCAGATAAAATGAGTGCACCAGCAGCCAACCTGGGAACTGTGTCATCAAGCTCTCTTGGCCTAATGCACAGGGGCAGTAGCCTAGTAGCATAGCATTCTGAAATAGGCAGATTGGTGCAGTGGTGTGACTCAAAGCATCTGATTTTAAATGTGAAGAACACAGAGGAGATAGTGTTTGACTGTAGATCAGTGGGAAATCCCAGGCCTGTCTTCTATACCCAAGCCATCGCACAGGTCTGCTCGAATAAATATCTTGGGGTCCACATTGGTGACTCACTCAGTTGGAGTCTCTGCTCTAGATTACTACTGCGAATGTGCTTTTTGCTGGGACTCAGGGTTCATAGAGTTGAGCAAAAGTTTGTGTTTCTCTGTAACTGTGTAGTTTTAGAGAGCATAATCAGATGTGGCATAGCAGCATGGTTTGGTAACTTGTCTGTACAAATGAAATGTCAGATTTCTCGTCTGGTGCAGACTGCTATGAATATTATTGTGGTTACGCCTTGTGCGCATTCATGATTTTAGCCAGGAGTTTGTCGTCGCAGACTAATTTTCAAGGTCTTAAGACAATCTCAACAAAAATCCTGTCTTTGCTTGATCGGTGCGTTCACCCGTGACCAACAGTCTCCTGATGTGACACGGTCAGAGACTCACCCAATCCAGCCACAAGCCCGTCTGCAGCTCTTGTGAGAATATCTAACTGGTTTCATTTTATCTTAAGTCTTTAGGAATGGTTTGTGTAGTGTCTGATACACAAACACTTGTATTTCTACATTGAACAGTATAGAATTGGCACTTAACTACCCAAAGTAGGCTAGAATATAAAACCCAGTTCTACACCAAGTAAACCATAGGTAGCAATAACCCGCAGGGGATTTTATTTACAGTAAAATTACTACTTGTATTTGGGAGAAGGGGGTTGAGCCAGCAGCTGTGTGTTGTAGAGTGTAGTTATCGGGTTATATAGTGGACTTTGTGAATCAACTAGAGCTTTAATATAGTGATTCTTGTGTCTGAGGGTGCACATTTGCTGCACGTGTTCTTGCAACAACACAGCACACCGAGATCTAGTTTATTACGATCATGAATCCTGTAGTGTGTGACCACCTGTGATTACCAGTCTTTTGGGAGTCGGGTAGTGTGAGCGTTTCTAGGGTGAAAATACCAGCGGTCTTTAGGATTTAAAAAGTCGCGTAATGCCTCGTATACACTACACGACTTTTAAAATTGTAACAATGGAGAACATGTCACACTTAACGACTGTCTTTCCTAAAAATTCGCTGGTATTTTCATCATGGAAATGCTCACCCTACACGCCTTACAAAAGACTAGTAATCACAGAGGGTCACACACTACAATCAACATTTGCCCTTAACTTGGACTAGTAAATGCACCTTTTCTTCAAGGACTCAGTTTGATGAAGTTCTAGTTATTGCTGTACTTGCCAAACTGTTTATGAAGATAAAACAATCCTTGCTTTTAATTGTAAGTTGAGAACAAATCTTTGAATCCCAGCCATGTGTTTGAAAGATGGGGGAATCCCGCTTTTTCCTTTTTTCAATGGATAATTAATGATTATAAAATGGCAAGAGATAATGCTCTGTACCCCTTTTTGAATTTTTAGTTTGGGGTATCTTGAGAGCAAAATGCATCTTTTCAATATTATGATTAAAATAATGCTGAGTTTGATATGGGAGAGATAAGTTTGGTTATGAATTAAATGTTTGTGTTACTAAGTTGGGACACTAAGTCAGGCAGTAAATGCACCATGTTACAAGGCCAGTAATACCACCCTGGCCTCTGCTTTATTCTGGTGTAGGCTGACCCAGAATCTCCACCTTAAGCCATTTTTCCACCGCACGGTACCAGCTCAACTGGACTCTACTCGCTTTGGTACCAGGCACTTCGTTTTCCACTGCAGATAGTACCCCCGTCAATGTAGCTGGTCGTCATAGCGACGCCGCATGAAACTGCTGTGACGCCATCTTCAACGCGACACACACAGGAACAATAGAGGATGTCGAAGGGATGGTGTTCTTGATTCTCGTATGGAAGGCCATTTGAGCAAATAATGAGACGGTAATGTCGTGTTAACAGGACATTAAAATGCGTGTTAACATAGAAAGATAAAAAACAGGAGAGTTTGGGAAATTCAGCTTCTCAGGGGCGACAGCTCAGGAGGTAAGAGCAGTTGTCTGGCAGTTGGAGGGTTGCCAGTTCGATCCCCCATTAAAGTGACCTCTACCCCCAGTGCCTGTTCTTGAGTGCATTCTGAAGAAGACGGGCCATTTGGCTCAGAATTACATCTGCAGAACTGTCAGAGTTTAGTCCAGCAGGATGTCTGATTCTGAGGTCCAAAGTGCTGCAGTTGGAGGGTGTGGCACAGACATCTTCCTCAGAGCATCACTGACCTTAAAATCCTCAATTCTACTCTTCATCACTCAACACTATCATTGCCACATTTCAGATATTACATGTTTTACATGTACTAATATTATTAAACTATCTGACCTCTTTGCAGACTGAGTAGTTGTGACCTCACAGAGCAGTCCTGTGAAATTGTGGCCTCAGCTCTCCAGTCATCAAACTCACCCCTGAGAGATCTGGACCTCAGCTACAATAACCTGGGAGATTCAGGAGTGGAGCTGCTCTCTGCTGGACTGAAGAGTCCAAACTGTAAACTACAGAGACTGGACCTCAGCTACAATAACCTGGGAGATTCAGGAGTCAAGCTGCTCTGTGCTGGACTGATGAAACCAAACTGTAAACTACAGAGACTGGACCTCAGCTACAATAACCTGGGAGATTCAGGAGTCAAGCTGCTCTGTGCTGGACTGATGAATCCAAACTGTAAACTACAGAGACTGGGGTGAGTAGTGCTGTGTACTGTGTGACCTAACTAAAAAGAATTAGTGCTTGTAGCTCATTGAAATGTTCAAAGCTCTTTCTCTCTCAATTATTCTTCCTGGTCAATGTATAATTAATGATTAGAAAATGATACAATGAAATGAGTGCTCTGTGCTCCTTTTTATATTATAGTATACATAGTGCTAAACTAATGCTAAGTTTGATTTGAGAGAGATACATTTTGTATTGAATGAAATGTTTGTGTTTAATTTTCTGTAACTAATCCTGTCCAGTATATGAAGGTCAGTGATGCTCTCTGAGCCTGGATCAGTCAGCACAGGGACCCCTCAGGTTGTGTTAGCCCCCCCGTTTCATTCACACCAGATAAAATGAGTGCACCAGCAGCCAACCTGGGAACTGTGTCATCAAGCTCTCTTGGTCTAATGCACAGGGGCAGTAGCCTAGTATCTGATTTTAAATGTGAAGAACACAGAATACAGAAATTGATGTTTTTAAAGGCTGAGAGTCATTGTGGTCATTTCTGTAGGAAACCCTGAAAAGTGGCAAACTCTCGGTGCTGGATAGGTATGGGCATGCCGCCACGCCATGGCGTAACTTGGCGGGATGGCATACCTGCCATCCCAATGCAGTTCAGTTGTGTACACACATCTGGTGGTGCTTCAACTGTTGGCAGGTACATTATTACAGGTCTGACCAATACTGGTCAGGAAGTTAGATACAACATTCTTACGTCGACTAGTATTTCATTGGCTGGACCGCAACAGCGGGGCCAGCCCTACAGACGCGAATGTCTGTGACTGAGTGACTGAGTGATGAAGTTACACCATTGGTCGGCCGGTCCAGCCACATACTAGGTTTTGACCTGGTCTTCTTTTATATAGTGGTGTACACATTTAGACAATAAGTTGCTTAGTTCCTCACTGGCTCCGCTGGCTAGGCTGGTCCATGGGGTAAGTTAGACTAAGTTTGGTCAGGTTGGCTAGCTAACTAGGGCCTTTTGGCTCAAAGCCAAAGCTGAACTTACAGCAGCAGCAGCAAGTGTAAACTTGAGCGTAACGTTGTTTAATGAAAATCGTAAGCAAATGATACAAGAAGTCTTAATAGTTATCAGATTTTATCAAATAACTGTGTTTTGTAACTGTGTAATTATTAACTAAACTATGGTAACTAATAGGGATGAGCATGTACACCATTATCTGTATCTGTATCTCTATCTGTTCAACCAACTAAATTACCTGTATCTGTATCTCTATCTGTTCAACCAACTAAATTACCTGTATCTGTAGCCTTACTCGGAATGGGCAGGGCCCACACCGGCCTGTTAGTTTATATTAATGTGTGTAAGGTGTGTAACACACTGCTATGTGTTTGATACACACAGCCTCTTAGTTTATATTAATGTGTGTAAGGTGTGTGACACACTGCTATGTGTTTGATACACACAGCCTCTTAGTTTATATTAACGTGTGTAAGGTGTGTAACACACTGCTATGTGTTTGACACAAACAGGCCTGTTAGTTTATATTAATGTGTGTAAGGTGTGTAGCACACTGCTATGTGTTTGACACACACAGCCCTGTTAGTTTATATTCATGTGTGTAAGGTGTGTACCACACTGCTATGTGTTTGACACACACAGCCCTGTTAGTTTATATTAATGTGTGTAAGGTGTGTAACACACTGCTATGTGTTTGATACACACAGTCCTGTTAGTTTATTTTAATGTGTGTAAGCTGTGTAACACACTGCTATGTGTTTGACACACACAGCCCTGTTAGTTTATATTAATGTGTGTAAGGTGTGTAACACACTGCTATGTGTTT
This sequence comes from Anguilla japonica, assembly GCA_025169545.1. Classification (NCBI taxonomy): domain Eukaryota; kingdom Metazoa; phylum Chordata; class Actinopteri; order Anguilliformes; family Anguillidae; genus Anguilla; species Anguilla japonica. The sequence goes on from CM045888.1 coordinate 2,819,886, forward strand.
GATACACACAGTCCTGTTAGTTTATTTTAATGTGTGTAAGCTGTGTAACACACTGCTATGTGTTTGACACACACAGCCCTGTTAGTTTATATTAATGTGTGTAAGATGTGTAGCACACTGCTATGTGTTTGACACACACAGCCCTGTTAGTTTATATTAATGTGTGTAAGGTGTGTAACACACTGCTATGTGTTTGACACACACAGGCCTGTTAGTTTATATTAACGTGTGTAAGGTGTGTAACACACTGCTATGTGTTTGACACACACAGCCCTGTTAGTTTATATTAATGTGCTGTAAGGTGTGTAACACACTGCTATGTGTTTGACACACACAGCCCTGTTAGTTTATATTAATGTGTGTAAGGTGTGTAGCACACTGCTATGTGTTTGATACACACAGCCCTGTTAGTTTATATTAATGTGTGTAAGGTGTGTAGCACACTGCTATGTGTTTGACACATACAGGCCTGTTAGTTTATATTAATGTGTGTAAGGTGTGTAACACACTGCTATGTGTTTGACACACACAGCCCTGTTAGTTTATATTAATGTGTGTAAGGTGTGTAACACACAGTGTATGTGTTGTCGTCACTCTTCACATGAGTCAGCTCAACACCGCTGTAAGTGGCTTTAAGACCAGTTGGCTCTCGCTGGAGAGCAGCAGTGAATCCTGCCAACTTGCTGCCTGGTGACTGTTTCAGTGCAGTGAGCTCCAGATTTGCTGTTTCCAATGCATCCAGCATGCCATTCACAGTCAGGTATTCCCTCTGAAGAGCAAGACTGAGATTTGAGATGACATGCAGCAAGTATCTGAGGAAATTGAGAAAATGTACAATTCTGTAGTCTCTCAGGAATGCTGTTCTTCCACGAACTTCAGCTGTTGTCTGGCCAGGCCTGGCTTCTGCCACATGCTCAAAATGAGCCAGAAGTACCTCATATGATGTGGCAAGGACTTCCAAAGCACGTTGCATATGAGGAGTCCAGCGTGTGCCATCCACCCTGTTTGGTTTTAAGACTTTTGTCTCCAGTGAAGTGGCCATCTCTGTCCCCTCCCTCCGAGCTTTCGGCGAGTACTGGTAATGTTTGTGGATCTTCTTCAGGATGTCTTTCAGATCATCCAGAAGACGGTTGTCTTTGATAGTCTGATTGACCCCCAGCTCCAGGCGATGTGCCACACAGTGCACACTCACCACATATTCTGCGTTTTCCTTAATTCGGGTGGCCACACTGTTTTTCCATCCTAGGTTTCCTGCTGCTCCATCGCAGGCCATTCCCACAAGCTTCTCTTTCCAGTCATCAATTTTGTGGTCCACGAAGGCCTGCTCTATGGCTTCATAAATTCCTTGGGCATGTGCGTGTTTGACAGGTTGGAGGCTGAAGTACACTGTCTTGGGTTCCCCATCACTAACATATCTTACATAAACCACCTCTACCTCCTGGACACTTATCCGTTGCCCCATCAAATAAAACTGACATTGCTGTTGTATTTTCTAGGCAGGTGACGATTGATTGCCGGATGTGTTCCACAATGTATGGAGTGAGCCTGCAGAAATCACATATGAAACAATGTAAAAATTAATCCTACACAATAAATTACTGTTTAAAAGTAAACTAGGTGTGCATATCTCTTTTAGCCACAATACAACGCAGTTCCTATATCAGTGCACCTTATTTTTTCATAGGCTATTGCTACAAAACACATTGATTACAAATCTCACTCACTCACTCGCTCTCATACACACACAGCAGGTAGACTCATTAATGAAAAAAAACTTTTAACGTTTAACGTTACAACATTAAGACTGCACATTTATTTGCAAGGTTATTCATTTAGTAGATTAAATTCTAATAAATACCTTCTGCAAGCCTGATCAGATTTGTAGCTTGTCGATCGCGTCAGATCAGAGCCGATCTTGATTTGGAGATCCAGCAGACGAGGTGAAGAGCTGAAGGGGTCTTTGCTTTTGAGAACGTAGTAAACTGAGTTGGAAAGTTTGATCAGGATTGCCCGATTTGCGGCGTTCATCGTCCGAATGTCGGTGTCCATCGCTCCCTGTATGGGTGTGCCTGTTCGCAGGGCCGGCCGCTGGCATAAACACTCTATGCAGTTGTTTAGGGCCACAACCGCGGGGGGGGGGGGGCACACAATCCTTTTTTTTGAGGTAAATAACGTCATTATTTTAATTATGTTATTCATCCCGTATCGCAAAACAAGCTTAAGTTATTAATTTAATATGGAATGCAAAGAGAAAATTTCATAACATGTATGAAGGATTTTTTAACAGCCGTTCGGGTTCGGCTGTGTCAGTATCGGCAGGCATACGGTCATCGTGTGGATTATTTTGTGATGTTGACGGGTTATCGTTTGACTTTTTTACTCCACAGGCAAACAATTTCATTTGTTTCGCCATTGCAACAGGCTGGCCATGTGCGTGTGTGGAAAGTGGCCGCACAATAGGCTGAAATGTCGTGTTGCGCACGAACGTAATGTTAGCGCAGTAGAAACTTTATGGAGGCAACCAAATAAATGTTGACTTCTTTTGAAATGAGATTTCCCAGTTTTGTAGGTTTTTATTAATTGTTATATATTAAAAAATAAAACAACTGAACAGGTGGTTGCCAAAAGGGGGAACCAGAGGCCACAAAATGGCTGCCAATTGACTCAATCTGGTTGCCGAGGGCAACCGGGCAAAGGTTACTGTCGAGCCCTGATTATTTGATAACAGAATAGTTTCAAGATTCTGAAGAAAATAATAAGATAACAGTATTGTATTTAGCTAATGGGTTTTACGTTGACAGTTTTACTAATCAATTCATAGTGATGAATATTGAATGTGTTTAAAATGTATAGGTGATTGTGGCAAGAAGAATATGTCAGGTGAGGTAAAGTGCCCACAAAAATTCTGTCTCTTGTGTTTGCAGATTAAATTAATGTTTGAAAATCGTCATATGGGAAGGGTCTGGCAATGAAATCCTAGCAGTAGGCACCCAACCTTGATTTTTAGTTATTTTTGTTGGGTAATGGAATGGTAATGGTAATTTGTGCGTATTTGTGTGTGCGCGGCTGTGTGTGTGCCTGTGTGTTGTGCATGTGTGTGTATTTGTGTGTGTGTGTGTGGTCTCTCCCCAGGCTGGGTTGGTGTAATCTCACAGAGGGTTGCTGTGATGTTCTGGCCTCAGTCCTGCATTCTCCTCACTCAGAGCTGAGAGATCTGGAGCTCAGAGACAACGAGCTGCAGGATTCAGGAGTGAGGGCGCTCTCTGCTGGACTGGAGGACCCACACTGTAAACTGCAGAGACTGGGGTGAGTACAAGATGGATAGATCGATAGATAGATAGGTACTTTATTAATCCCGAGGGAAATTCAGGTGTCCAATAGCTCACGTTACAAAGCATAGTGCAACAATGCACAAGGAAGTAAGAAATAAGAAAGGAACAGGGCTCCAAACTAACTTCTAAATTTACCATTACCAAAATGGTCGCACTCTGGAGCCTTGAGTAAGTAAGTAAAATTCAAAAACAAAATCACTCTTGAGGTAAAGATACAAAATAAATAAAATAAAAATAAAAAGGCAAAAATAAAAAGGCATTGTAGAACCAAGCCATAAACACAAACAGCCCTAGGAAAAACAAAAACTGACGTCTAACTACACCAGGTGTTATGTACAGTATGAACAGTCTCGACATAGATAAGTAAATATTGACAGATGTAAAGCTAAATAAATAATGGGTAAGGGATATAAAAGTTACAGAAGTTAAAAATGGTATGAGTTAAGCAGTTAAACCAGTAGGATAAACAGTATGTACACGTGCAAAGTACAGCATATAAGTACAGCGAATAAGTACCAAAAATAAAGTGTGCGTTGTCGCCCTTTTCAGTACGGTCTGGCTTGATTGACAATTCAGTTATTCAGTAGGTGAGAGTATAAGCTTTCTAACGATGTATAACATGTCTAATTCTGCTTTTGGAATAGCGTTTTATAGGTTAGCGTAACCGAAATTTTTCTCATCATCGCATTCACCTACGCTTAGGCTACGCTGTAGCAGTAAAAGATGCTGCACCTAACGAAACGTGAACAATTTCTCATAATTTCTTGGAAAATACTATTGTTATTGAGGTCACGAAAAAGTAGTAGCGTCCTAGAAATGCGGTCCTGAAAGTGCAGCCTCCGCTACTGCAGGAACATGCTACTCTCTCAATCAGTAATGCGGGAGACACATTTCCCCGGCTTTTACCTAAAAGTCGGAAAATCCTAATACCGAACCGTTTTTTCGTTCAAGTACCGAAAAAGTACCGAAGTTTCGGTATACCGTGTAACAGTATCTTATTTACTGTATCAGCTTTAAGACTAGCAACACGCTCGGAATGACCTCATCGTGACCCATGAAATCCAATGGCGCAGACGTTGCTTCATAATTTCAAACTTTAAAGCCTGTTAATCTGACATGAATTAGATAAAACATCTTTTTGAGAAGCATCAAATCAAATAGTTTGAATGTATACATTCCTCAAAATGAAGTGAATTAAATAAATTGTCCTTTTGGGTTATCTTTACCTGTGTAAGGTGTGTAACACACTGCTATGTGTTTGACACACACTGCCCGGTTAGTTTATATTAATGTGTATAAGGTGTGTAACATACTGCTATGTGTTTGACACACACAGTCCTGTTAGTTTATATTAATGTGTGTAAGGTGTGTAACACACTGCTGTGTGTTTGACACACACATCCTGTTAGTTTATATTAATGTGTATAAGGTGTGTAACACACTGCTATGTGTTTGACACACACAGTCCTGTTAGTTTATATTAATGTGTGTAAGGTGTGTGTGTCCTTCTCTCTGCAGGCTGTCAGGCTGTAGAGTCACACAGAGAGGCTGTGATTCTCTGGCTTCAGCTCTGTGTTCAAACCCCTCACACCTGAGAGAGCTGGACCTGAGACACAATCACCCAGGAGACTCAGGAGTGAGAGCGCTGTCTGCTGCTAAACTGGACACACTCACACTGCTGTAAGTACAAAGAGTTTTCACATTGCACCTCACACACACACACACACACACACACACTTACTCACACATGCTCTCTCACACACACACACACACACTCACATACACACATACACACGCACAGTCACTCACACACACACACACACACACACACTGTACAAACTGCCGTTAGTCTGGAAGGTTGGGGATCTACAGTGGAGGGTGCTGCACAGGATCACTGCAGTAAATAGTTTTATTTCTGTGATGAAGCCGGCAGGATCCAGCCAGTGTCCATTCTGCATGGAGAGAGAAACTGTTTACTATTCTTTTTTGGGGTGTGCCAGATTTCAGCCTCTCTTCTTTTCTGGGAGGTTTATTTTGGTTTCTGGGGGAATCATTTAGTGAGATTTTTATCCTCGGTTCCCATACAAAGACAGATAAGTGCCAGCTCATTAATTTCATTTTGGGGTGAAAATGGCAGTTTCATCAAGTGGGAAAAATCTGATTGGTGGAGGGGACAGGCAAGATGTGGTTGGTGTAGTTGGGGGTCTGATCAGGGACACAGTGATGATGGAGTTTCGGTATTACAAAGCAATGGAGAGCTTGAGTGTGTTTCAGAGTGTGTGTGTGTTATAAGGGTGTTTTATGTTCAGTGGAGGGAGAGGAGCTATTTTTGCACATGGAATAGGGTGAGGGAATGGAATAAGTTTTCTTTGTGACAGATTTGTGTTTTTCATATGATCTTGGTTTTGTATTTTATTGTGTCTTTGTTTTATTTATGTGATGTCATTGGTGTGTTGAGAGTGGAAATAAAGGATGGTTAAAATTCAGAATTCTGTTCTGCTGTTCTTACAGTGTGGACCATGGAGGAGAGAACAGGACCAAACCAGGACCCAGGAAATGTGAGTGTGTATTGACACAGAACACTTTCCATAGATACACACACTGCTCTGTATGTGTGAGAGAGAGACTTTACACACAAACAGAAACACATGTACACACACACACACACACACACACACAGTTACTATCACAGCTCTTTCTCTCTCACACTCATAATGGGGTGAATATTAATAATGATAATTAATTTCATTAATGTCTCTGGTGTGCAGATGGCTGTCAGCTCACACTGGATCCAAACACAGCGCACAGAAAGCTGTCTCTGTCTGAGGGGAACAGGAGGGTGACACACACACCGGAGAGAGAGGAGCCATATCCTGATCATCCAGAGAGATTTGAGTCTGTGCTCCAGGTTGTGTGCAGAGAGAGTGTGTGTGAGCGCTGTTACTGGGAGGCTGAGATCAGTGTGCCTGAGGAGAGAGTGGTTTCTATAGCAGTGACAGATAAAGGAATCGGCAGGAAAGGACAGGGTGATGTTGACTCTCTGTTTGGATTGTATAAAAACTCCTGGTGTCTGACGTTCCGTAACGGCGGACCCGGTGATGAACCAGAAAGATACATTTTCTACCACAATCGCAACTTCACAGACATACCTGCCCCCCCCTCCCCCTACCGCAGAGCAGGAGTGTGTGATGATGATGATGGTAGAGGAGTGTGTGTGTACAGGGTAGGAGTGTGTGTGGACCGTCCGGCCGGCACTCTGTCCTTCTACAGCGTCTCTGACACTAACACACTGACCCTCCTGCACAGAACCCACATACACTTCACTGAACACACACCCCTCTATGCTGGATTTGGAGTGGGTCAGAAATCCTCAGTGTCCCTCTGCCAACTGGAGTTGAGACACAGACACACACACACACACGCACACTCATGAGCACGCACCCAAACACTCACAAACGCACTTTCTCTCACAAACACACACACGGACTCTCATACGCATACACACAAAGACACTCACACATACGGACACACTCCCACACGTATGCACACACACATACCCACAAACATGCACACACACTCTCATGTTCACCCACACATACACATGCACACACACACACACCCTCCCATTCACGCACATACATACTAATACCCATACACTCTCACTCTTACACCAACTCACAGGCGCGCACATGCAGGCAAACAAACACACTCACACATGCACACATGCACAGTCTCTCTTATACACACACACACTCTCTCATGCACACACACACACACACAATCTCATACACACACACTCTCTTGCACACACACGCACGCACTCAGTAAAAAAATGATGGGTTCAGTTTCCTTATTTTGTTTATCGTGATTGTTTTGTTTGAACCTGTTGCTACATTTTTTTTTTTTTGTATTTTCAGACAATATTCAGTGTGAATTAAACCTGAATTATGAAAACATCAGATGTTTTGCTGTTGTCATTTATTGTTTTGTGATGTGCTGAACTCCTGTGACACAGCATACTTATTTCATATTCTGTATGGGATTATGTTATGTTTGGGCTCAATATTAGCAGATCAGAATGGGGCTAAAATCTGCACAGTTGAAGCAATGACATTAATCTGCAGTAGTGTAAATGAAATACAGTATGAGACACAAGTTATGCACTGTCTGCTGAGTGGTTTCTTCTTGTTTCTGTGCATAACACAACTATCTGATAATAAATATTAACGTGAAATTAGCTAATATCATTCGTTTGCCATTTTCATCAAACAACGTGACCCTCAAGGTAACACTTTTGGAAGTTTAGCTTTGGCTTTGAACCAAAGCCGCGAGTTAGCTAGCCGACCTAACCCAACTTAACGTTACCTCACAAGCTGGCAGAGCCAGGAACTTAAGCAGCTTACTGTCACAGAGAACCTAAATAAACACACCAGTATATAAAATAAATACCAGTCAACTCAGGAAAGTTGTAACTTGCTAACCAGTAATGATATTATTGGTCAGACCAGCGATACTTTGGCCAGTGAACGATGGGCTCCTCCCTATAGCCAGGTTCCCAGCTGAAAATTACAGCAAAACTCTAAGCTGGTTTAAGATGGTTTAAGATTTAAGGTTTAAGCGTTTTCGACACCTCTAGCTGTTCATAGCTGGTCTGTGGCTGGTCAAAGCTGGTCTCTAGCTTGACGAAGCTGGTCAAAGCTGGTTAAGCTGGTACAGTAAGCTGGTTAAGCTGGTACAGTAAGCTGGTTAAGCTGGTTAAGCTGGTACAGTAAGCTGGTTAAGCTGGTACAGTAAGCTGGTTAAGCTGGTACAGTAAGCTGGTTAAGCTGGTTAAGCTGGTACAGTAAGCTGGTTAAGCTGGTACAGTAAGCTGGTTAAGCTGGTTAAGCTGGTACAGTAAGCTGGTGGTCAAACTGGTGGACCTGCTGACCATATAGGCAGGTCAGCGGGTGAACAGCTGGTTCACCAGCTAAAAGTGTCGAAAACACAGCTTAGACCAGCTTGACCAGTTTAGGCCGGTTTAAGCTGGATTTTTCAGCAGGGTTCCTCCCGAGTCCCGAGATTTCTTCCCACCAGGGAGTTTTTTCTCGCCATCGTTTGAGGGTTTTTGTCCCCGCTCATGTGCTTGCTTTTGGGGGTTCAGGCGGGTTTTTGCTCTTCTGCTCGGTTTCTGCAGAGGTGGGTAGAGTAGCCAAAACCTGTACTCAAGTAAAAGTATTGTTACTTTAAAATAATAATGACTCAAGTAGAAGTAAAAGTACTCATCCAAATAATTACTTGAGTAAGAGTAAGAAAGTATCTCGTGAAAAGACTACTCAAGTACTGAGTTACTTCATATAATCTGATTCAATGTTGAAATAAGAAGAGCAAGATGAACGTAAAAATCTAAATGTCCAAAATATAAAATTGTAAATGCTTGTCCAATAGAAATAAACCAAATATAAAATAGCCATGTGCAAATTCAAATATGGCTAAATCATATCCCTTAAAACAATAATACAATAAAACAATACACAGGAGGTTCGTCAGAAGAGGAGGATTTTCGCTTTCTGTTGGACTCTATTAAGTCTGTATACCCCGTCAGTTTGTTGGGGTGAACCCTCCGTTGACAGAAAAAATATCAATGAGGCTACAGGGATTTATCCATTAAAATAGACTCATCATCACAACAAAGAGGAGCCTGCTCAAATTCAAACAGAAACTTTATATGTGGAAAACATAATGCTTTGGCGAACCATTATTGTACCTTATGAGGCACTTCTCCACGATATTCCAAAGTCCCATGATGCCTTGCGTGGAATATGTGCAGAACTTCCGGTTGAGCGTAAACAAACGTTATGTATGCTATGCAATGTTCCAGCGCTCACGTCTTGACTGTTGCATGCTTCACAAAAACTATTACACTACTAACTAATGCTTACATTACAGTGTGAAATATCCACATTAATACAAGTAACCTATTTAAACCCACTCAATTAAAAAATTACGTATATAACCGAAGTATTTTGAGCAATAATAGCCTACTTACATGGCAATGATGAAATCTTATGTGTTCAGTAGATGGAGACAGAGACCGTAAATCAACAATACAGTCCAATCCGCTTGTTTTGCTCCAGAAAACGATGTCGTCTAGGTCTATCAGCAAACATACGGCTTAGCTATGCTGCCCAGAAGTCCTCAATAATAATAGTATTTCCCAAGAAATTACGAATAATCGTTGACCACGTTCCGTGCTGCGTCTTTTAGCGGCGATATAGCTCAGGGGGTAAGACCGATTGTCTGGCAGTCGGAGGGTTGCCGGTTCAAACCCCGCCCTGGGCATGTCGAAGTGTCCTTGAGCAAGACACCTAACCTCTAACTGCTCTGGCGAATGAGAGGCATCAATTGTAAAGCGCTTTGGATAAAAGCGCTATATAAATGTAGTCCATTTACCATTTACCATTTACTGCTACCAAATGCATAAGTGAATGCGACGATAAGAAAAAATTCGGTTACGCTGACCTAAAAAACGCTATTCCAAAAGCAAAATTAGACATGTTATACATCGTTAGAAAACTTATACTCTCACCTACTGAATAAATGAATTGTCAATCAAGCCAGACTGTACTAAAAAGGGCGACAACGCCGTAAACAACGCGTGTGGTATTACGCACAGCTATTTTGGAAGATACCGAGGCATCACAAATACCCGTACATTTCACAAACGGATTGTCCAAGACAATAAATGAGCACTCAGTCAAATAGTTAGCTATCCACAGCCAAAACTAACCTAAACTTACCGCCACATATTTTCTCAAGTTCGAAGTTGAGTTCTTGTAGGCTGAAATGTCCACATTTCTAGGCAGACAAAGAAGGCAGCACATAATGTAACTACTGTTTTTGGTAGTCTGTAAGCAAAACGTAGTTTGAACGTGAGGCCAGGGGTGTTCTGCCTGCTACGAATCACCCGCCGTTGTTTCAGCCATTGTTGTCGCCCACTCATCCTTCTGTGTGCTGTGACTGGCTACTTTTGATTGGTGAAACGGAGTCATGTGGGGCTATGACAGAGCCAAAGCAAAGACCAGTCAGCCTCTTTGGCTGAAGTCTCTCTGAGAGAATGAAACGAACAGAACGTGCATTGAATAAAAAATGGGTAAAAAATAAAAGTAACGAGCGGAATGTAGCCGAATATAACGGAGTAAAAGTAACATTTTTTCTTCACAAATATACTCGAGTAAAAGTGAAAAGTATGTTGCATTAAAACTACTCTTACAAGTACAATTTATTTAAAAAGTTACTTAAGTAAATGTAACGGAGTAAATATAACGCGTTACTACCCACCTCTGGGTTTCTGCCTCTCCGTTAAGCCTCTTTGTGACAGTTCTCTGTATTAAAGGGCTAAACACATAAAACTGATTTAATCTGAGTCGACGCCGTGCCAGAAACATGTACAGACTGCGCTGCAGTTCACTTTATGTGGCACAATCTCCCAGCAATGCAACCGCGACGCTAAACTGAATTACACTGCACCGCCATCTAGTGGCTGTATAAGAACACCACAACTGATTATTGCCAATGACCGTTACTGCACACCGACACTTGATTTTTTTATAACCCAAAATCCATCCATTCATTTAATTCTCGCAGGCTTTTGCGATTATTGTGTTACACTTTATTATTGTAACAATGATAATAATAGCCTGATATATTAAGTTGTTTGGTGTAGCATAATAATTTAGATTTTCCATCCGGAACCATTCTCATGCTGGCTGGCATACAGCAGGAGAACGCTGGTACCAATTCTTGCACCACATCTACAGCACCTGCTTGTCACTGAAGTGACTTCACACTATCAGTGCATATTCAACATTTCTAATAAAGAATCACCAGCTCATTGTTCAATGACAGAATGGTCCTCATGCTTTTACAGTTTTTTCTGATTGCTTAGGCACTATCTCCCCACTATCAGGGGCGACATAGCTCAGGAGGTAAGAGCGATTGTCTGGCAGTCGGAGGGTTGCCGGTTCAAACCCCGCCCTGGGCGTGTCGAAGTGTCCTTGAGCAAGACACCTAACCCCTAACCTCTAACTGCTCTGGCGAATGAGAGGCATCAATTGTAAAGCGCTTTGGATAAAAGCGCTATATAAATGCAGTCCATTTACCAATCTCTGAAACTATAGGCTATTTTTGCAAAACTCTGCGCACTAACCACAAAACCTTACACCAAACCAGCAAAACATTATACATCTCTTGCAAAAGCAAACAATTCTTGCAAAACTCTTCAAACTCTTTTAAAAAATTGTTTTTGCGTCAATACAGTACAAACAAACCATCAATTGAATAAGCACACGAGTATTGAGTAGGTGTGTTTGGTACCTCTGAAAGAAATGGCTGAAGAAATGTACTTTCACCTGGAAGTGAAAAACTGACAGAGGCAGAGAGAGAGAGAGAGAGAGAGATAAACATGAAAATCCGACCACTGGGCCACCAGCCAAAACACTAAAAGAAAAACTCCATAGCAATGGCAATACAGCCATCTTTTCCCCTTGTCATTTTATGTGTTTGCAATCTTTTCTTTTGCAGATTATCAGAAGCGCAGGGTTCTATGTGTCTGTGAAGCTCAGTGTTGCCACGGTGACGTTCTGACTGACAGCCTGGTTCTGAAATCGCCATGGCCTCCGCAGCATGAGCCTGAATAGGGGGCGGGGCTTGACCCCCTTAGCCACGCCCCTCAGGTGGGACTCCAGGCCGCACCGCGGGTGCCTGGGCGCGTATTTCCTGCTGAAAGCCTATTGGCTGGGCCCGCTGCGTGACTGCGCAGGTAATCCCCGGGGAGGGGGGGTCACGCTGCCTGACTGCGCAGGTAATCCCCGGCAGGGGGGGTCATGCTGCGTGACTGCGCAGGTAATCCCTGGGGAGGGGGGGTCATGCTGCGTGACTGCGCAGGTAATCCCCGGGGAGTGGGGTCACGCTGCGTGACTGCGCAGGTAATCCCCGGGGAGGGGGGGTCACACTGCATGACTGCGCAGGTAATCCCCGGGGAGAGGGGGTCATGCTGCGTGACTGCGCAGGTAATCCCCGGGGAGGGGGGGTCATGCTGCGTGACTGCGCAGGTAATCCCCGGGGGGGAGGGGGGGGGTCATGCTGCGTGACTGTGCAGGTAATCCCCAGAGGTGGGGGGGGGGGGGTCATGCTGCGTGACTGCGCAGGTAATCCCTGGGGGGGGGGGGGGTCATGCTGGGACAGGTCTAAAGCAGAAGGAAGGTGCCGGAATCGCCCAGCTCAGCCTCGGGACAGACCGCTAAATAAACTATTTGCATTTCTGATTATTTCTGATTATAAGCAGCAGTGTTTTCATACAGCTGCGTTCACCATTGGGAAGCAAACTGTCACTGGGCCCCTTGCCACACACTACCAAGCGTTGCCAGGATACCAGCAATGACCCCCAGCTGACCCCACCCAGCCCCGCCCTCGACTGCATGACCCCGCGGTTGGCTCACCTTTGTAGGGCATGACCCCGCGGGTGGCTCACCTTTGTAGGGCGTGACCCCGCGGGTGGCTCACCTTTGTAGGGCGTGACCCCGCGGGTGGCTCACCCGTCTCACCTTTGTAGGGCATGACCCCGCCCACGGCTCACCTTTGTAGGGCGTGACCCCGCGGGTGGCTCACCTTTGTAGGGCGTGACCCCGCGGGTGGCTCACCTTTGTAGGGCATGACCCCGCGGGTGTGCAGGTACATGGTGAGGCTCCGGCGGGCGCGGACCGGCCGGGCGCCGTAGCCCAGCTTGGCGCAGCGGTTGCCACGGCAGCTGAGACACAGGCCGCGGCTGAAGGTCTCCCTGGAGCTGCAGAGGAACGCCGTGCTCTGCTGCTCAGAGTTCAGCAGCGAGTCGACAAACAGGAGCACTGAGCGCTCATGGGAACACTTCATTAACTGATTCACATCTGCAGAGAGAGGAGAGAGAGAGGGAGTGGGAGAGGGGGAGGGGAGGGGAGGGCAGAGAGAGGGGGGAGGGAGGGAGGGCAGAGCAGAGAAAGAGAGGAAGCGAGGGAGGGAGAGAGAGAGGGGCGGGGGGGGGAGTGAGGAGAGGGAGGGCGAGGAGAGGGGGAGAGAGATGGAGGGAGAGAAAGAGAGGAAGCGAGGGAGGGAGAGAGGGAGGGAGGGGGAGAGGGAGAGAGAGAGATGGTTTGTGAGTGGGGGGGGTGTATGGGGGTTTGTGTGGGGGGGTGTACAGGGGCGTGTGTGTGGGGGGGTGTACGGGGGTGTGTGTGGGGGGTGTACGGGGGTGTGTGTGGGGGGGGGTGTACGGGGGTGTGTGTGGGGGGGGGTGTACAGGGGGTGTGTGGGGGGGGGGGTGTACGGGGGTGGGTGTGGGGGGGGTGTATGGGGGTTGGTGAGTGGGGGGGGGTGTGTATGGGGGTTTGTGTGGGGGGGGGGGGTGTATGGGGGTTTGTGTGTGGGGGGTGTACAGGGGGAGGAAGGCAGGGTGAAGCCCCAGGGTGATGGTAACCGGGTTTCAGCCAATGAGCACTCTCCGTTTCTGATTCACAGGATCCGGGGCGGGGCCAGAATTACTCTGCGCTCTGCTTGAACGAGCTGCCAATCATCTTCAGCCTGTGCAGCCTGCAAGCCAATCAGTCAATCAATCAATATATCAGTCATTAAACTAATCAGCCAATCAATCAATCAATCAGTCATTAAACCAGTCAACCAATAAATCAATCAATCAATCAATCTCTCAGTCATTAAACCAGTCAACCCATAAATCTATCAATAAATCTATCAACCATTAAACCAATAAACCAATAAATCTATTGATTCATCAATCTCTCAATCATTAAACTAGTCAATCAATAAATCAATCAGTCATTAAACCAGTCAACCAATAAATCTATCAATCAGTCAATCAATCAATCTATCGGTCATTAAACCAGTCAGTCAATCAATCAATAAATCAGTCATTAAACCAATCAGTCAATCGATCAATTACTCAGTCAATCAATCAATCAGTCATTAAACCAATCAACTAATAAATAAATCAATCAATCAATTTATCAGTCATTAAACCAATCAACCAATAAATCAATCAATAAATAAATCAAACTATCAATCATTAAACCAATAAATCTATAAATCAATCAAACAAGAGTTATATAAATATATCAGTGCAAAATAAGTCCTTATATCAGTTCTTAAATTCACTTTAAAGAGCACATTCAAAACCTTTCTGTCCTGGCGCCCCCTGGTGGTGGATTTTCCCACGGAGGTCGGAACAGCAGAGAGGCTGAATACAGACTCATGGGATTAAATGGTAAATGGACTGCATTTATATAGCGCTTTTATCCAAAGCGCTTTACAATTGATGCCTCTCATTCGCCAGAGCAGTTAGGGGTTAGGTGTCTTGCTCAAGGACACTTCGACACGCCCAGGGTGGGGGTTTGAACCGGCAACCCTCCAACTGCCAGACAATCGGTCTTACCTCCTGAGCTATGTCATCCCAGGATATCATCGCCCTTCAACTGGAATGCATGCTGGCAAACGACACTTGTTTAATCCTCTTACTGGGTTTAGGCGCGCCTTGCATTATTCTGGCACTCCTATCCTTACACAGCTTTATTTTTTTTTCCTTCTGCAATTTCAGGACTAATTTTTATTTATTGTACATTTTTACAGACATTCATTTCACTTAAAAAGGGCTTGTGGGTTTAGCCATCATATTGGCCTATACTGGTTCATCACATTAATATAATTATGTTATTTTGGATTAAGGTACCTAAAGTCCAATGTAAAAAGGCTTAAAAACAACTGAGTAAAACAAGACTTGAAAAAGACTAATAATTTATTTTAAAAACACCAGCAGTGCAAATGATAGTCGTGGCTCACCTTCTCTCCTTTCCTGTCCCTACTGGCAGCCGCTTAAATAAGTTGAGCCAATCAGTTGCACCTGGTTTCAATTACCTCAAATTAACAAATTAAAATCAATTACACAATTAAATAATCAAATAAACAATAAATACAATCAATTAAACTATTAATAAGCAAGTGAAGCGCCACTCCTTCACACCCGACACCTAAATAATTCGCAAGTTGTTGAATATATGTATAAGTTAATTAAAAAAATGTCTATATGCATGGGATGTTTGTTTTTTCTGAATAACTAATTAAATGGGCGTACAATAAATGACACCGCCAAGAAAAATAACCAGGCTTGATTCGGCACGTGACAGTGGATAGCTGGCCTAGAGGTAGTGAGACCATTTGGTCAGAGAGGAGAAGTTATTTTGAAATTTGTTGTTTTTCATCAAGCAATCAATAAGCAGGAGCTGAGTCACAGGCAACAAACGAGTCGGTCGGTGGGAACGAATGGTTCTCTGGCGGATTAGCATAAGCTGTACTTTGAATGTAACATCATGTCAACTAGCTTGGATGGGTATAGTAGGAATGAAATGGAGTGGAAGTTATCTAAGACTGAGACAGAAAAGGGCTTTGAGAGAAAGAGATAGGCAAACAAGAATGAGAAGTTGGTCGGATGAGAGTGAGGATTATAGGGGTAACAGTATGAAAAAATCAAGAACCAGTCGCTGTGACGGGCGGACACTTGTGGGTCAACCGCAAAAAAATGAGTGGAGAGTAATAATAGAATTCAATCAAGATGGTGGGCACTATCACCCGATCAAACTTACCAAAGCGACCGAGGAAGAGATCGGTAATATCAAATTCGTTAAGTTTGTGAATAACAAACGAGTGTTGATACATGCATCCAGCAAACAACAGCAGGAAAAGATACTCAGAATGTCGTCGCTTAAGGGAGAAAAGATGAAGGCTCATATCCCTGGAGCAACGGTACAATTGAGAGGAGTAATCTCAGGAGTTCCGTTGGATATGGCTATGGAAGATGTTAAAAAAGAGATTCAGGGAGGCAAAGTAATTAATGCCACAAGGCTTAAGAGCAGTAGAGGTGGCTCACTGAAGGAAACCCTATCGGTAGTTGTAAATCAGTACAAATGGGTTACATGAACTACAGAGTGAGGGAATACATCCCAAAGCACTCAGGTGTTATGCGTGCCAAAGAATGGGGCATGCAGCACAGCAGTGCAAAGGAAACCTAACATGTGCGACGTGTGGAGGCGAACATGAGCATGTAAAATGTGAAAAGGTTAAATGCTGTAGTTGTGGAGGCGAGCACAGTGCTGCGTTCGGAGGATGCAAAGTACAGAGGGAAGCCCAGAGGGTTAAGATCATACGCAGAAGCACTAAAGAAAGTAAGGGGGCAGGAACAAACTACAGATATTCTGGAGGAAAGGCACATGGAGGTACAATACAAAGTGACATTAACACACCAGCAAACCAAGCTCCCATACCTAAGCAGACTGCTTCTGTTCACAAATGTAAAGTTAATGATGACACACTAGTAGTGAACAAAGTGAACTTTGTGTCCTTCATCTGCCACACCATTAATGTTGCAACACAGCTGCAAAAGAAAAGTGATAGAATCAAATCCACTGTAGAGGCATCAGGAAGATTACTTGATATGCAAGATTTAAAAGCAGATCAGATCCATGCAATGTTGACAGCTACCAACAATGGAGAGGATGTACAAATTGATGTTTAAAATCATAATTATTGTACTCCATATACTACAGTGGAATGCGAGAAGCCTCATAGCCAATGGCCAAGAATTTTAAAAGTATATATATGGTTTAGAGGTAGTTCCAGATGTAGCATGTGTGCAAGAAACTTGGCTACGGCCTAATTTAGACTATGTTATTCCACGTTCAGTTCTATAAAACACGACAGAGATAACAACAAAAATGGTGGAGGATGTGCTACATTTCTCAAAGACGGGTTGGCCTATGGGGAGGTTCCCTCTCCTGCAGATATGGAGTGTACCATAGTTAAAATTTGCAGTCCAAGAAAAGAAGGAAATATTATAATCCATGTAGAATTTTAACCGTTGACATGTTCAAGGAAATGGCAGGGGCAGTAAGTAGGAAGGAAATATGGTGTGGAGATTTTAATGCGCACAGTACCTTATGGGGTAGCAATCACACAGATGACAATGGGGATATAGTGGAGGAAATGTTGGAGGAAAGATCATTGGTCTGCCTTAATGATGGACAAGGTACGAGAGTAAATGTCAATAGGGGTACAGTCTCATGCCTGGATCTTACAATGGTGTCAGATTTGTTTATTTGTTTATTTGTTAGGATCCCCATTAGCTTTGCCCTAAAGCACAGCTAGACTTCCTGGTGTCCACCTTTAAAAACATACATTAAAAATTACAGTCAACACAAATCAACACATTTAAAAACATACATTAAAAATTACAGTCAACACAAATGGCAAACCTAAGACATATTTTAGAGAATAACATTAATATGTATGAAGACTGTATGGTGAATACCTGCGAATGGTATATCATGAGTAATTCAGCCGTAGGGTCATTTCCCAGTTCTCACTATAGTGAATGTAAATGTGTGTATGCAAGAGGGGAGTACATTTACTAGATAGTGCTTTGATAAGGCAGACTGGGAGAAATTTAAGATATGTTGTGAGGACTCAGCACGTCAGATAACACTAGAAGGAAGCATTGAGGAATCCTCAAATTTCCACATTGAGGAAAGTTACTAACCATAGTCTAAATGCTGCAACATTGAGTATACCAAAGAGAACAACACATGGTAGGAAGAAAGTGGTTCCTTGGTGGAATGAGGAATGCAGCAGAGCTGTAAGAGAACGAAACAAGGCATTAAGAACTCTGAGAAGCAATTTATCACAAGATAATCTTATAGACTATCAAAGGAAAAGGGCAGTGGCCCGTAGGACAGTCAAATATGCTAAAAAGAGGACACAGAGAGAATTCTGTTCCACCATTGGCAGAGGAGTAGAACTAGGGGATGTATGGTCCATGTTTAAGCGAATGAGTGGGAAAAGAAAGACAGTTAAAATTCCAGCATTGGTTGATGGGGAGAGGCTGGCAGTGTCAGACAAAGAGAAGGCTGATGTGTTAGGTAGGGCATTCGCTGCAGTACATAGTGGTAATCGCCTTGATGATATCCATATGCAGCAGAAAGACCATGCACTCAGAGAGAATGAGGTTGAGAGAGGATTATACGTCAACTCTGGATGTGGTATAGCCTTGTATAGCCTTGCAAGATACTAGATACACAGCCGCAGGACAAGATCAGCTATGTTATGCCATGTTCCGGCAGCTACCAGGGGAAACATCGAAGCTAGTGCTGAGACTTTTTAACAAAATCTGGAGGGATGGAATTATGCCTAGATGCTGGAAAGGGGCAGTAGCTATAGGCCCATAGCTTTGACTTCTCAGGTATGCAAGTGGATGGAGAGAATAATAGTTTGTAGGCTTTCACGTGTACTGGAACAAAGAGGTTTACTGAGTAATTATCAGAATGGATTTTGTGAAGGACGATCCACAATTGATGCTTTAGTAAGAGTAAGTAATGAGGTGGAAAAGACACAGAAAATGAAAGAGTTGATGGCAATAGTATATTTTGACATCGAAAAGACTCTATGTGGAGGGAAGGGTTGCTTATCAAGTTAAGTAAAATGGGTATCGGAGGGAGGATGTATAATTGGATAATGGACTTTCTAACAGGCTGGAAATTTAGAGTCAAGGTTGGAGAGGAGGTGTCTAAGGAATTCGAAATAGAAAATGGTATCCCCCAGGGGAGTGCAATCAGTCCTATACTGTTCAACATAATGATAAATGACATTTTTACAAGTTTAGATGGAAGCATCTGATCAGCGCTGTATGCAGATGATGGGGCCATTTGGATGAGGGGAAGAAATGTGCCAAATGTTCTAGAGAGTATAGGAAAAGCAATATGGAAAGTGGAGCAGTGGTCATATGATCGGGGGTTCAAGCTGTCAACAAGCAAGTCCTGTTCCATGCTGTTTACAAAGAAGCGGAAGCTTGGTGATGAGAGGCTAACATTATACGGTCAGCCGATGGAGAAGGTGTCTGAATTTAAGTACCTGGGCCTATGACTGGACAACAAATATACATGGAGGGTGCATATCAAACACCTGGAAAAAAAGTGCAAAAAAGTCACAAATCTAATATGAGCTGTGGCCGGATGTGACTGGGGGGAAGATAAACAGTCACTAATTGACATTTATAGGGCACTTATGAGATCAACAATAGATTACAGCTGCATAGTATATGGATCAGCAGCAAAGACATCATTACAAAAAGTGGACAGACTACAGTATAGAGCATTACGGTTATGTATAGGGGCTATTAAGTCAACCCCCATTAACGCAATACTAATAGAAGCAGGAGAGACTCTGCTGGAGTTAAGGAGAGAGAAACTTTCACTTGCGTATTGGGTTAGGTTAAAAGGAAGTCGGGAGGAAAACCCTATGAAGAAGACGCTGCAGGATTGTTGGGAATATTCCAAGTTCCAGGGATACGGGTTTGGATGGACTAGTGAAGAAAGAGCGAAGACATATGGAATGGAGGCCTTAGAGTTCACCAGGTCCACCCCAGTTAGTAACGTGCCCCCTTGACTTTTTCCAGAGATAAAGCAAGACATTAGTATTATGGAAAAGAAAAGAGAATGGGGAGAAAATTAAGTGGGAGTTATAACGGTTATATCTGAGGAATAGTTATCACAGTTATCTCAAAATATATACAGATGATTCTAAGAACAAACAGGAGTGTGTGGGAATTGGTGTATATATCCCTGAGTTCAAAATATCTATCTCCAGTAGACTGTCCGATCAGTTATCAGTATATACAGCAGAGATAGTAGCAGCCATTATTGGGTTACAATGGGTTGAAGAAGTCAGACCAGATAGGGTGGTGATATGCACAGACTCAACAGCCATCATGAAAAGCATACAGTCAACAAAATCTGTCAGTGAAGACTTACTAATTGAACTTTACCTTAGTTTGCTAAGACATCACAGAGGTGGTGTAGATGTGCAGTTCTGTTGGGTACCAGCACATGAGGGGTTGAAAGGGAATGAGTGTGCAGACAAACTGGCAAAAAGGACCTTACAAAAGGAAATAACCTTGCCACTACCACTTGGCAGAGGAGAAGGAAAAGCAGTGATTAAGAAGAAAGGAATGGAGATATGGCAGAATAGGTGGGAGGAAGACCAGAAAGGAAGGGGGTATCACAAAATACAAAAGTCGGTCATAGCAAAGTACTGTAAAGAAAGGAACAGAAGGGAGGAAATCATCATGACAAGAATCAGATTGTATCACACAGGATTAAATGCCACTTTGTTTGTGCTGGGGAAAAGGAACAGCGACAAGTGTGGGAACTGTGGAGTTAAAGAAAACGTTGAACATATTTTATTGCATTGTAACATGTATGAAGCGGAAAGAGAAAGGTTGCGTGAAAAAGTCAGAGACGAGGCGGGACGGGAATGGGATCTGGTTGGGATTCTGGGAACAGAAGGAGAGGGAGAGGGGGAAGAGTTGCCAGGAAGGCACTCTTTACCTTCTTAAAAAACGCAAGGTTGGTGGGTAGAATATAAGTAATAGGGTGAAATGATATGATGTTACACACTCTTGTACAGTAGGTGGCGGTATACACCTTTAAGTTGGTTTAGATCCGCCAGTAAAACCGAGAGAAGAAGAAGAACGCTTACTTCAGCCAGGTAAACAGGTTTAAAAAAAGTGCATTGTCGAAACTGAAAGTGTTCTAGGGCATACGCCATTTTAAAGGCGGAGGGGGGCGAAGAGGGACTAAAAAAAGGAATAAAACCGAATAAAAGAACGGAGTAAGTAGCCTGTTGCGGGGTGGGATGGAGAGAATAGAAGCTAAAGGTGAAAGGGTGGGGGTGGGGGGGGGAGTGGGAATATGGTCTATAACCGCGGTAGCGCGCTTAATTTAGTAAAACAAAACTGACAATAAAATGTGCGTGCGTGGCTATTTTCAGGTTTCCCACCTGGGACAAAAACAAAAAGAAGGGTTTTACGCCAAATAAACTGTTAATTGGTATATTTGTTATATTTTAATGCCATTCTTTCCTTTGGATATGACGTAGCTATTTCCAATCGAACTCTAACTCGTTTCAAATCACTCCGATTTAGAAGCATTTCAGTGATAACAGGCTACCTGCACCTACGGACTTCCGTATGCTTCGCACCGTGTCTTTCTCATGCAATCCTTTTGTAGCCTGTTGAATTAGTACTACTATTAATTCAATAACATAAAATTTAGCGACTACTTTAGCAGCAAGAATTTAACTGAATTGCGGTTAACTGCATTAAAACGTCGCGGGTCGTTCTGCCTGTTTGTTATATGCGTAGTACTTGGTTACTGAAATTAATGCTGCAAGATTTTCTGTTATTATTATTATTTTAATGAACACAATAACAGATATGTTAGTATAAATTGTATCTAGCCAGAGTGAATTCAGGTATTATGGGATATCGGGTAATACTGGACACTTTAAATAAGTTTTGTTTATTAATTGGTATGAACAATGGCAGTGGCAAAGTTTTGTGGGCCCATGCGCAGAAAACTTATGCATGCAATCATAGTTCTTGTATATCTTCATGCGTCACGCGGACACAGCCAGAGCGGTGAGCATCAAACAGGAAGCTCACAAACAGAGCACGTGATGCGATCAGTGGCGTAGGGTTTTGCCTCTCATTTTAAGGTTATAAAATTGCTATAAATTATTCAATGAAACGATTATTATGTAAACATGAATGTGATGTGCTGTTGATTGATTGATTGATTGACTTTATTCGATAATTTTTAAAAAGAGAAAAACATGCATCTGAAGCCGGGAAGGGGGTGTGTGTGGGTAGGCAGCAGGTAAAAAATGTGTTCTAGCAGCATAAATTACAACACAGCATCATTAACAAACAACAACCAACACAACAACAACATCAGTAGATCAACACCGAATCAAACTACCTATCAGCATCAGTATTACCTAATCGTAAACATCTCAAATTGCACATCCAAATTAGATTAACTTAATCCAATGTCAGCACCTAAAATTCCATAGACAGCCGTTGTGCCCACTGGTTAGACATATATCATCATCATCATCGTCATCGTCATCATCATTATCATCATCATCATCATCACTATGATTATCAGCATCATCTTAACATCATCATCAAAAAACAACCTATAATACAAAATAATGACTATACAGTAAGGCGTACACAGCCTCGTCCTTTTTAAAGGTCACCTCTTATCCATTTTTTCAGACAGGACTTGAACCTATTTGCATTCCTTGTTGTTTTTAGATCTCTAGGCAAACTGTTCCAAAGAACAGCTGCAGAATATAACAAGCATGAAACCGTCCAGACCCACGGCGCAACTTGAATTCTGACTGTTCAATCAAATTCAATCAAATTTTATTTGTATAGCGTATTTTACAGCAGTTGTCACAATACGCTTTACAGACAACCCTGGCCTAAACCCCCACAGGAGCAAGCCTAAGGCAACAGTGGTAAGGAAAAACTCCCTGTGGTAAATGGGAAGAAACCTTGGAAGGAACCAGGCTCAAGGGGGAAACCCATCCTCCTCTGGTCGGCTCAGGGTGCCGACTGGTGACCAACATGTCAGTCAGTTTTATAAGGTTTATGATGTGGCTCAGATGATGGGTGGGGCCGGGTGGCGGTGATGGGGAACAGCAGGTGGTGACAGATGTGGGCAGGGTGGAGGCAATGACGAAAGAGGGACTGGACCGCAGAGGTGGGGGAGACCAGACGACTCTCGAAGCACTCTCGAGGGTTGGGGCAAGAGCCCCGCCGGCAGCGTGGGGAAGAGGGTAGAAACGGCAATTAGGGAATTTGCAATATAGCAGACAGTGGGTAAAAGTGGCAGTAGTATGTATTGGGGGGACCCCGCCAGGAGTAATATATGGCTGCATAGCTACTAGGACAGGGATGGATAGCCCATGCAGTCATGAGGGGTGGACAACCATACCTGCCTATCAAGAGCCAGCCCATGTAAAGTCGGGTCACAGCTGATTGACAAGTGACAGTAAGGAAAGGATTGCCACCTACGAAGCTCTATGTCTACAGGCTTCTCGCACCCTGTCTCCAGACTATAACTGATTATAAGCCTGAGCATAGAGGTGCGTTTTTAATCTAGATTTAAATATTGAGACTGAGTCTGACTCCTTTATAAATTTTGGAAGCTGGTTCCACAGTAGTGGGGCCCTGTAGGAGAAAGCCCTACCACCTTTTAGGTTTTTGGAAATTCTTGGGACCACCAAGTAGCCTGCGTCTTGGGATCGGAGTGACCTTGTGGGCTTATAAAGGTAGGAGCAGGTTAGTTATGTACACAGGTGCATGTCCATGCAGAGCTTTAAAAGTCAGGAGCAAAACCTTGAAATCTATCCTATGCTAAATGGGTAGCCAGTGAAGCGACGCTAGTACTGGAGTAATGTGCTCACACTTCTTAGTTCTGGTCAAGATAATGAGCAGCTGCATTCTGCACAAGCTGGAGACTCTTTAATGAGTTATTAGGGCAGCCAGATAGCAGGGCATTACAGTAATCTAACCTAGACGTAACAAATGCATGGATCAATTTTTCAGCATCCCCAACTGACAGGAAATGTCTAATTTTAGCTATGTTGCATAGCTGAAAGAAGGCAATTCTGGATATGTTTTTTATATGTGTGTCAAAAGATAGATCAGGATCAATGGTGACACCAAGGTCTTTAACGGCCATATTCGGTTCAGCCAAACAACCATCACAGTTTAAGGTGAGAGTAGACAATTTCTCCCTTAATATTTTGGGACCTAAAACCAACATTTCAGTCTTATCTGAATTTAGGAGTGGAAAATTTGAAAGCATCCAAACCTTGATATCTACAATACAGGCCTCTAACCGTGAAAGCGGCAGTGCTTCGCCAGGTTTCATTGAAATATAAACCTGAGTACCGTCCGCAAAACAGTGGAACTCTACGCCATGTGCCCAGATAATATTGCCAAGTGGTAGCATATATAGCGAGAAGAGTACTCGTCCTAGTACTGATCCTTGTGGAATACTGTATTTCATTATTGAGGAGCTGGACTCTGGACGCGTTTCCACCAAAAGTACCCAGAACTTTTAGTCCCAGGAACTACTTTTCAAGGAACGAAAAGGTTCCTTCAGCCCATTGTTGTCTGCGTTTCCACCGCGGTCTAAAGTCCCGCGACGATTAGGCAAATTAGTCCGCTGACGTATGAAAAATAGACGTCGTCGTCGATCCATCTGTCCTATGATTTCTTCTGTAACTCCATACTGCCACCGAAGTACGTTATTTTCCAATAATGGGACAGCCCGGATGGGTTTATTCCACTTATACAACGGGTTACCAACAATGACTATATATGGCTACTTTAGTATTCATTGATTTTTATCGACTTAATGACCTGAAATTGAAATATTTTTACGCGGCCGTTTGGGCATATTATTTTACCGTTGTCAAGCAAAACTCTTATTGGTGGATCGACTTGGACCGTTGTTATGCAACAAACAGGATATAACAGACCAATATACAGATTGTAACTGTTTTATTATCCTCTCAAACACATTCATTATGTTTCATGCGAACATTCACTTTCATGTCGACATCCGAAGCGACAGAATGCATTCACATTCCACAAATAACTGGTAACAACATGTAGCTATACCAGAAAACATGCACACGTTGTAAACAATTTTGGCTGTTGAATTGATTAATTTGACTCTCGTCATTTCCATATAATCGCAAAATGACAAGAATAAATAGTATGAAAACTCGGACTTGCGTGAAAATTTAAATTAATATTGCAGTGTACAGCCACCGTTTGCTTTCATCTTTTAAAATTACTGTTAGCGGAGCAGCTAAATAAATAGCTTACTTGAAGCGTGCCCTGCAGATGCGAACCATGCACCATAAATTAAGGGTACATATGTCTAGTCTTCCTGGTCTTTTTGTGGAATTGCAGAATCGCAGAGTAAAATTATGGCAGTTTGAAAAGCAAAAGGGACGATTACTAGAATTAACCTGTTATTTTACCCTGACAAAAAGTGCGGAAGGTGATTTCCAGTATGCTTTTACTGTATCCCCGATGTGAATTACGCAGAACTACCGCATACCTCACATAACTGTATCTAACGTTTTGAGTCAATTACAACGGGCTAACAAAGAAAATCCGGAAGAAAATAATCAGCAACCAAATTAAACTGTTTGAATGTTTTGGTACGTAATATGCTGTCCCAGCACGAATGCTTAGCATTTTATAAAACGAATACTAAAGCAGGAAAAGAACAGAAGAGCACACGTTATAATTCCAAGACGTTGGCAGGCTATAACCAAAAGTAGGCTACTGCGCCCCATAACATACAAGTTTGATTTCAAGTTATTATGAAAATAAATCAGTTTGCGGCTGCAGATTTTTAAAAATGGCGGTTGAAATAAAACACTGCAAGTAGTCGACCAATCAGAAATTTTCAGCGCTTGCGCCCCACCCCAAAGGTTTCCGTTACTTTTGGAAAGTACTACCCTCCGAGCAGGGACTTTTTTGGGGGTAAAATAAAGTCCCCGGAACTTAATTTAGACCCTAGTTCCTGCGATCAAAATGCACTGAGTTCCTCAAAAGGTTCCTAGTTCCGGGGTAAAGTTCCTGCGGTGGAAAGGCGGCTATAGGTATGATCCAAACCATGCGAGTGCCTGTCCATGAAGTCCAACCAAGCGGCCAAAACCTGACTTCCTTTTTGAAGCTCATTTCCTGGTCTTGTTGTTCCTGGTTGCTCATTAGCGCCACTACGGTTGGCTCCAGTATAGGTGTTTTCATATCCGGTTTCCATGTAAGTCTACGGTACAAATGCGGTCAAAATACAAAGTCAGTAATTTTTTCTCATGAGAACAAATAGTCACACTATGTGTATTTTATTCGTCTTATGACTGTCCATGCGTCGATTTCATGATTTATTGTGTCATTTGGGCACTGTTATAATATTTGTTGTGGACCAATGAGGTACAGTTTGCTTCACTTCCTGATTACTGCGGGGGACTAAGCTACAGTAAGGGCTACAGTCTATGGTCACTGGGGTGGGAGATGGCGCCTCTTGGCCTTGACATTGCGGCTCCGACCACGGTCCACCTGTGCGAAGTCAGAAAATGCAGGCATCCCATTTCGTAGTGATTTCATTATGGCGTGTGCTATTTACAGCTGCACTAGACGACCATAAAATAATCCTCCTCTTAGGTTTTTCGGTAGCCGAGTCATTTTTACTATTTCCTTTAGCCTACTTAACCAAATAATTAGTTGGCAGAAAGCGTAATCAGCTTGCTATATTTGGTAGTCCAGTAGCCTATGCTAAAACAGTTCGCAACTTCGGCTACCAAGCCATTTGACTAGCTAGCTAACCCTATTATGCAAATATTCAATCTGTCAAACGTGTTTGACGGCTTGTCAGTCGTGTACATTCCGTAAAT
Source organism: Anguilla japonica (assembly GCA_025169545.1). Lineage (NCBI taxonomy): Eukaryota > Metazoa > Chordata > Actinopteri > Anguilliformes > Anguillidae > Anguilla > Anguilla japonica. The sequence goes on from CM045888.1 coordinate 2,846,615, forward strand.
GTCTACCTGGGCCATGCTTCACGCATGTGACAAAGCCACTATAATCCCGATTTTGGGATAAACACTGGAAAATTTTCAGTTTCACGAAGCGAATTAAGAGTCTTAAGGTTTATTTGCTGAATAGCATACAACACACGATGAAATCACACACACAGAATTTAACGAAATTAACCATCTTTGTGAGACTGGCATTTAGAAAGGAACATGTTTTTAGCATTTAAGAGACCGACAAGAGCATTTAAGACTGGTTCTCAGAATCGGTCCTGGGGGCTCCTTGCGTAGCCTATAGGCTATTGGCTTTTCTCCATTGGTTTTGATAATAAAAATAAAAGTCTAATAATAATTAGAAATTCAATGTAGGCTACATTATTTTTGTCTTCATGCACCAGGTGGAAAACTTGCTGTACAAAGTGCGTTGTCATATTTACACGCCTGCAGATCAGTTATTAATATACTTGGTAGATTTGTTAATCACCGCTGACAGTGTTAATTTTTATTCGGTAGAAAGTGACTTGCGAACGATCGGTCACCTAGCGTCACCCAGCAAGTGAACACCACAAACGATGATGGAGTGGCAGTTACTGGCTCATTAACTGGCTGTGGCGAAAACCTACGACGATAACTTGCTCGGTTAACAGCAGGTCTACCAGACAGTTATACGAAAATGAGCGTAGTCAAATCACCAGTAGCCTACACATCTCTGATTGATTGACCATCAGTGTAGTCGATGTTCTTCTGTGGTTCATAATTCTAATGCGTGAGCTAACCACGGATAGCCTACCTAGCTCACTGGCAAGCTGATATGCTAGCTAAGCATATTCGTTTTGCTGAGAAACATAAATTGAAGATAATTGAACATAATTGTATTATTAATGCCATACATATAACGTGATTACATGACACAGTACAGTCACGGATGGAAATTAAACTCCGTAAACATTTGATAATATATTTAAAAACATAACGGCAGACAGTCAGCTAGCCTCAAGTTCGTTCTGCAATCGTTCGTTCAGGTTGATGGGTTTTTCCGCACCGGACTGTCAATAACATTGAAAAAATCACAAGACCGCATAACTCTATGGTTTTGGCTCCAAATCGACAACATGGCCGCGCCCGCCATTGAGTTTCAAAACGTGTTTTAGAGACCCACGGAGAGTCAATGGGTGACGCCACAGTAGCTTTGTCCATATTTTTTACAGTCTCTGAGTCCAACACAGACCTGGAGTCTGTCCAGTAGAATTCCATGATCAGTTGTGTCAAAAGCTGCACTCAGGTCGAGGAGTACAAGAACCGACACAGAGTTACAGTCGGCTGACAGTAGTAAATCATTTGTAACCTTGATAAGTGCGGTTTCTGTGCTGTGGTGGGGTCTAAACCCTGATTGGAATACTTCAAGGATACCGTTAGAGCTAAGGTATGCACTTCTCCAATAATTTTGATATAAAGGAAGGTTTGAAATAGGTCTATAATTTTCCAATTTATCAGGTTCTAGGTTTGGTTTCTTCAATAATGGCTTAATAGCTGCCAGATATAGCCAGGGCAATATTTTCATTGGAGACTTGATACCGAATTTTAACTTCAAAGTCCCAAGTCATTTGTGAATGGTTGAAATGGATTTTGAAAAAAGACACATCATGCTATAATCATCATAACAGCAATGACTGCTGTGAAGTTTAGGTAGGCTAGCAAACAACAAGGCTGAATCCTTTTGACGGAATGTACATAGAAACTAGGCTATACGGTCAGATCGCGTAGTTTCACTCACTGTGGCCAAGCGGAATCGATAACGTTTCAGAAAATATATAACGTAAAAAGATTTAATTCAATGTTGTACTGGGAGTTTTGCCGTTTATTGAGGGTGTGACAGAAAATTTCTGTGGCGCTGACTGTAACTTGCGAATGTTTTTCACATTTACCGTTCGATTTGGCAAGTACCATGCGCAGTACATTTTTATGGGTTAGTGCTGTCAGATTGTGCTAGCTACTTTACATGAACCTTGTACGGCAATCAATAAAGGCTAACAGCACAGTAGCAGTTACTGCTTGTCACTTGTACCACCACTGTAATGAACAAAAAAAGGCTACAAACGACCTTTTCTATGAGAAATGTGTTGTCGAGCTCACTCGCATACACTGCTGGAGACATTATAGCTCCGTTTTGCCCTCCGTACTATATAGGTAGTTAGCTATGGCACGTCCTGACCTCTGTAACGTTATTTGTTGTCCTCCGTGTGTCCATACATGTGTATCGGTGGTTGTAGCTGTGTGTCCTTAGCTCCTACTGATGCGTGCAGGATAGCATCCGTACGCGCTAAATAGGTTAACTAAAGTAGGCGATCCGTACGCGCGAACTAGGTTAGCTAAAGTAGGCGAAACGCGAATATGTTGGGTGAGCTAAAGTAGCGTTAGGCTATGAAGCTGTGCTGAATGTCGTGCCATACCACCTGCGGAACGGCACAACATTTTTAAGCACATTTTTATCGCCTGACGTTACTTTAGCTTACTTTACCTAACCCTAACATGTTCGCGTTTCGCTTACTCCGACTAAACGAAGCACCACCTGCGCATGCGTCCCGGTTTGCCTACTCCTACTAAACGAAGCACCACCTGCGCATGCGTCCCACTAAACCTCCCTCAAAGGTCGTCCGTTAGTGAGTGAGTGACCACAATTTGCCACGCATAGCACACGGCGCCAGTTACTGCACACGGTGGGGAAAAATGGCTCCTTTCCTATATGATTTCTGAACCTAACAAGCACGAAATCAGTGGCGCTCCCTCTAGTGGAGTACGTATTGGTATCCCTGACACAATTAAAATAGTCGCTGAAATATCTTGGTACTTCACCATAAACCATCCTATGTACTAGGCACAACTTTATCTGCTTCACTCTGTTTTCAACCTTGAGCCCTCTCAGGCTTTCATAGTGTGAGGGTTCGAGGTGAGTACGTGCGGGTAACCTTAATATGATCCTAACTAACTTGTTTTGCAATGTTTGCAGTTTGTTTTTTAAAACTTTGGGGACACTGTTGAACCAAGAGCAACAAGCATAGTCGAAGTGGCACTGTATAAGAGCACCTGCTAGTGTTACCATAGCCGCTTGATCGAGAAATCTGGAGATTCTGGCTCGGCATCTGATCATATTGTTAATCTTTGTAAGAATTTTCAGTGCCCTGCTCTCTCCAGATGATTATCAAGATCACAACCGAGACAATTCACAGACTCCTTCACTGTAATCAATGTGTCTCCTACCACAACTCTAAAACCAGGGAATTTCCTTGGTCTAACCTTGGACCCAAACAAGATTGACCCAGTTTTCCCTATATGGAGGGACAGCTTATTGTTCCTTAACCAGTCACTGACTTTCAGAAGTTCTGCGCTCAATGTCTTCTCAACCACGCTTTTGTCTTTGTGGGAAACAAGCAGGGCAGAGTCGTTAGCATACAGGAAGAGGTCGCATGAGCAAGCTGACTTAAGGTCATTGATGTAAAGAAGGGAGAAGAGTGGACCCAGAACACTCCCCTTAAATTTGTTGCAACAAATTTAATCAGTTGTCCATTTTATGTGCAAGTTTTATTTTTGAGTCATTTTTAAGTTGTTCTATATTCCCTAACATAGTTGGAGAATATGGAACAAGCAGCATGATTTCAGATAATATAGGACACTTTTTGTTATGGCTCTGGTGCTTGCAATAATGCTATTTGATAGTTTGGCTGCAGAAAAGTTATTAAAGTTAATGTAATTGACATCATTTACTCTGAAATAATAAAAATAGACATTTTAAAGCTTATTAGATTACTTCAGCTTTAGATATGCTTGTTTTTTTTGTTGTTTTGAAAAAAAAAAAAAAAAAAACCTACATTACAACACATGTTTTTATTATGAACGGCTTGAATTTATTTTTGATCTAGGCAACAAGCCAAATTTGGACATACAAAAGTGCGGAAAATTAGTTTAAACTATCACTATTTGTCGTAAAAATTGAAGACAAAATTAAGGAGAATATTTAAAGTCACAGTGTAGGCCTTTGTGAGAAATAATATCAAAGTTTGGTTTGAATTGTCATTTATACCTACTGTATGGAAAGTGTCCAACATTACCGAAGGTCATTGAAAAAAATCTGGTTTAGACTTTAGACGCATCTTGAGGATTTCAGAAATGTATAATGTGTTGGATTATAATTTATGTTGGTTGTGACTGGTTGTTAAAGACGAATTGGGAAAAGTGTCCCATAATTCTTGAATTCACCCTGCATAAATTTATACAACAACAAACTTGAATCTCAGGCCCTGACAGGCTAATAATTTGTTACCTGGATTATAATACACTATGTACTATTACTATTTTAACCTAACAGAGTTAACGTCATGTGGCAGCTATTTGGTGCTTACTTGGGGATTCTCCTCTTCAGCTCTCCCCACAGGTCTCTATGGGGTTTAGGTCAGGGGGCTGGGATGGCCAAAGCTTCATTCTGTGGCCAGTGAACCAGTTTTAGCCCCCTGGCAGAGGCGACCAGGTTTAGATCTAAAATCACCTGGTATTTGGAGGAACTTTTGCCTTCTGAATCAGCCTTCTCAATGTGTGGGGGAAAAATATACCTGTGTCCTCTCCCAGGCAGGCTCAACACAGCACCAGTTGTTTTAAACTTATTAATTATTGCCCTAATGGTGGAGGCAGGTATTTTCAGACATGTACCTATTTTTATAGCCATTGCCTGATTCATGAAGATCAACAACCGTTTGGCTGATTGCAGTTACGCATTCTCTGTTCTTCCCCACACTGGGGGTGGGGGTGGGGGGGGTTTGGCTTGCGTGTTACCTCGTATTTGTTCCCCAGTGAAATGGTAAGTCATGGATGACCACTTAAGTGTTCCTAAAGACTCAGGTCTGCTTAATTTAAATACGAATGGGAATATACAATCAGATTTTGTTCATAAGGATTTCTTGGGGTGCCAATGATTGTAAAACATATTTTTGAGAAAAATGTTTTGTTAAAGTTTTTAATTGGATAATTTTATCTCAGTTAAAGCCTTTTTTTGCTCATATTTACCGAGGGTTCTGATAAATCTGGTAGGCACTGTAAATGTGTGTTAATTTAGAAGACCCAACATTTTCACCTTCAAGTTAAATGTTCCTCCCAGTGTGTAAAAAAAATATTCAGCAACATTTTCTCCATATATTCATTACTCTGTCATTGTGAAGTTTAGTTTCCCAGTTGAGAGCAAATATTACATCCACGACTCTTGGTTAACTGTTAAAATTAATGGCAAACAAAAAAATGAAATAAATACCATGAGCCATCTTTAATTGAAAATAATTGGAAAATCTATATTCTTTTTTTACAAAGAAAATTGCTCACAGAAAAAGGTTTTTAGAGAAGCAATAATTTTTAATTTTTGGACAAATAGGTATCTAAATTTTTGCTGCCCCTAAATATTCCATTGAAAATCTGTGGTTTGAACTGAACAGGATAGTCCATAAGCACAGAACAAAATATATTAAGGACATGGAAAGATTCTGGATGGAGGAAGGGTGTAGGATTAGAAAGGGGAGGGTGAACAAAGTACTGAATAGAGGGGTGCCAATAATTGTGATGCCCAATTTCTGAGAAATGTGTCATTTTGGTCGATTCAATTGAATGGTTAATAAAATATGTTCAGCTTGTTGGGATATCAATGTATAGTTTAGCACTGGCATCATTTAAATAATGAAGTCATCCATCATTATCAAGGCTTTGAGAACATTGGAGAAAACTGTATTGTACATGTTTGGAGCCCATTTCAATTACAGACTTCTTCCAGTCGACAGTAAAGTATAGAGTGTATGTGTGTGTCACTGTGCGTATTAGTGTGTCTGTGTGTTCAAGGTGTTCTCATTTTGTGTGTTTACAGGTCAGCTAATTTGAATTAAAACCCAATTGCAGTCAAAACTGGTCTCAAGTGTTCCACTCTCCTGAGGTAGGGGGCGCTGTTTCTAAAAATGAGTCTCTCAGGGGAGCCAGAGGCCAAAAGAAGAAAACTCAACACTGACAGAAACAGGTATAAATGCATGAATCAGACGTTTAATATGATATGAGTGAGAGCTGCAGTAAGAGGATGAGTTTCACTGGAAGCTCTGTCTCCATGTGCTGTGAGTTAGAGCTGCAGTAAGAGGATGAGTTTAAGTGGAAGCTCTGTCTCCATGTGCTGTGAGTTAGAGCTGCAGTAAGAGGATGAGTTTAACTGGAAGCTCTGTCTCCATGTGCTATCAGTTAGAGCTGCAGTAAGAGGATGAGTTTAACTGGAAACTCTGTCTCCATGTTTTGTTCACAGGGTCCAGGTAGAAAGAGCAGGGTCACCTGTACCCAGCTGCGTGTCTGTGAAGAGTGATCGTTCAATTGAACATCCAATCAACTTTAGAGGACAGTTCACAGGTGATCAAAGGTAATTAATAGGCTCAAACTGACTCTACTGTTTAGGCTAATTATACTTCCATGTCCCTGGTACCTTCCAGGTGCTGGTGGGTGTATTTATACACAATGAGGTGTAGGTGAGATATTTATGTCATATTCAGATGTGCTGTGAGTTAGAGCTGCAGTAAGAGGATGAGTTTAACTGGAAGCTCTGTCTCCATGTGCTGTGAGTTAGAGCTGCAGTAAGAGGATGAGTTTAACTGGAAGCTCTGTTTCCATGTGCTGTGAGTTAGAGCTGCAGTAAGAGGTTGAGTTTAACTGGAAACTCTGTCTCCATGTGCAGTGAGTTTGATCTGCAGTAAGAGGATGAGTTTTACTGGAAGCTCTGTCTCCATGTGCTGTGAGTTAGAGCTGTAGTAAGAGGATGAGTTTAACTGGAAGCTCTGTCTCCATGTGCTGTGAGTTAGAGCTGCAGTAAGAGGATGAGTTTAACTGGAAGCTCTGTCTCCATGTGCTGTGATTTAGGGCTGCAGTAAGAGGATGAGTTTAACTGGATTCTCTGTCTCTATGTTTTGTTCACAGGGTCCAGGTAGAAAGAGCAGGGTCACCTGTACCCAGCTGCGTGTCTGTGAAGAGTGATCGTTCAATTGAACATCCAATCAACTTTAGAGGACAGTTCACAGGTGATCAAAGGTAATTAATAGGCTCAAACTGACTCTACTGTTTAGGCTAATTATACTTCCATGTCCCTGGTACCTTCCAGGTGCTGGTGGGTGTATTTATACACAATGAGGTGTAGGTGAGATATTTATGTCATATTCAGATGTGCTGTGAGTTAGAGCTGCAGTAAGAGGATGAGTTTAACTGGAAACTCTGTCTCCATGTGCAGTGAGTTTGATCTGCAGTAAGAGGATGAGTTTTACTGGAAGCTCTGTCTCCATGTGCTGTGAGTTAGAGCTGTAGTAAGAGGATGAGTTTAACTGGAAGCTCTGTCTCCATGTGCTGTGAGTTAGAGCTGCAGTAAGAGGATGAGTTTAACTGGAAGCTCTGTCTCCATGTGCTGTGATTTAGGGCTGCAGTAAGAGGATGAGTTTAACTGGATTCTCTGTCTCTATGTTTTGTTCACAGGGTCCAGGTAGAAAGAGTAGGGTCACCTGTACCCAGCTGTCTGTCTATGAAGAGTGCTCGTTCAATTGAACATCCAATCAACTTTAGAGTAGAGTTCACAGGTGATCAAAGGTAATTAATGTGCTCAATCTGACAGTGCTGTTTAATTATACTTCCATGTCCCTGGTACCTTTCAGGTGCTGGTGGGTGTATTTATACACAATGAGGTGTACGTGAGATATTTATGTCATATTCATATGTGCTGTGAGTTAGAGCTGCAGTAAGAAGATGAGTTGAACTGGAAGCCCTGTCTCCATGTGCTGTGAGTTAAGCTGCAGTAAGAGGATGGGTTTAACTGGAAGCTCTGTCTCCATGTGCTGTGAGTTAGAGCTGCAGTAAGAGGATGAGTTTAACTGGAAGCTCTGTCTCCATGTGCTGTGAGTTAGAGCTGCAGTAAGAGGATGAGTTTAACTGGAAGCTCTGTCTCCATGTGCTGTGAGTTAGAGCTGCAGTAAGAGGATGAGTTTAACTGGAAGCTCTGTCTCCATGTGCTGTGAGTTAGAGCTGCAGTAAGAGGATGAGTTTAACTGGAAGCTCTGTCTCCATGTGCTGTGAGTTAGAGCTGCAGTAAGAGGATGAGTTTAACTGGAAGCTCTGTCTCCATGTGCTGTGAGTTAGAGCTGCAGTAAGAGGATGAGTTTAACTGGAAGCTCTGTCTCCATGTGCTGTGAGTTAGAGCTGCAGTAAGAGGATGAGTTTAACTGGAAGCTGTTTTGTTTACAGGGTAGAGCAGTCACTGGAGTCTTGCTCTTCAGCAGCGAAGAGTTCAGAGAAATCATCTTACCTAAAACAGGTTTTTGATCTTCTTTTTCTATTTTTTTTTTTTACAATAGGCTGTTATATGTTTTCTTAATCCTATAAATGAATTCAAACTTCATTTTTAAACGTATGCATATATTCAGAAGTGCCTAATATTTCACTTAATTTTGATAAGATATTGTCCCTTTGCCAAATATTAGACATATCTTTGCATAGAGTGACATCACAGTGACACAACACATTTTACACATGCTTTATTAATTTTTTGTCATTTGTTTGGGGCCAAGAGGTAGAATTATTTCCCTGGTTTTAAAAATCGGAAATATTTGGGGAGACCGGAATCCTGTGTGGAAACAGGAAGTGAAGCTCCTGGCTGTGCAAAGGAAGCGTTAGTGCTATTGCTAATGTGCTACATTTAACCCCTCAAAAGTCACAACTTAACATCTAATCCTGCTCTGGAGTGCCGCCTGGTCCTCACTCACAAGTCCAGATTCCATCTGCAGGTCCCACACACAGCAGGAGAGGAAGAGTCCTAACAGAGACCTTTAAACAGGAAGCACTCAGCTCACAGTTAGAATTTACTAAATGTATTACGCAGAGCAACTTCATTATTCTACTAAACTGCAGGATTTATCACACATAGTGTCTCTACAAGGCCATCAATCAGGAGCAAAGGCTGCCGTTAAAATCTGAGCGTTCAGCACTGCTGCATGTTTGGTGTCTGAAAGTATCTGTCCTTGTTCTGGCTGGGTCAGACAAGTATTGTCTTATCTGACAATGAGTAAGTTTACCTATTAAAGTGGCCTTATGTTGTTGGAAGCAGGGCTAAGCCCTATGATATTATTATCAAAATATGAATTGTCTTACGGTCTTTATGAAGAGACCAAACGTGAATATGTTAGGAGGTAATCCAGCTCAGCTTTTGAATATCTCTTGAATATCAAATGGATGTTTACTTCTGCTTCTTAAAATAAGGGTGATATTATATCAACAAATAATTGTAAAATCAGACCAGCTGTAATCTCCACCTTCTGGCAAAATAATTTCCACGTAACGAAACCAAATTACACTGCATTAGTTTCCACTTGAAACTGGAACCGCTCCAAAAATGTATATATGTTGCCCTCAACAACCATTATCTATAGACATTGTGATTTTCACTCGGTGATTTCAATTAAGTGTCACAGATTGCATTCATACTTAAAATGAAAAGGAACATGTACTTTGTGCATCTGTAGCCACGCAGGCCTCCAGAAGGTAATAAAGCCGTAAAACTTTCAAAGGAGAAGAACCTCCAGGACGTGTAGGTTTGTGTGTCGTGAGGACGAGGAGAAAAACAGAAAAACAGACCCCTCCACATGACTAGTTGCTACAGGCAGCTTTGATGTTTGAGGAGCAGAGAGCAGGGAGAGGGGACAGAGAGTAAACGGATACATTCCAGTGGTGTCTGTTTCTCAAAGGTGGTAATCTAAATACTAGATGTCCAACACCTCTTTGTGTGTTTATTTCACACTGATACAGTACACCTCTTCATGTGTTTATTTCAGACTGATACAGCACACCTCTTCATGTGTTTATTTCACACTGATACAATCAAATCAATCAATCAAATTTTATTTGTATAGCGTATTTTACAGCAGTTGTCACAATACGTTTTACAGACAACCCTAGCCTAAACCCCCACAGGAGCAAGCCTAAGGCAACAGTGGCAAGGAAAACTCCCTGTGGCAGATGGGAAGAAACCTTGGAAGGAACCAGGCTCAAGGGGGAAACCCATCCTCCTCTGGTCGGCTCAGGGTGCCGACTGGTGACCAGCATGTCAGCCAGTTTTATAAGATATATGATGTGGCTCAGATGATGGGTGGGGCCGGGTGGCGGTGATGGGGAACAGCAGGTGGCGGCAGATGTGGGCAGGGTGGAGGCAATGGTGAAGGAGGGCCTGGACCGCAGAGGTGGGGGAGACCAGACGACTCTCAAAGCACTCTCGAGGGGAAGAGGGTAGAAACGGCAATTAGGGAATTTGCAATATAGCAGACAGTGAGTAAGGTGGCAGTGGTATGTATTGGGGGGACCCTGCCAGGAGTAGAATATGGCTGCATATCTACTAGGACAGGGATGGAGAGCCCATGCAGTCATGAGGGGTAGACAACCATACCCGCCTATCAAGAGCAATACAGCACACCACGTCATGTGTTTTTCACACACTGATACAGCACACATCTTCATGTGTTTATTTCACACTGATACAGCACACCTCTTCCTGTGTTTATTTCACACACTGATACAGCACACCTCTTCATGTGTTCTTCACACTCTGATGCAACACACCTCTTCGTGTGTTTATTTCAGTCTCTCCTGCGCACTCTGATGAAGCTGAAGAAGGATGAGAAGTTGAAACTGTTTCAGAGCCATCTGAGTCAGAATTGCCCAGAATGCTTTCAGAGTCTGTCTGAAAATCCTTCCGTGCTGGAAAAGTTTATGAAGATGAAGGAATTGTTCAAGAGTCATCAAATTGCTCATTACCCAGAATGCACTGAGAGAGAGCCGGAGGATCCTGAGGCCCTGTACATAGCTGAGAAGATGCTGGAGACCTGTGGCAGTGAGGGGTCTCTGAAGATCACACTCCACATCCTGAGGAACATGAAGCAGAAGGATCTCGCCGACTCACTGGAGAGAGATGAGCAGTACAGTAAGAGTTCTCTCTCATTGCTACTGTGTGTCCATTAGAATACTGAAATGAGTTTAGATAGCAAATCTAACCATGAACAATGTTCTGATTTATAGCATCTGCACTTTCCTAATAATGTTTTACACTGACAATCTTACAGACAGAAAACATAAAGAACATGCACACAAAGGCATTTCAATTTAAATATAGCCAAAGGGGATTCAGAGCAGGAAACTTGTGCTCAAAAGCCAGTAACTAAATCACTGTCCCATCAGACAGACTGCCTTGAGTGTATATCCAGAACTAGAGCAATAAAAATATTAGATTTTAAAATTTACTATGAGACCTGAGATGACAGTATTTACCACAAGCACATGTCCACAACATAAACCTGAGAAATGAAATGTTACAGGACAATTGAACCCATTTTCAGTTTTTTATATTGCTTGCCTTCATCTTTATTGTACAAATGCAACAATCTGCACTTTCTTTCTGATTTATTTTGTTTGTGATGGGTTATAATTGAGAGGTGTGTATCACTGTGATGAATGTAACACTACGATGTGTGCAAAGTTCTGTGAAAACTTAATGCATTAATATTCTATTTACTGTTTCTTTTTAAAATATTTAATTGAATCAATAAAAATGTTTATCTCATTTTAAACATAATTTATTCCTCATTTTTCCTCTCTTCAGATGCATCCATAGTAAGAGCCCAGCAGGCACTGAAAACTCATCTGAAGAGGAAGTTTGAATGCATATTTGAAGGTTTATCAAAGCAGAGCCACCCAACCCTCCTCAATGAGATCTATACAGAGCTCTACATCACAGAGGGGGGAAGTGGGGGGGTCAATGATGAACACGAGGTCATACAGATTGAGACAGCATCCAAGAGACAACCCACACAGGAGACTGCAATCCTCTGCAATGACATATTTAAGCCTTTACCTGGACAAGAGAAACCCATCAGAACTGTGCTTACAAAGGGCATCGCTGGCATTGGGAAAACCGTCTCTGTGCAGAAGTTCATTCTGGACTGGGCAGAAGGAAAAGCCAATCAGGACGTTGATTTCATCTTCACTCTTCCTTTCCGAGATCTGAATTTGAAGAAGGATAAAGCATTCAGTCTGATGCAACTTCTGCAGCACTACTTTCCACAACTGAAAGAGATCGAAAGTATTGAAGGTGTTGAAGTCAAAGTTGTGTTTATCTTTGATGGTCTGGATGAGTGTAGACTTCCTCTAGATTTCCAAAGCAATAAGATCTGCTGTGATATAACAGAGTCATCATCAGTGGATGTGCTGCTGACCAACCTCATTAAGGGGAATCTGCTTCCCTCTGCTCTCCTCTGGATCACCTCCCGACCAGCAGCAGCCAATCAGATCCCTCCTGAGTGTGTCCACCGAGTGACAGAGATACGAGGGTTCAATGACCCACAGAAGGAGGAGTACTTCAAGAAGAGAATCAGAGACCAGAACCAGGCCAGCAGAATTATCTCACACATAAAGTCATCCAGGAGTCTCTACATCATGTGTCACATACCAGTCTTCTGCTGGATTTCTGCTACTGTTCTGGACACAATGTTGGGCAAAGTAGAGAGTGGAGATCTGCCCAAAACTCTGACTGAAATGTACACACACTTCCTGCTCATTCAGACTAATATGAAGAATGAGAAGTATTGTGGCACCAATGAGACAAAACCAAAGATGTCAGATAGAGAAATCATTTTGAAACTGGGCAAGCTGGCTTTTCAACAGCTGAAAAAGGGAAATCTGATATTCTATGAAGATGAGCTGAGAAAGAGTGGCATTGATGTCAGTGAAGCTTCAGTGTACTCTGGGGTGTGCACAGAGATCTTCAAAGAGGAGTGTGGGTTGAATCAGGAAAAGGTTTACTGCTTTGTGCATCTGAGCATTCAGGAGTATCTGGCTGCCTTGTTTGTGTTTCATTCATGTGTAAATGAGAACAGAAATGTACTCAGAGCAGTAGAGTCAAAACCTTGCAGATACGGAGTACATCAGGCATGCAGGGAGTCGCTGTCTGAGTTACACATAAGTGCAGTGGAAAAGGCCTTAAAGAGTAAGAATGGACACCTGGACCTTTTCCTCCGATTCCTTCTTGGCCTCTCTCTGGACTCCATTCAGACTGTCTTAGGAACACTGCTGATGCAGACAGGAAGCAGGTCACCTGTACCAGACGCACAGACAGGAAGCAGATCACAGAGCATTAAGGAAACAGTCCAGTACATTAAGAAGAGGATCAGTGATGCTTCACTAAGGAGCACCAGAATGGACCCTTCAGCTGAGAGGACCATCAGTTTGTTCCACTGTCTCAATGAACTGAATGACAGCTCTCTAGTGGAGGAAATCCAGAATATCCTGAGATCAGGAACACTTTCTGATAAAAAGCTGGAACCACACCAGTGTTCAGCTCTGGCCTTTGTGTTACTGACATCAGAGAAGGTCCTGGATGAGTTTGACCTGAAGACCTACAACACATCAGCAGCAGATCCTGAGAGACTGGTACCAGTAGTCAGGAACTGCAGGAAGGCCATGTGAGTATTATGTCATTAATAATGTAGATGATTGACAGCATATTTTCAGACTTTCTTTTTTAAAAGAGTGTGATTTCTGAATCATTTTGACAGCTAGTGCGCTCATTCAATGTTCTGAATCCAGAACATTAGCAGCATCAAATGAAGGGGTTGATTGGCTTTTGAATAGGTTATGATCATGGGAGCATTATGCTGGGTTGTGACTTCCTGGTCTGAGCAGGCAGGCAGCACAGGAGCGAATCACAGACTACGCTCACACCAGGAGCGAATCACAGACTACGCTCACACCAGGAGCGAATCACAGACTACGCTCACACCAGGAGCGAATCACAGACTACACTCACACCAGGAGCGAATCACAGACTACGCTCACACTAAAATTGCCAACCGCACCTCTCCTCCCACGTTGGCACACGGCTAGTCCCCAATATACCAAAAAAAAAATTGCATGGACGTCTAATTCTCAGGTCCAAAGTGCTGAAGTTTGAGCATGTAGCACAGACATCTTCCTCAGAGAATCATCAACCTTAAAATCCTCAATTTCACTCTTCATCACTCAGCACTATCATTGCCACATTTCAGATATTACATGTTTTATGTATACTAAGATTATTAAACTATCTGAACTCTTTGCAGACTGAGCAGCTGTGGCTCCACACTGCAGTCCTGTAAAATTGTGGCCTCAGCTCTCATGTCATCAAACTCACCCCTGAGAGATCTGGACTTCAGCGACAATTTCCTGAAAGATTCAGGAGTGAAGCTGCTCTGTGCTGGACTGATGAGTCCAAACTGTAAACTACAGAGACTGGACCTCAGCTGCAATAAGCTGGGAGATTCCGGAGTGAAGCTGCTCTGTGATGGACTGATGAGTCCAACCTGTAAACTACAGCGACTGGGGTGAGTAGTGCTGTGTACTGTGTGACCTTAACTAAATAGAATGAGTGCTTATAGGTCATTGAAATGTTCAAAGCTTTCTCTCTCAATTTACTCCTCTCTCCCCATGAGCATTCTTTCTTTGTTTACAGTATTCTCATCCATCTCTTCTTAATCTTCTGCCACAGCAAAGAAAAACAGGATAAAACCCTAGGAGTCTTAGGGTTACCAGGTTTGTGGTTCCTGAGCAGAATGTAAGCTTTCAATGGAGTCTGTAGTATCAGGTCACAGGTGATGACTGGATGCTGATTGTCTGATTGATATGGTAAAAGATTGACCACCTGGATAGTAAAATGTTTCAGGTCTGTCATACATTGCAGTCTTCATCCATCTCCATTATTCACTACCTGCTATGAATTCTAATAAAATCCTTACTTTTAGCCTTCTCTCTTTCACACACTGGCCTTGTGATGAAGGTGAGTTGTACTCACTCACAATGAAGTACATCTCATTCCCACCTACAAAACTGGGCTTTTCTGCTGAGTGTAGAAGTGCTAGTTCATATCTGTTACTGTGCAGGATGCAGGGTTGGTGATTGAGCCTCATAAGGTTCAGTCACTTTTTAGACAAATGTGTTCAAAGAAAGTGAAAGGGCCAAATCTGCACTTCTTTTAAGGACATGTTCAGAGGATTAACACTACATGTTCTGAAGTGTTTGATAAGGACTATGGTGTGCTTGCTTAAAAAGGAGGTAAAACCTTTCCTAGATCCCTTTCAGTTGGCTTACCCATAGGGGAGGTACAGACGATGCTATCACTAGTATTGCACACTTAGTCACCTCTTGCAGACTCTAGGTCAGATGCACGCTTACTGTTTGATTTTGGCTTAGATTTTAATAGTTCACTTTTGAATGTAAAACTGAAACAGATGGGTGTTAATCCTTCTATAACAAGAGGGTAATTTTATTTAACTAATCCTGTCCAGTATATGAAGGTCAGTGATGCTCTCTGAGCCTGGATCAGTCAGCACAGGGACCCCTCAGGTTGTGTTAGCCCCCCCGTTTCATTCACACCAGATAAAATGAGTGCACCAGCAGCCAACCTGGGAACTGTGTCATCAAGCTCTCTTGGCCTAATGCACAGGGGCAGTAGCCTAGTAGCATAGCATTCTGAAATAGGCAGGTTTGTGCAGTGGTGTGACTCAAAGCATCTGATTTTAAATGTGAAGAACACAGAGGAGATGGTGTTTGACTGTAGATCAGTGGGAGATCCCAGGCCTGTCTTCTATACCCAAGCCATCACACAGGTCTGCTCAAATAAATATCTTGGGGTTCACATTGGTGACTCACTCAGTTGGAGTCTCTGCTCTAGATTACTACTGCGAATGTGCTTTTTGCTGGGACTCAGGGTTCATAGAGTTGAGCAAAAGTTCATGTTTCTCTTTACCGTGCAGTTTTAGAGAGCATAATCAGATGTGGCATAGCAGCATGGTTTGGTAACTTGTCTGTACAAATGAAATGTCAGATTTCTCGTCTGGTGCAGACTGCTATGAATGTTATTGGGGTTATGCCTTGTGTGCATTACATGAGTTTAGCCGGGAGTTTGTAGTCGCAGACTAATTTTCAAGGTCTTAAGACAATCTCAAGATAAATCCTGTCTTTGCTTGATCGGTGCGTTCACCCGTGACCAACAGTCTCCTGATGTGACACGGTCAGAGACTCACCCAATCCAGCCACAAGCCCGTCTGCAGCTCTTGCGAGAATATCTAACTGCTTTCATTTTATCTTAAGTCTTTAGGAATGGTTTGTGTAGTATGTGATACACAAACACTCGTATTTCCGCGTGGAACAGTTTAGAATTGGCACTTAACTACCCAAAGTAGGCTAGAATATAAAACCCAGCTCTACACCAAGTAAACCATAGGTAGCAATGACCCGCAGGGGAATTTATTTACAGTAGAATTACTACTTGTATTTGGGAGAAGGGGGTTGAGCCAGCAGCTGTGTGATGTAGCATACAGTCATCGGGTTATATAGTGGACATTGTGAATCAACTAGAGGCATAACTATTTTTGCCATGTGGAGTGATTTTATTGAGCTTTAATATAGTGATTCTTGTGTCTGAGGGTGCACATTTGCTGCACGTGTTCTTGCAACAACACAGCACACCGAGATCTAGTTTATTACGATCATGAATCTTGTAGTGTGTGACCCCTGTGATTACCAGTCTTTTGGAAGTCGGGTAGTGTGAGCGTTTCTAGGGTGAAAATACCAGCGGTCTTTAGGATTTAAAAAGTCGCGTAATGCCTCGTGTACACTACACGACTTTTAAAATTGTAACAACAGAGAACATGTCACACTTAACGACTGTCTTTCCTAAAAATCACTGGTATTTTCATCATGGAAACGCTCACACTTCACAACTTACAAAAGACTAGTAATCACAGGGGGTCACACACTACAATCAGCATTTGCCCTTAACTTGGACTAGTAAATGCACCTTTTCTTCACAGACTCAGTTTGATGAAGTTCTAGTTATTGCTGCACTTGCCAAACTGTTTATGAAGATAAAACAATCCTTGCTTTTAATTGTAAGTTGAGAACAAATCTTTGAATCCCAGCCATGTGTTTGAAAGATGGGGGAATCCCGCTTTTTCCTTTTTTCAATGCATAATTAATGATTATAAAATGGCAAGAGATAATGCTCTGTACCCCTTTTTAAATTTTTAGTTTGGGGTCTCTTGAGAGCATAATGCATCTTTTCAATGTTATGATTAAAATAATACTAAGTTTGATTTGGGAGCGATAAGTTTGGTTATGAATTAAATGTTTGTGTTACTAAGTTGGGACACTAAGTCAGGCAGTAAATGCACCATGTTACAAGGCCAGTAATACCACCCTGGCCTCTGCTTTATTCTGGTGTAGCCTGACCCAGAATCTCCACCTTAAGCCATTTTTCCACCGCACGGTATCGGCTCGACTCGACTCTACTCGCTTTGGTACCAGGCACCTCGTTTTCCACTGCAGATAGTACCCCCGTCAGTGTAGCTGGTCATCATGGCGACGCCGCATGAAACTGCCATGACGCCATCTTCAACGCGACACACACAGGAACAATGGAGGATATCGAAGGGATGGTGTTCTTGATTCTCGTATGGAAGGCCACTTGAGCAAATAAGGAGACGGTAATGTCGTGTTAACAGGACATTAAAATGCGTGTTAACATAGAAAGAAAAAAAACAGGAGACTTTGGGAAATTCTAATTCTCAGGGGCGACATAGCTCAGGAGGTAAGAGCAGTTGTCTGGCAGTTGGAGGGTTGCCGGTTCGATCCCGTGTTAAAGTGACCTCTACCCCCAGTGCCTGTTCTTGAGTGCATTCTGAAGAAGACAGGCCATTTGGCTCAGAATTACATCTGCAGAACTGTCAGAGTTTAGTCCAGCAGGATGTCTAATTCTCAGGTCCAAAGTGCTGCAGTTGGAGTATGTGGCACAGACATCTTCCTCAGAGCATCACTGACCTTAAAATCCTCAATTCTACTCTTCATCACTCAAGACTATCATTGCCACATTTCAGATATTACATGTTTTACGTGTACTAATATTATTAAACTATCTGAACTCTTTGCAGACTGAGCAGCTGTCACCTCACAGAGCAGTCCTGTGAAATTGTGGCCTCAGCTCTCCAGTCATCAAACTCACCCCTGAGAGATCTGGACCTCAGCTACAATAACCCGGGAGATTCAGGAGTGAAGCTGCTCTGTGCTGGACTGATGAAACCAAACTGTAAACTACAGAGACTGGGGTGAGTAGTGCTGTGTACTGTGTGACCTTAAAGCAATAATCTCGAAGATTTTCATTAAAATAAATGTCTTTTAAGTCACTATCTATCGCTGCATTAGGTAACACAATGGTGATTGAGCCTATTTTTATATTAATTTATACTATTATTATTATCATAATTCATGATTAAAAAACTTGGTGTCTGTGGCGACATTCCCGGGAAAAAATCACAAGCGGCGCACAGTTAGTGACGCGTTTTTCATCACCCATCAGTGGTTGGTCCGCCTGAGAGGGTAGGCGGAGCTAACGCAACAGGCTCGCTCTTCAACTCACTTGTGTGTGAGCGGCGTACTGTTTTTTCCGGTGTCTGCATGCGTTACAATAACAGAAGGGGGGGGGGGGGGGGGGGGGGGGGGGGGGGGGGGGTTGGGGGAGTTATGGAACCCTAAAAAGTTTTTGTGTAACATGAGAGATCATATTATTTGTTGATGTAGATTTCGTATTACATTTAATGACAATGTAACTTTACTAAATTACATAGCTATTTGCACAGCTAACGCTAGCTACCAGACCATGTCAAGAAAGACAACATTAGTTTAGACAACGTTGCGCACAGTATCCATCTCTCATATCAGGTAACGTTGCGTTAGCTAGCTAGCTAATGTAATTAACACAATCTAATGTCAGATAACAATTAGAAAAAAACGCTAGCTAACGCTACCGACCGGTACCGACCTCGCAAACCGTCTCTCGAATGCAATGCTACCTTGTTGCAACGTTGCAGTGTAGCTAACTTAAGGCCAGATCAGATCAATGATTCGCAACAAGACTGGGTGCAACTTGCAAAATTCCAAGACGTCTGATTGTAAACGTTCTAAAACTGCACTTGGCGATTTGACAAGGACGGTCTTTTAAAACCTCAGGGCAGGCAACGGCTCTGCTACTAGCCAGATCACACCGCTGCAATTTTCTCTGCAACATTCTAAAACCATTTCGCCTCGTTGCGAATCATTGATCTGAACTGGCCTTAACGTTACCGTTATTTACATTTCCATCGAGTTCATCAATATATTATAATGATCGGAATAAAGCCGGGGTATGTGGAGCAGAGCCGGGTCTGATTTCTGAAGACGTCATGCAGGAGAAAACTAAATAAAAGGATACGGCAGTATGGATTAGCATTGTTATTTTATTACGCTTCCTCATATGTTGCTTCAGCCTTTATGCCCTTTTTGATGAAATCTCCTTTCTTTTTGTTTTATTCTTCTTGTTCTGATTGCTAATTTAATGCCCAGCTCAGCTTTATTCTCGAACAGTTTAGCTAGCAAAACCAGAAACCCCAGGGGGAACATTTTGCAAGGCAGTTGTTTCAAAAATACCACACAACGATAATTCACGAAAAAGACTGCTTATTGTGCACGAGATACATAATTGCACGAGCCACAGCGAATCCCGCAAATGCTTCTCTGCAGTGTAAAGATGTTCATACCTGGCAAGTGGTGGATAAAGAACGTTTGCAGAAATTGATCATCACTAATTCTACCCCAGGTTTGCTACGGCATTTTAACCCGGCTCGGCAGTGTAAAGACATCTTGAGTTAGACTAATGTTAGACAACGAATGAGTATGTACATAACGTTACTTTTATAACAACCGTTTTTTATTCAGTAAATAGTAAGTGTTATAGTTGGCGTGCCAACTGACTGACGTCACACAGGCGACACTGGTTGGATCCGGTTGGATCTATGGGAAGTGAGGTCCAAAAACACACCTGCAATTACCACTTCTCGCCATTGACCATAGAGAACGAAACTGAAATCTTCGAGATTGTCACTTTAACTAAAAAGAATTAGTGCTTGTAGCTCATTGAAATGTTCAAAGCTCTTTCTCTCTCAATTATTCTTCCTGGTCAATGTATAATTTATGATTTGAAAACGATACAATGAAATGAGTGCTCTGTGCCCCTTTTTATATTATAGTATAAATAATGCTAAACTAATGCTAAGTTTGATTTGAGAGAGATACATTTTGTATTGAATGAAATGTTTGTGTTTAATTTTCTGTAACTAATCCTGTCCAGTATATGAAGGTCAGCGATGCTCTCTGAGCCTGGATCAGTCAGCACAGGGACCCCTCAGGTTGTGTTAGCCCCCCCATTTCATTCACACCAGATAAAATGAGTGCACCAGCAGCCAACCTGGGAACTGTGTCATCAAGCTCTCTTGGCCTAATGCACAGGGGCAGTAGCCTAGTAGCATAGCATTCTGAAATAGGCAGGTTTGTGCAATGGTGTGACTCAAAGCATCTGATTTTAAATGTGAAGAACACAGAATACAGAAATTAATGTTTTTACGGGCTGAGAGTCATTGTGGTTATTTCTGTAGGAAACCCTGAAAAGTGGCAAACTCTTGGTGCTGGATAGGTATGGGCATGCCGCCACGCCATGGCGTAACTTGGCGAGATGCATCCCAATGCAGTTCAGTTGCGTACACACATCTGGTGGTGCTTCAACTGTTGGCAGGTACATTATTACAGGTCTGACCAATACTGGTCAGGAAGTTAGATACAACATTCTTACGTCGACTAGTATTTTATTGGCTGGACCGCAACAGCAGGGCCAGCCCTACAAACGCGAATGTCTGTGACTGAGTGACTGAGTGATGAAGTTACACCATTGGTCGGCTGGTCCAGGCACATACTAGGTTTTGACCTGGTCTTCTTTTATATATCGGTGTACACATTTAGACAATAAGTTGCTTAGTTCCTCACTGGCTCCGCTGGCTAGGCTGGTTCATGGGGTAAGTTAGACTAAGTTTGGTCAGGTTGGCTAGCTAACTAGGGCCTTTTGGGTCAAAGCCAAAGCTGAACAAGCTGAACAAAGCTGAAGTGTCAACTTGAGCATAACGTTGTTTAATGAAAATTGTAAGCAAATGATACAAGAAGTCTTAATAGTTATCAGATTTTATCAAATAACTGTGTTTTGTAACTGTGTAATTATGAACTAAACTATGGTAACTAATAGGGATGAGCAAGTACACCATTGTCTGTATCTGTATCTCTATCTGTTCAACCAACTAAATTACCTGTATCTGTATCTCTGTCTGTTCAACCAACTAAATTACCTGTATCTGTATCTCTATCTGTTCAACCAACTAAATGACCTGTATCTGTATCTCTATCTGTTCAACCAACTAAATTTCCTGTATCTGTATCTCTATCTGTTCAACCAACTAAATTACCTGTATCTGTATCTCTCTCTGTTCAACCAACTAAATTACCTGTATCTGTATCTGTATCTCTATCTGTTCAGCCAGCTAAATTACCTGTATCTGTATCTCTATCTGTTCAACCAACTAAATTACCTGTATCTGTATCTCTATCTGTTCAACCAACTAAATTACCTGTATCTGTATCTCTATCTGTTCAACCAACTAAATTACCTGTATCTGTATCTCTATCTGTTCAACCAACTAAATTACCTGTATCTGTATCTCTATCTGTTCAACCAACTCATTTACCTGTATCTGTATCTCGGAATGGGCGGGGCCCACACCGGCCTGTTAGTTTATGTTAACGTGTGTAAGGTGTGTAACACACTGCTATGTGTTTGACACACACAGCCCTGTTAGTTTATATTAATGTGTGTAAGGTGTGTAACACACTGATATGTGTTTGACACACACAGCCCTGTTAGTCTATAGTAATGTGTGTAAGGTGTGTAACACACTGCTATGTGTTTGACACACACACCGGCCTGTTAGTTTATATTAATGTGTGTAAGGTGTGTAACACACTGCTATGTGTTTGACACACACAGCCTTGTTAGTTTATATTAATGTGTGTAAGGTGTGTAACACACTGCTATGTGTTTGACACACACAGCCTTGTTAGTTTATATTAATGTATGTAAGGTGTGTAACACACTGTTATATTTTTGACACACACAGCCCTGTTAGTTTATATTAATGTGTGTAAGGTGTGTAACACACTGCTATGTGTTTGACACACACAGGCCTGTTAGTTTATATTAATGTGTGTAAGGTGTGTAGCACACACTGCTATGTGTTTGACACACACAGCCCTGTTAGTTTATATTAATGAGTGTAAGGTGTGTAACACACTGCTATGTGTTTGACACCCACAGCCTGTTAGTTTATATTAATATGTGTAAGGTGTGTAGCACACACTGCTATTGTGTTTGACTCACACAGGCCTGTTAGTTTATATTAATGTGTGTAAGGTGTGTAACACACTGCTATGTGTTTGACACACACAGGCCTGTTAGTTTATATTAATGTGTGTAAGGTGTGTAACACACTGCTATGTGTTTGACACACGGCCCTGTTAGTTTATATTAATGTGTGTAAGGTGTGTAACACACTGCTATGTGTTTGACACACACAGGCCTGTTAGTGTATATTAATGTGTGTAAGGTGTGTAACACACTGCTATGTGTTTGACACACACAGCCCTGTTAGTTTATATTAATGTGTGTAAGGTGTGTAGCACACACTGCTATGTGTTTGACACACACAGGCCTGTTAGTTTATATTAATGTGTGTAGCACACACTGCTATGTGTTTGACACACACAGGCCTGTTAGTTTATATTAATGTGTGTAAGGTGTGTAACACACTGCTATGTGTTTGAC
Organism: Anguilla japonica; assembly: GCA_025169545.1. NCBI lineage: Eukaryota > Metazoa > Chordata > Actinopteri > Anguilliformes > Anguillidae > Anguilla > Anguilla japonica. Next base: position 2,869,452 of record CM045888.1, read on the forward strand.
ACACACAGTTCTGTTAGTTTATATTAATGTGCTGTTAGGCGTGTAACACACTGCTATGTGTTTGACACACACAGCCCTGTTAGTTTATATCAATGTGTGTAAGGTGTGTAACACACTGCTATGTGTCTGACACACTCAGCCCTGTTAGTTTATATTAATGTGTGTAAGGTGTGTAACACACTGCTATGTGTTTGACACACACAGCCCTGTTAGTTTATATTAATGTGTGTAAGATGTGTAACACACTGCTATGTGTTTGACACACACAGCCCTGTTAGTTTATATTAATGTGTATAAGGTGTGTAACACACTGCTATGTGTTTGACACACACAGCCTTGTTAGTTTATATTAATGTGTGTAAGGTGTGTAGCACACACTGCTATGTGTTTGACAAACACTGGCCTGTTAGTTTGTATTAATGTGTGTAAGGTGTGTAACACACTGCTATGTGTTTGACACACGGCCCTGTTAGTTTATATTAATGTGTGTAAGGTGTGTAGCACACTGCTATGTGTTTGACACATACAGCCCTGTTAGTTTATATTAATGTGTGTAAGGTGTGTAACACACTGCTATGTGTTTGACACACACAGCCCTGTTAGTTTATATTAATGTGTGTAAGGTGTGTAACACACTGCTATGTGTTTGACACACACAGCCCTGTTAGTTTATATTAATGTGTGTAAGGTGTGTAACACACTGCTATGTGTTTGACACACACAGCCCTGTTAGTTTATATTAATGTGTGTAAGGTGTGTAGCACACACTGCTATGTGTTTGACACACACAGCCCTGTTAGTTTATATGAATGTGTGTAAGGTGTGTAACACACTGCTATGTGTTTGACACACACAGCCCTGTTAGTTTATATTAATGTGTGTAAGGTGTGTAACACACTGCTATGTGTTTGACACACACAGCCTTGTTAGTTTATATTAATGTGTGTAGGGTGTGTAACACACTGCTATGTGTTTGACACACACAGGCCTGTTAGTTTATATTAATGTGTGTAGCACACACTGCTATGTGTTTGACACACACAGGCCTGTTAGTTTATATTAATGTGTGTAAGGTGTGTAGCACACTGCTATGTGTTTGACACACACAGCCTTGTTAGTTTATATTAATGTGTGTAGGGTGTGTAACACACTGCTATGTGTTTGACACACACTGGCCTGTTAGTTTGTATTACTGTGTGTAAGGTGTGTAACACACTGTTATGTTTTTGACACACACAGCCCTGTTAGTTTATATTAAAGTGTGTAAGATGTGTAACACACTGCTATGTGTTTGACACACACAGCCCTGTTAGTTTATATTAATGTGTGTAAGGTGTGTAACACACTGCTATGTGTTTGACACACACAGCCCTGTTAGTTTATATTAATGTGTGTAAGGTGTGTAACACACTGCTATGTGTTTGACACACACAGCCCTGTTAGTTTATATTTATGTGTGTAAGGTGTGTAACACACTGCTATGTGTTTGACACACAGCCCTGTTAGTTTATATTAATGTGTGTAAGGTGTGTAACACACAGCTATGTGTTTGACACACACAGCCCTGTTAGTTTATATTAATGTGTGTAAGGTGTGTAACACACAGTGTGTGTGTTGTCGTCACTCTTCACATGAGTCAGCTCAACACCGCTGTAAGTGGCTATTAAGACCAGTTGGCTCTCGCTGGAGAGCAGCAGTGAATCCTGCCAACTTGCTGCCTGGTGACTGTTTCAGTGCAGTGAGCTCCAGATTTGCTGTTTCCAATGCATCCAGCATGCCATTCACAGTCAGGTTTTCCCTCTGAAATGCAAGACTGAGATTTGAGATGACATGCAGCAAGTCTCTTAGGAAATTGAGAAAATGTACAATTCTGTAGTCTCTCAGGAATGCTGTTCTTCCACGAACTTCAGCTGTTGCCTGGCCAGGCCTGGCTTCTGCCACATGCTCAAAATGATCCAGAAGTACCTCATATGATGTGGCAAGGACTTCCAAAGCACGTTGCATATGAGGAGTCCAGTGTTTGGTTTTAAGACTTTTGTCTCCAGTGAAGTGGCATCTCTGTCACCTCCCTCCGAGCTTTCGGCGAGTACTGGTAATGTTTGTGGATCTTCTTCAGGATGTCTTTCAGATCATCCAGAAGACGGTTGTCTTTGATAGCCTGATTGACCCCCAGCTCCAGGCGATGTGCCACACAGTGCACACTCACCACATATTCTGCATTTTCCTTAATTCGGGTGGCCACACTTTTTCATCCTAGGTTTCCTGCTGCTACATCGCAGGCCATTCCCACAAGCTTCTCTTTGCAGTCATCAATTTTGTGGTCCACGAAGGCCTGTTCTATGGCTTCATAAATTCCTTGGGCATGTGTGTGTTTGGAGGTTGGAGGCTGAAGTACACTGTCTTGGGTTCCCCATCACTAACACATCTTACATAAACCACCTCTACCTCCTGGACACTTATCCGTTGCCCCATCAAATAAAACAGACATTGCTGTTGTATTTTCTAGGCAGGTGACGATTGATTGCCGGATGTGTTCCACAATGTATGGAGTAAACCTGCAGAAATCACATATGAAACAATGTAAAAATGAATCCTACACAATAAATTACTGTTTAAAAGTAACCTAGCTGTGCATATCTCTTTTAGCTACAATACAACGCAGTGCACCTTATTTTTTCATAGGCTATTGCTACAAAACACATCGATTACAAATCTCTCTCACTCACGCACTCACTCTCACACACAAACAGCAGGTAGACTCATTAATGAAAATAAACTTTTAACAATACACTAACGTTACAACATTAAGATTGCACATTTATTTGCAAGGTTATTCATTTAGTAGATTAAATTCTAATACCTTCTGCAAGCCTGATCAGATTTATAGCTTGTCAATCGCGTCAGATCAGAGCCGATCTTGATCTGGAGATCCAGCAGACGAGGTAAAGAGCTGAAGGGGTCTTCGCTTTTGAGAACGTAGTAAACTGAGTTGGAAAGTTTGATCAGGATTGCCCGATTTGCGGCGTTCATCTTCCGAATGTCGGTGTCCATCGCTCCCTGTATGGGTGTGCCTGTTCGCAGGGCCGGCCGCTGGCATAAACGCTCTATGCAGTTATTTAGGGCCACAACCGCGGGGGGGCGGGGGGGTGGGTACACGATCCTCTTTTTTTTGAGGTAAATAACGTCATTATTTTAATTATGTTATTCATCCCATTTCGCAAAACAAGCGTTATTAATTTAATATGAAATGCAAAGAGAAAATTTCATAACATGTATGAAGGATTTTTTAACAGCCGTTTGGGTTCGGCTGTGTCAGTATCGGCAGGCCTACGGTCATCGTGTGGATTATTTTGTGATGTTGACGGGTTATCCTTTGACTTTTTTACTCCACAGGCAAACAATTTCATTTGTTTCGCCACTGCAACAGGCTGGCCGCGTGTGTGTGTGGAAAGTGGCCGCACAATGGCTGAAATGTCGTGTTGCGCACGAACGTAATGTTAGCGCAGTAGAAACTTTACGGAGGCAACCAAATAAATGTTGACTTCTTTTGAAATGAGATTTTCCAGTTTTGTAGGTTTTTATTCATTGTTATTAAAAAATAAAAAAACTGAACAGGTGGTTGCCAAAAGGGGGAACCAGAGGCCACAAAATGGCTGCCAGTTGACTCAATCTGGTTGCCGAGGGCAACCGAGCAACCGTTACTGTCGAGCCCTGATTATTTGATAACAGAATAGTTTCAAGATTCTGAAGAAAATAATAAGATAACTGTATTGTATTTAGCTAATGGGTTTTACGTTGACAGTTTTATTAATCAATTCATAGTGATGGATATTGAATGTGTTTAAAATGCATAGGTGATTGTGGCACGAAGAACATGTCAGGTGAGGTAAAGTGCCCACAAAAATTCTGTCTCTTGTGTTTGCAGATTAAATTAATGTTTGAAAATCGTCATATGGACAGGGTCTGGCAATGAAATCCTAGCAGTAGGCACCCAACCTTGAATTTTAGTTATTTTTGTTGGTTAATGTAGCCCAGCAATAGCCTTAGACTTTTGTGGAATAGTTGGAATACTTTATGAGCCTGATTTACACCCTCTCAGTTTTTGTGTACATCTCAGGAATGCATAAGCAATTGAGAAATTACATAGTGACTGCCAATGTGCACAGTGTAACAATTAGCAGTGAATTTCAGTTGTGTGTGTGTGCGGCTGTGTGTGTGCCTGTGTGTTGTGCATGTGTGTGTATTTGTGTGTGTGTGTGGTCTCTCCACAGGCTGGGTTGGTGTAATCTCACAGAGGGCTGCTGTGATGTTCTGGCCTCAGTCCTGCGTTCTCCTCACTCAGAGCTGAGAGATCTGGAGCTCAGAGACAACAAGCTGCAGGATTCAGGAGTGAGGGCGCTCTCTGCTGGACTGGAGGACCCACACTGTAAACTGCAGAAACTGGGGTGAGTACAAGATAGATAGATCGATAGATAGATAGGTACTTTATTAATCCCGAGGGAAATTCAGATGTCCAGTAGCTCACGTTACAAAGCATAGTGCAACAATGCACAAGGAAGTAAGAAATAAAAAAGTAACAGGGCTCCAGACTAACTTTTTACATTTACCATTACCATAATGGTCGCACTCTGGAGCCTTGAGTAAGTAAGTAAAATTCAAAAACAAAATCACTCTTGGAGGTAAAGATACAAAATAAATAAAATAAAAATTAAAAGGCAAAAATAAAAAGGCACTGTAGAACCAAGCCATAAACATAAACAGAGCCCTAGGAAAAACAAAAACTGACGTCTAACTACACCAGGTGTTATGTACAGTATGAACAGTCTCGACATAAATAAGTAAATATTGACAGATGTACAGCTAAATAAATAATGGGTAAGCGAGATAAAAGTTACAGAAGTTAAAAACGGTATGAGTTAAGCAGTTAAACCAGTAGGATAAACAGTATGTACACGTGCAAAGTACAGCATATAAGTACAGTGAATAAGTACCGAAAATAAAGTGTGCAAGAAATACCAGCGTGCAAACAGTGAGTGACCTTGGCCACTCAGTCATACCCCTTTTCCACCAACGCGAACCCAGTTCTGGTTCTGGGCTGGTGCTAGTGCCGGTTCTGGGCTGGTGCTAGTGCCGGTTCACAGTTGGTTCAACTTGCGAACCTTCAAAGAACCGGTTTGCTTTTCCATGGGCTAGAGAGCCACGTCATTACGATACGATATACTTTATTGTCCCCTTAGGGAAATTTTTCTTGGGCTCAGTATTGCTGCATTTAACAAATGTCATTCTAATTTTACATTATTCATATGTACATACATTCATGTGCCGTTAATAAATAAATTAATAAATGTAAAATAAATAAAAATAATAAAAAACTTTAAAACAACATATTGCACAACCCGTCCATACTAACAAAGTCCCTTTGGGGACTATGGCCTCTATGGCTCATACTATGTCCTTACTGTTTAAGATGTTAATGGAAGAAAGCACAAATGAGTTTTTAAAATGATTGAGTCACCACTTGGGTACTCTATATCGTCTGCCAGAGGGTAAAAGCTTGTACTCAGAGTGGAGGACATGCGATGGATCAACCAGTGTTCTCTGTGCTCCTCTGAGCACAGACTGCTCGTATATAGATTGAAGGGACTGGTGTTCTCCCTGTGACCTTCATGGCGGTCTGAACAAGATGGGCAAGCCTAGATTTTAACTGTACTGAGAGGTTACCATACCATACCTGTATCCCATACCTGATTAGACTCTCCAAGACTGCCTGGTAGAACAGATACATATGTTTCTGGTCAACCCCACACTCTGAGCCTTCTCAAAAAGTACAACCTCTGCTGTAGCCTGGAGCATAGGCTGTCAACATAGGCTTGCCAGGTAAACATGTTGTAAATATGGACACCAAGGTACTTATGAGAGCATACCTGATTAATGGGAGTGTTGTGGACGTCACTGTATACGTCTGTATACGTCTCCGCTTTCCCAGCAACATCGTTACCTATTAAAATGTATGTCCTGTAAAAATACAGATGATAAACTGTCTAAATGTAAAAAAACAACTTCATACATATACATTTACATATACATGTTACTACAACCTTATTTTAGTGTTGTCACGGTACCACAATTTTGACTTCAATGCCGATACCAGGTTTAGTATCACGATACTGGATACTGAAATGATACTTGAAACTTAAATGATACTGATTCAATACTCGGTACCTAACAATACTGAAGTCACCTTAAAGAGCATCTTGCAGGTTAATTTTTTTTTAACGAAATGTATACTTAACCTTTTGTGAAAATGAACATTTGAAAAGTTAATGCAGGATTTAATCATTTTTACAAGACATAAGGGCACAAATTCAGAGGAACTAGTGGCCGTTTTGAGCAAAGCTCCTAAAAACTCCTTTTTTCCCCCCAACATTGCGTCATATTACGTAACAGAAGGGAGTGGCTCACTGGCTCTGCCTTAGCCCAATGTGCAGTAGTGGTAGTGAGTCTGAGCTTAGCCCAGTGTGCAGTAGTGGTAGTGAGTCTGAGCTTAGCCCAATGTGCAGTAGTGGTAGTGAGTCTGAGCTTAGCCCAGTGTGCAGTAGTGGTAGTGAGTCTGAGCTTAGCCCAATGTGCAGTAGTGGTAGTGAGTCTGAGCTTAGCCCAGTGTGCAGTAGTGATAGTGAGTCTGAGCTTAGCCCAATGTGCAGTAGTGGTAGTGAGTCTGAGCTTAGCCCAGTGTGCAGTAGTGGTAGTGAGTCTGAGCTTAGCCCAGTGTGCAGTAGTGGTAGTGAGTCTGAGCTTAGCCCAGTGTGCAGTAGTGGTAGTGAGTCTGAGCTTAGCCCAATGTGCAGTAGTGGTAGTGAGTCTGAGCTTAGCCCAGTGTGCAGTAGTGCTAGTGAGTCTGAGCGGTCGTGGTATAGCTAGTGAGTTGGTCTTTTTTCAGTAGTTTTATATTGCATTTCACTGTGTATCATCATGGTAAATGACTGTGTTCTTGCAGGTTGCACAAACTCCAGCCTGTCAGGACATTGAGTACACAGTTTTCCTAACAGGAAAAGGAGCGGTGCTAGCTTTCGTGCCTGGGTGCGTTTTGTGCAGGTGAAGAGACGGGGCTTCACTGCTGCATCTGTTACCAAAAACGCGGTCGTGTGTGGCGCTCATTTTAGACCCCCACCTATGACATAATGGACAATATTGTCTATCTGGGCATTCATAAAAAACATTCTTTCACCACTCAAAAATCGTATTCTGTCATAGCAACAAGATAAACTTGACAATAGCCCTAAGATATGCCAATACAGCAGTGAAAACGCTGCTCACTGAATAACGAAATAAACAATTTTAAAACATTTTACAAAATGATACCATGTCATTCTGCAGTCAATATCTGTGACTCAATGTTGAATAAATATACAACCTTACCATTGGTTTTACGCGTAGAGATGTCGCTTTTGAGGCTGAGTGGTCATATATTGTCTGGCTTGATTTACAATTCATTTATTCAGTAGGTGAGAGTATTAGCTTTCTAGAGATGTATAACGTCTATTATTGCTTTTGGAATAGCGTTTTATAGGTCAGCGTAACCAAAATTTTTCACATCATCGCATTCACCTACGCATAGGCTACTCTGTAGCAGTAAAAGACGCTGCACCTAACGAAACGTTGTCAATGATTTCTCATAATTTCTTGGAAAATACTATTATTATTGAAGTCACGAAAAACTCGTAACATCCTAGAAATGCGGTCCTGAAACTGCAGCCTCCGCTACAGCAGGAACATGCTACTCTCTCAATCAGTAATGCGGGAGACACATTTCCCTGCCTTTTACATTTGACCTAAAAGTCAGAAAATTCTAATACCAAACCATTTTTTCTTTTAAGTACCGAAAAAGTACCGAAGTTTCAGTATACCGTGTAGCACTATCTTATTTACTATATCAGCTTTAAGACTAGCAACACGCTCGGAATGACCTCATCGTGACCCATGAACTCCAATGGCGCAGACGTTGCTTCATAATTTCAAACTTTAAAGCCTGTTGATCTGACATGAATTAGGCAAAACATCTTTTTGAGAAGCATCAAATCAAATAGTTTAAATGTATACATTCCTCAAAATGAAGTGAATTAAATACATTGTCCTTTTGGGTTATCTTTACCTGTGTGAGGTGTGTAACACACTGCTATGTGTTTGACACACACTGCCCTGTTAGTTTATATTAATGTGTGTAAGCTGTGTAACACACTGCTATGTGTTTGACACACACAGTCCTGTTAGTTTATATTAATATGTGTAAGGTGTGTAACACACTGCTATGTGTTTGACACACACTGCCCTGTTAGTTTATATTAATGTGTGTAAGGTGTGTAACACACTGTGTGTTTGACACACACAGCCCTGTTAGTTTATATTAATGTGTGTAAGGTGTGTAACACACTGCTATGTGTTTGACACACACAGCTCTGTTAGTTTATATTAATGTGTGCAAGGTGTGTGTGTCCTTCTCTCTGCAGGCTGTCAGGCTGTAGAGTCACACAGAGAGGCTGTGATTCTCTGGCTTCAGCTCTGTGTTCAAACCCTTCACACCTGAGAGAGCTGGACCTGAGATACAATCACCCAGGAGACTCAGGAGTGAGAGCGCTGTCTGCTGCTAAACTGGACACACTCACACTGCTGTAAGTACAGAGAGTTTCCACACTGCACCTCTCTCTCTCACACACACACACACACACACTCTCACACACACACACTCACACACACACACACACACACACACACGCTCACACACACACACACACACACACACACGCACACACACTGGAAGACACTGTACAAACCGCTGTTAGTCTAGAAGGTTGGGGATCTACAGTGGAGGGTGCTGCATGGGATCACTGCAGTAAATAGTTTTATTTCTGTGATGAACCCGGCAGGATCCCACCATTGTCCATTCTGCATGAAGAGAGAAACTGTTTATTATTCTTTTTCGGGGTGTGCCAGATTTCAGCCTCTCTTCTTTTTTGGGAAGTTTATTTTGGTTTCTGGGGGAAACATTTACAAGTGAGATTTTTATCCTCGGTTTCCCATACAAAGACAGATAAATGCCAGCTCATTAATTTCATTTTGGGGTGCAAATGGGAGTTTCATCAAGTGGGAAAAATCTGATTGGTGGAGGGGACAGGCAAGACAACAAGTGGTTGTTATAGTTGGGGGTCTGATCAGGGATACAGTGATGATGGGGATTCGGTATTACAAAGCAATGGAGAGCTTGAGTGTGTTTCAGTGTGTGTGTGTGTGTGGTGTGTTATAAGGGTGTTTTATGTTCAGTGGAGGGAGAGGAGCTATTTTGCACATGGAATAGGGTGAGGGAATGGAATAAGTTTTCTTTGTGACAGATTCGTGTTTTTCATATGATCTTGATTTTGTGTTTTATTGTGTCTTTGTTTTATTTATGTGATGTCATTTGGTGTGTTGAGAGTGGAAATAATGGATGGTTAAAATTCAGAATTCTGTTCTGCTGTTCTTACAGTGTGGACCATGGAGGAGAGAACAGGAACAAACCAGGACCCAGGAAATGTGAGTGTGTATTGACACAGAACACTTTCCATAGATACACACACACTGCTATGTGTGTGTGAGAGAGACTTTACACACAAACAGAAACACATGTACACACACACACACACACACAGTTACTATCACAGCTCTTTCTCTCTCACACACATAATGGGGTGAATATTAATAATGATAATTAATTTCATTAATGTCTCTGGTGTGCAGACGGCTGTCAGCTCACACTGGATCCAAACACAGCGCACAGAGAGCTGTCTCTGTCTGAGGGGAACAGGAGGGTGACACACACACCGGGGAGAAACCAGCCATATACTGATCATCCAGAGAGATTTGAGCAGTGGTGCCAGGTTGTGTGCAGAGAGAGTATGTATGAGCGCTGCTACTGGGAGGCTGAGTTCAGTGTGCCTGAGGAGTGTGGAGAGGTTGATATAGCAGTGACAGATAAAGGAATCGGCAGGAAAGGACGTGATGCTGACTCTCTGTTTGGATGGTATAAAAACACCTGGTGTGTGATGTTCCGTAACGGCGGACCCTCTCATGAACCACCAAGATACATTTTCTTCCACAATGGCAAACAAACACCCATACCTGCCCCCCCCTCCCCCTACCGCAGAGCAGGAGTGGGTGATGATGATGATGATGATGATGATGGTAGAGAAGTGTGTGTGTACAGGGTAGGAGTGTGTGTGGACCGTCCGGCCAGCATTCTGTCCTTCTACAGCGTCTCTGACACTAACACACTGACCCTCCTGCACAGAACCCACACACATTTCCCTGAACACACACCCCTCTGTGCTGGATTTGGACTAAGTAACTCCTCCTCACTGTCCCTCTGCCAACTGGAGTAGAGACACAGACACACACATACACACACACACACACACACACTCATGCGCACGCACCCAAACACTCACAAACACACACACGGACTCTCATACGCATACACACAAAGACACTCACACATACGGACACACACTCCCACATGTATGCACACACACATACCCACAAACATGCACACACACTCTCATGTTCACCCACACATACACATGCACACACACACACCCTCCCATTCACGCACATACATACTAATACCCATACACTCTCACTCTTACACCAACTCACACGCACGCACATGCAAGCAAACAAACACATGCACACATGCACAGTCTCTCTTATACACACACACACACAATCTCATACACACACACTCTCTCTTGCACGCACATGCACGCACTCTCTCACACACACACACATACTTTCTCACACAAAATGCGCGCACACTCTTATGCACACACACACGCGCAATCACTCTCACACACACTCTCTCGCACACACTCTCTTACAAACATGCACGCACAATCTCAAACCCACGCACACACTTTTCATCACCTACATATATAAACACACACACACTCATAAAATGCGCACACACACTCCCACACACTTGCACCCAAACACTCAATCCCACTCGTGAACATTCTTATACACACACCGTCACACACTCATGCATTCATACACACTCACAGATACACACACACACACACATTCTCTGACTTCCACACACATTCTCTCTCATACCCATACGCAACCCACAGACATACACACACATCCCAACACACACACACATACATCCACACACACACACACACACACACACACACTCACATACACACACGCACTCACACTCACATACACTCACACACACACTCACACTCACACTCACATACACACACACATGCACGCACACACACACACGCACACAGACTCACACTTACATACACACATACACACACGCATACACGCACGCACACACACACACACACACTCACACTCACATGCACACACACATGCACGCGCACACACACATACACACACGCACACACACTCACACTTACATACACACACACATACACACGCGCACACACACTCACATGCACACACACATGCACGCACACACACACACATGCACACACGCACACACACTCACACTTACATACACACACGCAGACACATGCACACACACACACACACACTCACACTCACATGCACACACACACACACACACACACACATACACACATGCACACACACTCACACTTACATACACACACGCATACACACACGCGCACACACACACACGCACTCACACTCACATGCACACACACATGCACGCACACACACACACATGCACACACGCACACACACTCACACTTACATACACACACGCACACACACACACACACACACTCACACTCACATGCACACACACACACATATTTCGACACACTTGTATGTACACCCAACCATCATTGGCCGATGCCTAACCACTGCAATTTCAGCTGTACCCAATATTAACCTCAGTACAGCTTAAACCCTTAATATAACCTTTTAGCAGGTTCAGGCAAAGCACTTATAGCTATACAAATATGATTTTTTTTGCATTATAATAAAATTATATTGTAAATGTACAATGCATGTATGTGACCTTCTGATTAAGACATGAATATAACATCAAGAGTGTGATACTGGTAAAAGATCGCAGGGTAAAATGCTTTTGAAATAATAATTATGTTTCCTGTATCTGCATCTTTGTATAAAAGAAGCCAGTGGCAAACTCCTCAAGTTAATTGTGTATTTTACTAGTTCTTACAGTTGATTTCATTAATTTTCACAAGAGTTCAAATGTGAACTTTCTGTGGGGAAATGCAGCTGATAGGGAGAATGCAGAATGATCACTGCAGTATCCTTATTTACTCTCATTACGGTAAATAATGATGGGTTCAGTTTCCTTATTTTGTTTTATCGTGATTGTTTTGTTTGAACCTGTTGCTACATTTTTTTTTGTATTTTCAGACAATATTCAGTGTGAATTAAACCTGAATTATGAAAACATCAGATGTTTTGCTGTTGTCATTTATTGTTTTGTGATGCTGAACTCCTGTGACCCAGCAGTACTTATTTCATATTCTGTATGGGATTATGTTTGGGCTCAATATTAGCAGATCAGAATGGGGCTAAAATATGCACAGTTGAAGCAATGCCATTCATCTGCAGGAGTGTAAATGAAATACAGTATGAGACACAAGTTATGCACTGTCTGCTGAGTGGTTTCTTCTTGTTTCTGTGTATAACACAACTATCTGATAATAAATATTAACGTGAAATTAGCTAATATCATTCGTTTGCCATTTTCATCAAACAACGTGACCCTCAATGTAACACTTTTGGAAGTTTAGCTTTGGCTTTGAACCAAAACCGCAAGGTAGCTAGCCGACCTAACCCAACTTAGCGTTACCTCACAAGCTAGCAGAGCCAAGAACTTAAGCAGCTTACTGTCACAGAGAACCTAAATAAACACACCAGTATATAAAATAAATACCAGTCAACACCAGGAAAGTTGTAACTTGCTAACCACTAATGATATTATTGGTCAGACCAGCGATACTTCGGCCAGTGAACGATGGGCTCCTCCCTATAGCTGGGTTCCCAGCTGAAAATTACAGCAAAACTCTAAGCTGGTTTAAGATGGTTTAAGATTTAAGGTTTAAGTGTTTTCGACACCTCTAGCTAGTCATAGCTGGCCTGTGGCTGGTCAAAGCTGGTCTCTAGCTTGACAAAGCTGGTCAAAGCTTGTCAAAGCTGGTTAAACTGGTTAAGCTGGTACAGTAAGCTGGTGGTCAAACTGGTGGACCTGCTGACCATATAGGCAGGTCAGCGGGTGTGAACAGCTGGTTCACCAGCTAAAAGTGTCGAAAACGCAGCTTAGACCAGCTTGACCAGTTTAGGCCGGTTTAAAATGGATTTTTCAGCAGTTTTCATTTCCTCCCGAGTCCCTTCTTCCCATCAGGGAGTTTTTTCTTGCCATCGTTTGAGGGTTTTTGTCCCCACTCATGCTTTTTGGGGGTTCAGGCGGGTTTTTTGCTCTTCTGCTCGGTTTCTGCCTCTCCGTTGAGCCTCTTTGTGACAGTTTTCTGTACAAAAGGGCTAAACACATAAAACTGATTTGATTCGAGTTGATGCCGTGCCAGAAACATGTACAAACTGCGCTGCAGTTCACTTTATGTGGCACGATCTCCCAGCAATGCAACCGCGACGCTAAACTGAATTACACTGCACCGCCATCTAGTGGCTGTATGAGAACACCACAACTGATTCTTGCCAATGACCGACACTTGATTTTTTTATAACCCAAAATCCATCCATTCATTTAATTCTCGCACGCTTTTGCAATTATTGTGTTACACTTCATTATTGTAACAATGATAATAATAGCCTGATATATCAAGTTGTTTGGTGTAGCATAATAATTTAGATTTTCCATCTGGCACCATTCTCATGCTGGCTGGCATGCAGCAGGAGAACGCTGGTACCAATTCTTGCACCACATCTACAGCACCTGCTTGTCACTGACGTGACTTTGCACTATCAGTGCATATTTAACATTTCTAATAAAGAATCACCAGCTCATTGTTCAATGACAGAATGGTCCTCAAGCTTTTACAGTTTTTTTCTGATTGCTTAGGCACTATCTTTGAAACTATAGGCTATTTTTGCAAAACTCTGCGCACTAACCACTAAACCTTACACCAAACCAGCAAAACATTATACATCTCTTGCAAAAGCAAACAATTCTTGCAAAACTCTTCAAACTCTTTTAAAAAATTGTTTTTGCGTCAATACAGTACACACAAACCATCATTTGAATAAGCACACGAGTATTGAGTAGGTGTGTTTGGTACCTCTCAAAGAAATGGCTGAAGAAATGTACTTTCACCTGGATGTGAAAAACTGACAGAGGCAGAGAGAGAGAGAGAGAGAGAGAAATAAACATGAAAATCAGACCACTGGGCCACCAGCCAAAACACTGAAAGAAAAACTCCATAGCAATGACAATACTGCCATCTTTTGTCCCCTTGTCATTTTATGTGTTTGCAATCTTTTCCATGGCCTCCACAGCATGAGACTGAATGGGGGCGGGGCTTGGCCCCCTTAGCCACGCCCCTCAGGTCGGACTCCAGGCCGCACCGCGGGTGCCTGGGCGCGTATTTCCTGCTGAAAGCCCATTGGCTGGGCCCGCTGCGTGACTGCGCAAGTAATCCCCGGGGAGGGGGGGTCACGCTGCGTGACTGCGCAGGTAATCCCTGGGGAGGGGGGTCACGCTGCGTGACTGCGCAGGTAATCCCTGGGGAGGGGGGGTCATGCTGCGTGACTGCGCAGGTAATCCCCGGGGAGGGGGGGTCATGCTGGGACAGGTCTAAAGCAGAAGGAAGGTGCCGGAATCGCCCAGCTCAGCCTCGGGACAGACCGCTAAATAAACTATTTCCATTTCTGATTATTTCTGATTATAAGCAGCAGTGTTTTCATACAGCTGCGTTCACCATTGGGAAGCAAACTGTCACTGGGCCCCTTGCCACACACTACCAAGCGTTGCCAGGATACCAGCAATGACCCCCAGCTGACCCCGCCCAGCCCCGCCCTCAGCTGCATGACCCCGCCCATGGCTGCGTGACCCCGCCCACGACTCACCTTTGTAGGGCGTGACCCCGCGGGTGGCTCACCTTTGTAGGGCGTGACCCCGCGGGTGGCTCACCTTTGTAGGGCGTGACCCCGCGGGTGAGCAGGTACATGGTGAGCCTCCGGCGGGCGCGGACCGGCCGGGCGCCGTAGCCCAGCTTGGCGCAGCGGTTGCCACGGCAGCTGAGACACAGGCCGCGGCTGAAGGTCTCCCTGGAGCTGCAGAGGAACGCCGTGCTCTGCTGCTCAGAGTTCAGCAGCGAGTCGACAAACAGGAGCACTGAGCGCTCATGGGAACACTTCATTAACTGATTCACATCTGCAGGGAGGGGGGGGAGAGGGAGGGAGGGAGGGCAGAGAGGGAGATGGGGAGAGAGGGAGGGGAGAGGGGGAGGGAGGGAGGGAGGAGAGGGAGGGGGAGAGGGGAGGGCAGAGGGGAAGGGAGGGCAGAGAGGGAAGGGAGGGGGAGTGGGGGGAGGGGAGGGGAGAGAGGGAGGGGGAGAGGGGGGGAGGGAGGGAGGGAGGGGGAGGGGGAGAGGGGGAAGGGGAGGGTGAGAGGGAGGGGAGAGGGGGAGAGAGAGAGGCAGGGGATGGAGGGAGAGAAAGAGAGGAAGGGAAGCGAGGGAGGGGGAGGGGGAGGGAGGGCAGAGAGGGGAGGGAGTGGGGAGGGAGGGGGGAGGGAGGGGGAGAGGGAAAGGAGGCAGAAAGAGAGGGAGAGAGGGAGAGGGAGCGAGAGATGGAGGGAGAGAAAGAGAGGCAGCGAGGGAGGGAGGGAGGGGGAGGGAGAGCGAAGGGAGGCAGAAAGAGGGAGAGAGGGAGAGGAGCGAGCGAGAGATGGAGGGAGAGAAAGAGAGGAAGCGAGGGAGGGAGGGAGGGAGGGCCGAGAGGGAGGGAGAGGGGGAGGGAGGGAGGGAGAGGGAGGAGAGGGAAGGGAGGCAGAGAGGGAGAGGGAGAGAGAGATGGAGGGAGAGAAAGAGAGGAAGCGAGGGAGGGAGAGAGAGGGAGGGAGGGTGAGAGGGGGAGAGAGAGATGGAGGGAGAGAAAGAGAGGAAACGAGGGAGGGAGAGAGAGGGAGGGAGGGCGAGATGGTTTGTGAGTGGGGGGGTGTATGGGCGTTTGTGTGTGGGGGTGTGTGTGGGGGGGGGGGTGTACGGGGGGAGGAAGGCAGGGTGAAGCCCCGCTGACAGGTGACGGTAACCGGGTTTCAGCCAATGAGTGCTCTCCGTTTCTGATTCCCAGGATCCGGGGCGGGGCCAGAATTACTCTGCGCTCTGCTTGAACGAGCTGCCAATCATCTTCAGCCTGTGCAGCCTGCAAGCCAATCAGTCAATCAATCAATATATCAGTCATTAAACTAATCAGTCAATCAATCAATCAATCAGTCAATCAATCAACATATCAGTCATTAAACTAATCAGTCTATCATTCAATCAATCAGTCATTAAACCAGTCAACCAATAAATCAATCAATCAATCAATCAATCAGTCAATCAATCAATATATCAGTCATTAAACTAATCAGTCAATCAATCAATCAATCAGTCAATCAATCAATATATCAGTCATTAAACTAATCAGCCAATCAATCAATCAATCAGTCATTAAACCAGTCAACCAATAAATCAATCAATCGATCAATCTATCAGTCATTAAACCAGTCAACCCATAAATCTATCAATAAATCTATAAACCATTAAACCAATAAACCAATAAATCTATTGATTCATCAATCTCTCAATCATTAAACTAGTCAATCAATAAATCAATCAGTCATTAAACCAGTCAACCAATAAATCTATCAATCAGTCAATCAATCAAATTATCGGTCATTAAACCAATCAGTCAATCAATCAATAAATCAGTCATTAAACAATCAGTCAATCAATCAATTAATCACTCAATCAATCAATCAGTCATTACACCAATCAACTAATAAATAAATCAATCAATCAATTTATCAGTCATTAAGCCAATCAACCAATAAATCAATCAATAAATAAATCAAGCTATCAATCATTAAACCAATAAATCTATAAATCAATCAAACAATAGTTGTATAAATATATCAGTGCAAAACGAGTCCTTATATCAGTGTGAAATATACCCTTAACTCAACTAATATTCAGTTCTTAAAATCACTTTAAAGAGCACATTCAGAATCTTTCTGTTTTGGCGCCCCCTGGTGGTGGATTTTCCCACAGAGGTCGGAACAGCAGAGACGCTGAATACAGACTCATGGGATTAGTGGTGAGCCATTAGCATTGGTATGTTAAACAGTTCAGTATGACTGAGTAGTGCTCCTTTACGCTGTTAAATTTGCTCGCCTCCTGCAGGTTTGCTGCATGTTGACTATGACTTTTGATTGACATTTATAGGGCACTTATGAGATCAACAATAGATTATGGCTGCATAGTATATGGAGCAGCAGCAAAGACATCATTACAAAAAGTGGACAGACTACAGTATAGAGCATTACGGTTATGTATAGGGGCTATTAAGTCAACCCCCATTAACGCAATACTAATAGAAGCAGGAGAGACACTGCTGGAGTTAAGGAGAGAGAAACTTTCACTTGCGTATTGGGTTGGGTTAAAAGGAAGTGGGGATGAAAACCCTATGAAGAAGACGCTGCAGGATTGTTGGGAATATTCCAAGTTCCAGGGACACGGGTTTGGATGGACTAGTGAAGAAAGAGCGGGGACATATGGAATGGAGGCCTTAGAGTTCACCAGGTCCACCCCAGTTAGTAACGTGCCCCCTTGACTTTTTCCAGAGATAAAGCAAGACATTGGTATTATGGAAAAGAAAAGAGAATGGGGAGAAAATGAAGTGGAAGTTAAAACAAGGTTATATCTGAGGAATAGTTATCACAGTTATCTCAAAATATATACAGATGATTCTAAGAACAAATAGGAGTGTGTGGGAATTGGTGTATATATCCCTGAGTTCAAAATATCTATCTCCAGTAGACTGTCCGATCAGTTATCAGTATATACAGCAGAGATAGTGGCAGCCATTATTGGGTTACAATGGGTTAAAGAGGTCAGACAAGATAGGGTGATGATATGCACAGACTCAACAGCCGTCACGAAAAGCATACAGTCAACAAAATCTGTCAGAGAAGACTTACTAATTGAACTTTACCTTAGTTTGCTAAGACATCACAGAGGTGGTGTAGATGTGCAGTTCTGTTGGGTACCAGCACATGAGGAGTTGAAAGGGAATGAGTGTGCAGACAAACTGGCAAAAAGGGCCTTACAAAAGGAAATAACCTTGCCACTACCACTTGGCAGAGGAGAAGGAAAAGCAGTGATTAAGAAGAAAGGAATGGAGATATGGCAGAAAAGGTGGGAGGAAGACCAGAAAGGAAGGGGGTATCACAAAATACAAAAGTCGGTCATAGAAAAGTACTACAAAGAAAGGAACAGAAGGGAGGAAATCATCATGACAAGAATCAGATTGTATCACACAGGATTAAATGGCACTTTGTTTGTGCTGGGGGAAAGGAACAGTGACAAGTGTGGGAACTGTGGAGTTAATGAAAACGTTGAACATATTTTATTGCATTGTAACATGTATGAAGCGGAAAGAGAAAGGTTGCGTGAAAAAGTCAGAGACGAGGCGGGACGGGAATGGGATCTGGTTGGGATTCTGGGAACAGAAGGAGAGGGAGAGGGGGTAAGAGCTGCCAGGAAGGCACTCTTTACCTTTTTTAAGGTTGGTGGGTAGAATATAAGTAATAGGGTGAAATGATATGGTGTTACACACTCTTGTACAGTAGGTGGCGGTATACGCCTTTAAGTTGGTTTTCATCCGCCAGTAAAACTGAGAGAAGAAGAAGAAGGCTTACTTCAGCCAGGTAAACAGGTAAAAAAAGGTGCATTGTCGAAACTGAAAGTTTTCTAGGGCGTACGCCATTTTAAAGGCGGAGGGGAACGAACAGGGACTAAAAGAAGGAATAAAACCGAATAAAAGAACGGAGTAAGTAGCCTGTTGCGGGGTGGGATGGAGAGAATAGAAGTTAAAGGTGCAAGGGTGTGGGGGGGAGTGGGAATATGGTCTATAACCGCTGTAGCGCGCTTAATTTAGTAAAACAAAACTGACAATAAAATGTGCGTGCGTGGCTATTTTCAGGTTTCCCACCTGGGACAAATACAAAAAGAAGGGTTCTACGCCAAATAAACTGTTAATTGGTATATTTGTTATATTTCAATGCCATTCTTTCCTTTGGATATGACGTAGCTATTTCCAATCGAACTCTAACTCGTTTCAAATCACTCCGATTTAGAAGCATTTCAGTGATAATAGGCTACCTGCACCTACGGACTTCCGTATGCTTCGCACCGTGTCTTTCTCATGCAATCCTTTTGTAGCCTGTTGAATTAGTACTACTATTAATTCAATAACATAAAATTTAGCGACTACTTTAGCAGCAAGAATTTAACTGAATTGCGGTTAACTGCATTAAAACGTCGCGGGTCGTTTCTCGAGCTTCTGTCTGTTTGTTAAATGTAATATACGGGGTATTGTTTTGGAAGTATGCGTAGTACTTGGTTTCTGAAGTTAATGCTGCAAAATTTTCTGTTATTATTATTATTATTATTATTATTATTATTATTATTATTATTATTATTTTAATGAACACAATAACAGATATGTTAGTATAAATTGTATCTAGCCAGAGTGAATTCAGGTATTATGGGATATCGGATAATACTGGACACTTTAAATAAGTTTTGTTTCTTAATTGGTATGAGCAATGGCAAAGTTTTCTGGGCCCATGCGCATGCATGCATGCATGCAATCACGGTTCTTGTATATCTTCATGCGTCACGCGGGCACAGCCAGAGCGGTGAGCATCAAACAGGAAGCTCACAAACAGAGCACGTGATGCGATCAGTGGCGTAGGGTTTTGCCTCTCATATTAAGGTTATAAAATTGCTATAAATTATTCAATGAAACGATTATTATGTAAACATGAATGTGATGTGCTGTTGATTGATTGATTGGTTGACTTTATTCGATAATTTTTAAAAAGAGAAAAACATGCATCTGAAGCCAGCTTCTCATACACATTTTTAAGATAAAAACTATCAAGGATAGACACAATAAAGCTAATAGCTTATTTCCATTGTGGTCCTTAATTGGAAGGGGGCGTGTGTGGGTAGGCAGCAGGTAAAAAATGTGTTCTAGCAGCATAAATTACAACACAACATCATTAACAAACAACAACCAACACAACAACAACATCAGTAGATGAACACCGAATCAAACTACCTATCAGCATCAGTATTACCTAATCGTAAACATCTCAAATTGCACATCCAAATTAGATTAACTTAATCCAATGTCAGAACCTAAAATTCCATAGACAGCCGTTGTGCCCACTGGTTAGACATATATCATCTTCATCTTCATCATCATCATCATCATCATCATCATCACCACTATCATTATCAGCATTATCTTAACATCATAATCATCAAAAACAACCTATAATACAAAATAATGACTATACAGTAAGGCATGTACACAGCCTCGTCCTTTTTAAAGGTCACCTCTTATCCATTTTTTCAGACAGGACTTGAATCTATTTGCATTTCTTGTTGTTTTTAGATCTCTAGGCAAACTGTTCCAAAGAACAGCTGCAGAATATAACAAGCACAAAACCGTCCAGACCCACGGCGCAACTTGAATTCTGACTGTTCAATCAAATTTTATTTGTATAGCGTATTTTACAGCAGTTGTCACAATACACTTTACAGACAACCCTGGCCTAAACCCCCACAGGAGCAAGCCTAAAGCAACAGTGGCAAGGAAAAACTCCCTGTGGCAGATGGGAAGAAACCTTGGAAGGAACCAGGCTCAAGGGGGAAACCCATCCTCCTCTGGTCGGCTCAGGGTGCCGACTGGTGACCAACATGTCAGTCAGTTTTATAAGGTTTATGATGTGGCTCAGATGATGGGTGGGGCCGGGTGGCAGTGATGGGGAACAGCAGGTGGCAGCAGATGTGGGCAGGGTGGAGGCAATGACAAAAGAGGGGCTGGACCGCAGAGGTGAGGGAGACCAGATGACTCTCAAGCACTCTCGAGGGTTGGGGCAAGAGCCCCGCCGGCAGCGTGGGGAAGAGGGTAGAAACGGCAATTAGGGAATTTGCAATATAGCAGACAGTGGGTAAAGTGGCAGTAGTATGTATTGGGGGGGACCCCGCCAGGAGTAATATATGGCTGCATAGCTACTAGGACAGGGATGGAGAGCCCATGCAGTCATGAGGGGTGGACAACCATACCTGCCTATCAAGAGCCAGCCCATGTAAAGTCGGGTCACAGCTGATTGACAAGTGACAGTAAGGAAAGGATTACCACCTACAAAGCTCTATGACTACAGGCTTCTCGCACCCTGTCTCCAGACTATAACTGATTATAAGCCTGAGCATAGAGGTGCGTTTTTAATCTAGATTTAAATATTGAGACTGAGTCTGACTCCTTTATAAATTTTGGAAGCTGGTTCCACAGTAGTGGGGCCCTGTAGGAGAAAACCCTACCACCTTTTAGGTTTTTGGAAATTCTTGGGACCACCAAGTAGCCTGCGTCTTGGGATCAGAGTGACCTTGTGGGCTTATAAGGTAGGAGCAGGTTAGTTATGTACACTGGTGCATGTCCATGCAGAGCTTTAAAAGTCAGGAGCAAAACCTTGAAATCTATCCTATGCTAAATGGGTAGCCAGTGAAGCGACGCTAGTACTGGTGTAATGTGCTCATACTTCTTAGTTCTGGTCAAGATATGAGCAGCTGCATTCTGCACAAGCTGGAGACTCTTTAATGAGTTATTAGGGCAGCCAGATAGCAGGGCATTACAGTAATCTAACCTAGACGTAACAAATGCATGGATCAATTTTTCAGCATCCCCAACGGACAGGAAATATCTAATTTTAGCTATGTTGCGTAGCTGAAAGAAGGCAATTCTGGATATGTTTTTTATATGGGTGTCAAAAGATAGATCAGGATCAATGGTGACACCAAGGTCTTTAACGACCATATTAGGTTCAGCCAAACAAACCATCACAGTTTAAGGTGAGAGTAGACAGTTTCTCCCTTAATATTTTGGGACCTAAAACCAACATTTCAGATAAGACTGAAATGATACCAAACCTTGATATCTACAATACAGGCCTCTAACCGTGAAGGCGGCAGTGCTTCGCCAGGTTTCATTGAAATATAAACCTGAGTATCGTCCGCAAAACAGTGGAACTCTACGCCATGTGCCCAGATAATATTGCCAAGTGGTAGCATATATAGCGAGAAGAGTACTGGTCCTAGTACTGATCCTTGTGGAATACTGTATTTCATTATTGAGGAGCTGGACTCTTCTTCTTTTAATTTGACAAACTGTTTCCTGTCACATAAGCCGCGTTTCCACCAAAAGTACCCAGAACTTTTAGTCCCAGGAACTACTTTTCAAGGAACTAAAAGGTTCCTTCAGCCCATTGTTGTCTGCATTTCCACCACGGTCTAAAGTCCCGCGACAATTTGGCAAATTAGTCCGCTGACGTATGAAAAATAGACGTCGTTGTCGGTCCATCTGTCCTATGATTTCTTTTGTAACTCCATACTGCCACCGAAGTACGTTATTTTCCAATAACGGGACAGCCCGGATGGGTTTATTCCACTTACACAACGGGTTACCAATAATAACTATATATGGCTACTTTAGTATTCATTGATTTTTATCGACTTAATGACCTGAAATTGAAATATTCTTCTGCAGCCGTTTGGGCATATTATTTTACCGTTGTCAAGCAAAACTCTTGTTGGTGGTTCGACTTGGACCGTTGTTATGCAACAAACGATGGGGCGACATAGCTCAGGAGGTAAGAGCGATTGTCTGGCAGTCGGAGGGTTGCCGGTTCAAACCCCGCCCTGGGCGTGTCGAAGTGTCCTTGAGCAAGACACCTAACCCCTAACCCCTAACCCCTAACTGCTCTGGCGAATGAGAGGCATCAATTGTAAAGCGCTTTGGATAAAAGCGCTATATAAATGCAGTCCATTACAAACAGGATATAACAGACCAATATACAGATTGTAACTGTTTTATTATCCTCTCAAACACATTCATTATGTTTTATGCGAACATTCACTTTCATGTCGACATCCGAAGCGACAGAATGCATTCACATTCCACAAATAACTGGTAACAACATGTAGCTATAGCAGAAAACATGCACACGTTGGAAACAATTTTGGCTGTTGAATTGATTAATTCGACTCTCATCGTCATTTCCATATAATCGCAAAATGACAAGAATAAATAGAATGAAAACTTGGACTTGCGTGAAAATTTAAATTAATATTGCAGTACAGCCACCGTTTGCTTTCATCTTTTAAAATTACTGTTAGCGGAGCAGCTAAATAAATAGCTTACTTGAAGCGTGCCCTGCAGATGCGAACCATGCACCATAAATTAAGAGTACATATGTCTAGTCTTCCTGGTCTTTTTGTGGAATTGCAGAATCGCAGAGTAAAATTATGTCAGTTTGAAAAGCAAAAGGGACGATTACTAGAATTAACCTGTTATTTTACCCTGACAAAAAGTTACTGCACACAGTGGGGAAAAAATGGCTCCTTTCCTATATGATTTCTGAACCTAACAAGCACGAAATCAATGGCGCTCCCTCTAGTGGAGTACGTATTGGTATCCCTGACACAATTAAAATAGTCGCTGAAATATCTTACATCACCATAAACCATCCTATGTACTAGGCACAACTTCATCTGCTTCACTCTGTTTTCAACCTTGAGCCCTCTCAGGCTTTCATAGTGTGAGGGTTCGAGGTGAGTACGTGCGGGTAACCTTAATATGATCCTAACTAACTTGTTCTGCGATGTTTGCGGTTTGTGCTTTGGGGACACTGTTGAACCAAGAGCAACAAGCATAGTCGAAGTGGCACTGTATAAGAGCACCTGCTAGTGTTACCGTAGCCGCTTGATCGAGAAATCTGGAGATTCTGGCTCGGCATCTGATCATATTGTTAATCTTTGTAAGAATTTTCAGTGCCCTGCTCTCTCCAGATAGATGATTATCAAGATCACAACCGAGACAATTCACAGACTCCTTCTCTGTAATCAATGTGTCTCCTACCACAACTCTAAAACCAGGGAATTTCCTTAGTCTAACCTTGGACCCAAACAAGATTGACTCAGTTTTCCCTATATGGAGGGACAGCTTATTGTTCCTTAACCAGTCACTGACTTTCAGAAGTTCTGCGCTCAATGTCTTTTCAACCACGCTTTTGTCTTTGTGGGAAACAAGCAGGGCAGAGTCGTTAGCATACAGGAAGAGGTCGCATGAGCAAGCTGACTTAAGGTCATTGATGTAAAGAAGGGAGAAGAGTGGACCCAGAACACTCCCCTTAAATTTGTTGCAACAAATTTAATCAGTTGTCCATTTTATGTGCAAGTTTTATTTTTGAGTCATTTTTAAGTTGTTCTATATTCCCTAACATAGTTGGAGAATATGGAACAAACAGCATGATTTCAGATAATATAGGACACTTTTTGTTATGGCTCTGGTGCTTGCAATAATGCTATTTGATAGTTTGACTGCAGAAAAGTTATTAAAGTTAATGTAATTGACATCATTCACTCTGACATATTAAACATTGACATTTTAAAGCTTATTAGATTACTTCAGCTTTAGATATGCTTGCGTTTTTGTTTTTTTTGTTTTTTTGTTTTTTAAATAAATACATGTGCTGTAATGTTATTATGAATGGCTTGAATTTAGTTTGAACTATCACTATTTGTCGTAAAAATTGAAGATGAAATTAAGGAGAATATTGAAAGTCACACAGTGTAGGCCTTTGTGAGAAATAATATCAAAGTTTGATTTGAATTGTCATTCAAACCTACTGTATGAGAAGTGTCCCATATTGCCGAATGTCATTGAAAAAATCTGGTTTAGACTCAGCGTACGGAAAAGCATATACAATGTCTCCATGGAAATTGGAATCAGTATTTTTCCTTATTAGATAATTAGGAAGCATCTTCAGATTTTCACAAATGTATAATGTGTTGGATTATGATTTATGTTGGTTGTGACAGGTTGTGAAAGACAAATTAGGAGGAGTGTCCCATAATTTTTGAATTCACCCTGTGTACATTTTTACAACAACAAACTTGAATCTCAGGCACTGACAGGCTAATAATTAGTTACCTGGATAATAATACAGAAACTAGCTTTGGGTGTTGAACGAAAGATGCACAGAAAAGAGCCTCATGCAAATTGTTAAATACAGCATTGGATCTTTAAAGTTATGGTGCTGTTTTGCTCCCACTGGTCCTGGGACCCTTGTTAAAAACAGCATCATGAACTCTACATAAATACCAGGACATTTTATCCAAAAATCTGGCTACTTCTGCCAGCAGACTGAGAGCTGAAATTGGATCTTCCAGCAAGACAGTAACCCCAAGCACACATTACAGTTCACAAACAGATGCCTAAGTGACCACAAAACCACATTTTGCAGTGCCTGCTGTCTCTACACTTAAACTCCATTGAAAATCTGTGGTTTGGACTGAACAGGACTGTCCATAAGCACAGGACAAAAGATATTAAGGGCATGGAAAGATTCTGGATGGAGGAAGGGTGTAAGATTAGAAAGGAGAGGGTGAACAAAGTACTGAATAGAGGGGTGCCAATAATTGTGATGCCCAATTTCTGGAAATAAATGTGAATGTATAATCTGTGTCATTTTGGTTGATTCAATTGAATGATTAATAAAATATTTTCTGCTTGTTGGACAAACAATGTATATCTGAGCACTGGCATCATTTAGGCTAAATAATAAAGTCATTCATCATTATCAAGGGTGTGAAAACTTTGGATGGGTCTGTATTGTACGTTTGGGGCCTTTTTAAATTACAGACTTCTTCCAGTCGACAGTAAAGTATATATTGTATGTGTGTGTCACTGTGTATTAGTGTGTCTGTGTGTTCAGCGTGTTCTCATTTTGTGTGTTTACAGGTCAGCTAAATTGGATTAAAACCCACTTGCGGTCAAAACTGGTCTGTAGTGTTCCAGTCTCGTGAGGTAGGGGGCGCTGTTTCTAAAATGAGTCTCTCAGGGGAGCCAGATACCAAAGAGGGAACCCTCAGCACTGACAGAAACAGGTGTAAATGCATGAATCAGACATTTCATGTGATATGAGTTAGAGCTGCAGTAAGAGGATGAGTTTAACTGGAAGCTCTGTCTCCATGTTTTGTTCACAGGGTGCACGTAGAAAGAGCAGGGTCACCTGTACCCAGCTGTCTATCGATGAAGAGTGATCATTCAATGGATCTTCCAGCCAAGTTCAGGGGAGAGTTCACAGGTGATCAAAGGTAATTAAACAGGTTCATTTTGACACAACTTTTTAATTATACTTCAATGTCACTGGCACCTTTCAGGTGTTGGTGGGTTTATTTAGACACAGCGAGGTGTAGTTGAGATATTTATGTCATATTCAGATGTGCATTGAGTTAGAGCTGCAGGAAGAGGATGAGTTTAACTGGAAGTTCTGTCTCCATGTGCTGTGAGTTAGAGCTGCAGTAAGAGGATGAGTTTAACTGGAAGCTCTGTCTTCATGTGCTGTGAGTTAGAGCTGCAATTGGAGTATGAGTTTAACTGGAAGCTCTGTCTCCATGTGCTGTGAGTTAGAGCTGCAGTAAGAGGATGAGTTTAACTGGAAGCTCTGTCTCCATGTGCTGTGAGTTAGAGCTGCAGTAAGAGGATGAGTTTAACTGGAAGCTCTGTCTCCATGTTTTGTTCACAGGGTGCAGGTAGAAAGAGTAGGGTCACCTGTACCCAGCTGTCTATCGATGAAGAGTGATCATTCAATGGATCTTCCAGCCAAGTTCAGGGGAGAGTTCACAGGTGATCAAAGGTAATTAAACAGGTTCATTTTGACACAACTTTTTAATTATACTTCAATGTCACTGGCACCTTTCAGGTGTTGGTGGGTTTATTTAGACACAGCGAGGTGTAGTTGAGATATTTATGTCATATTCAGATGTGCATTGAGTTAGAGCTGCAGGAAGAGGATGAGTTTAACTGGAAGTTCTGTCTTCATGTGCTGTGAGTTAGAGCTGCAGTAAGAGGATGAGTTTAACTGGAAGCTCTGTCTCCATGTGCTGTGAGTTAGAGCTGCAATTGGAGTATGAGTTTAACTGGAAGCTCTGTCTCCATGTGCTGTGAGTTAGAGCTGCAGTAAGAGGATGAGTTTAACTGTCTGTTTTGTTTCACAGGGTCCAGCTGTCACTGGAGTCCAGGTGTTTAGAACAGAAGAGTTCAAAAAAAGTATCTTCCCCAAAACAGGTGTGAGATCTGCTTTTTTAAATTGTTTTTAAGAGTGAAATATTACTCTTAACCATTCACAGTTTAACATCACATGAACACAACACATTTCTAACATGCTTTAAAAAGATTTTGTGGTTTGTTTGGGACCAAGAGGTATAAAAAATTCCCCATATTTTAAAATAGGAAATATTTGGGGAGAAGGGAATCCTGAGTGGAAACCGGAAGTGAAGCTCGTAGCTGTGCAAAGGAAGCGTTAGCGCTAATGCTAACGTGCTACATTTAACCCCTCAAAACACACAACTTAACATCTAATCATGCTCTGGAGTGCTGCCTGGTCCTCCTTCACAGGAAGTCCAGTTTCCATTTGCAGGTCCCACACACAGCAGGAGAGGAAGAGTCCTAACAGAGACTTTTAAACAGGAAGCACTCAGTTCACAGTTAGCATTTACTAAATGTATTACGCAGAGCAACTGCATTATTCTACTGGACTGCAGGATTTATCACACACAGTGTCTCTACAAAGCCATCAATCAGGAGCAAAGGCTGGCGTTAGAATCTGAGCGTTTAGCACTGCTGCATGTTTGGTGTCTGAAAGTATCTGTCCCTGTCCTGACTGTCAAAAACAAAAGACACACGAGGCAAGGAGTGCCTTTATTTGAGCTTTTATTTCAGTTGTGGTGATACAGCACACCTCTTCATGAGTTTCACACTGATACAGCACACCTCTTCATGAGTTTCACACTGATACAGCACACCTCTTCATGAGTTTCACACTGATACAGCACACCTTTTCATGAGTTTCACACTGATACAGCGCACCTCTTCATGAGTTACACAGTGATACAGCGCACCTCTTCATGAGTCTCACACTGACACAGCACACCTCCTCATGTGTTTCACACTGATACAGCACACCTCTTCATGACTTTCACACTGATACAGCACACCTCTTCATGTGTTTATTTCACACTGATACAGCACACCTCTTCATGTGTTTATTCCACATGGATACAGCACACCTCTTCATGTGTTCATTTCAGTCTCTCCTGCGCACTCTAAAGAAACTGAAGAAGGATGAGAAGTTGAAACTGTTTCAGAGCCATCTGAGTCAGGATTGCCCAGAATGCTTTCAGGGTCTGTCTGAAAATCCTTCTGTGCTGGATAAGTTTATGAAGATGAAGGAATTGTTCAAGAGTCATCAAATTGCTGATTACCCAGAATGCACTGAGACTGAGCAGGAGGATCCTGAGGCCCTGTACATAGCTGAGAAGATGCTGGAGACCTGTGACAGTGAGGGGTCTCTGAAGATCACACTCCACATCCTGAGGAACATGAAGCAGAAGGATCTCACTGACTCACTGGAGAGAGATGAGCAGCACAGTAAGAGTTTTCTCTAATTGCTACTGTGTGTCCATTAGAATACTGAAATGAGTTTAGATAGCAAATCTAACCATGAACAATGTTCTGATTTATAGCATCTACACTTTCCTAATAATGTTTTACACTGACAATCTTACAGACAGGAAACATAAACAACATACACACAGAGGCATTTATATTTAAATACAGCCAAAGGGGATTCAGAGCAGGAACCTTGTGCTCAAAAGCCAGTAACTAAACCACTGTCCCATCAGACAGACTGCCTTGAGTGTATATCCAGAACTAAAGAGCACTCAGGATAAAAATATTAGATTTTAAAATTTACTGTGAGACCTGAGATGACAGTATTTACCACAAAGACAGGGTCCACAACATAAACCTGAGAAATTAAATTTAAAAGGATAATTGAGCCCATTTTCAGTTTTTAAAAAAATATTTCTTTCTTTCATCTTTATGGTACAAATGCAACAATCTGCAC
The DNA here is from genome assembly GCA_025169545.1 of Anguilla japonica. NCBI lineage: Eukaryota > Metazoa > Chordata > Actinopteri > Anguilliformes > Anguillidae > Anguilla > Anguilla japonica. Next base: position 2,898,721 of record CM045888.1, read on the forward strand.
TTTATTTCTGATTTCTTTTGTTAGTGATGGATTATAATTGAGAGATATGTAATACTGTGTGAGGTGTGTAACACACAATGAAAGGTGTGTAACAGTGTTAGTGGAATGTAACACTGATGTGTGTAAAATACTGTGAAAACTGAATTCATTAATATTCTATTTATTGTTTCTTTTTAAAATATGTAATTGAATCAATAAAAATGTTTATCTCATTGTAAACATAATCTCATTAAAAAACACGTTTTCAACGTACAAAAATGCCAAGTTACTCAAAAGTACTGATATCAAAATGAAGCCAAGTTACGGTACTACAAACAATATAGGCTATCTTGCCTCACCGAAATGACATAAGATGTATTTCAAACCAATGCTACCCAATATTTCCTCAATTCTTTCAAGTCACTTGGCCCTGTGTTTTGTAATCTTACCATTTTACAATGTCATGCAAACTTTGTGTCAGATCAAAGAGTCAAATATTTCGAATTGCCTCATAGAACACATTGAAATTAATGTACAAAACTGCTGCTGAATCCATATGGCTTTGCAATATTGTAGCCGGTTAACAATTGAACGTGCAGACGGTACGTCGGGGAACGGCTGGTAGATATGGTGCAAAAGCAATAATTGAGAAGTAGTATACAATTATTAGTGAGGGTAAAAGCAGGTTAAAGAAATGCGTTCCTAGCTGGGCTTGAACCTACGACCCTGTACTCCCAAGACTGTAACCTTACCCACTAGGCCACCGGCGGACTAGCTGTTTGTACTGGAAAAGTTTCAGAGTAAAAAGATATGGGTATTTTGCGTGTGTATTAGTGAGGGTAAAAGCAGGTTAAAGAAACGCGTTCATAGCTGGGCTTGAACCTGGGATCCTGTGTTCCCAAGACTGTAACCTTACCCACTAGGCCACCGACGGACTAGCTGTTTGTACTGGGAAAGTTTCAGAGTAAAAAGATATGGGTATTTTGCGTGTGTATGCGAGTTTTTCATTGGGTGGTGTACGTGAAGATTTGGCGGGTGTCGGTAAAATGTCCAATGGGCAGACATGTTGTTAGTGGGATAGGCGGCAGGAAAAATAAGAATGAGAAGAAGAAGAAGAAGAAGAAAGAGAAGAAGAAGGAGAAAACGCAAATTCCCCTTAGTTTGGAGCTTTATTGTGTGGACATGTGAAGTTTTTTATGAAATCTGTCTGTTTAAATGGGGTCAGAATGTACAGAATTTAATGTTTTTAAGGGCTGAGTGTCTGTGGCTGTTGTGGTTATTTCTGTGGGGAACCCTGAAAAGTGCCAAACTCTCGGTGCTGTATAGGTATGGGGCATGCCCCCGCCAAGGCGTAACTTGGCGGGATGGCATACCTGCCATCCCAATTTATTCCTCATTTTTCCTCTCTTCAGATGCATCCATAGAAAGAGCCCAGAAGGCATTGAAAACTCATCTGAAGAAGAAGTTTGAATGCATATTTGAAGGTTCAGCAAAGCAGGGCCACCCAACCCTCCTCAATGAGCTCTATACAGAGCTCTACATCACAGAGGGGGGAAGTGGGGGGGTCAATAATGAACACGAGGTCAGACAGATTGAGACAGCATCCAAGAGACAAACCACACAGGAGACTGCAATCCTCTGCAATGACATCTTTCAGCCTTTACCTGGACAAAAGAAACCCATCAGAACTGTGCTTACAAAGGGCATCGCTGGCATTGGGAAAACTGTCTCTGTGCAGAAGTTCATTCTGGACTGGGCAGAAGAAAAAGCCAATCAGGATGTTGATTTCATCTTCACTCTTCCTTTCCGGGATCTGAATTTGAAGAAGGATAAAGCATTCAGTCTGATGCAACTTCTGCAGCACTACTTTCCACAAGTGAAAGAGATCAGAAGTGTTGAAGGCGATGAAGTCAAAGTTTTGTTTATCTTTGATGGTCTGGATGAGTGTCGACTTCCTCTAGATTTCCAAAGCAATGAGATCTGCTGTGACATAACAGAGTCATTATCAGTGAATGTGCTGCTGACCAACCTCATTAAAGGGAATCTGCTTCCCTCTGCTCTCCTCTGGATCACCTCCCGACCAGCAGCAGCCAATCAGATTCCGCCTGAGTGCGTCCACCAGGTGACAGAGGTACGAGGGTTCAGTGACCCACAGAAGGAGGAGTACTTCAAGAAGAGAATCAGAGACCAAGACCAGGCCACCAGAATTATCTCACACATAAAGTCATCCAGGAGTCTCTACATCATGTGTCACATACCAGTCTTCTGCTGGATTTCTGCTACTGTTCTGGACACAATGTTGGGTAAAGTAGAGAGTGGAGATCTGCCCAAAACTCTGACTGAAATGTACACACACTTCCTGCTCATTCTGACTGATGTGAAGAATGAGAAGTATCGTGGCACCAATGAGACAAAACCAAAGATGTCAGATAGAGAAATCATCTTGAAACTGGGGAAGCTGGCTTTTCTACAGCTGAAAAACGGCAATCTGATATTCTATGAGAAGGACCTGAGAGAGAGTGGCATTGTTGTCAGTGAAGCTTCAGTGTACTCTGGGGTGTGCACAGAGATCTTCAAAGAGGAGTGTGGGTTGGGTCAGGAGAAGGTCTACTGCTTTGTGCATCTGAGCATTCAAGAGTATCTGGCTGCCTTGTTTGTGTTTTATTCATGTGTAAATGAGAGCAGAAATGTACTCATTGCAGAACCTCACAGATACAGAGTGCAGCTGTCTGAGGTACACGGGAGTGCAGTGCGTCAGGCCTTAAAGAGTAAGAATGGACACCTGGACGTTTTCCTCCGATTCCTTCTTGGCCTCTCTCTGGACTCCATTCAGACTGTCTTAGGAACACTGCTGATGCAGACAGGAAGCAGGTCACCTGTACCAGACCCACTGACAGAAAGCAGATCACAGAGCATTAAGGAAACAGTCCGGTACATTAAGAAGTGGATCAGTGGGAAGTCTCCAATAATGGAGATCAGAGAGGAATCTTCAGCTGAGAGGACCATCAATCTGTTCCACTGTCTCAATGAACTGAATGACAGCTCTCTTGTGGAGGAAATCCAGAATTCACTGAGATCAGGAACACTTTCTGATAAAAACCTGGACCAAGGCCAGTGTTCAGCTCTGGTCTTTGTGTTACTGATGTCAGAGGAGGTCCTGGATGAGTTTGACCTGAAGACCTACAACACATCAGCAGCAGCTTATTGGAGACTGCTACCACTTGTCAGGAACTGCAGGAAGGCCATGTGAGTATTATGTCATTAATAATGTAGATGATTGACAGCGTATTTTCTGACTTTCTTTTTAAAAGAGTGTGATTTCTGAATCATTTTGACAGCTAGTGCGCTCATTTAATGTTTGGAATCCAGCACATAAGCAGCATCGAATGAAGGGGTCGATTGGCCTTTGAATGGGTTATGATTATGGGAGCATTATGCTGGGTTGTGACTTCCTGGTCTGAGCAGGCAGGCAGCACAGGAGCGAATCACAGACCACGCTCACACCAGGAGCGAATCACAGACTACGCTCACACCAGGAGCGAATCACAGACTACGCTCACACCAAAGTAGCCAACCGTGCCTCTCCTCCCAGGTCGGCACACAGCTAGTCCCCAAATTACCAAAAAAAAATTGCATGTCTGAAATGAACGACGCTTTAATTGAATTAGCGAAAATTTTTATTTATTAATTTGTTTGTGTTTGGTATTAAAGGTCCAGGAAGCTGAAATCTGTGAATTCTTTGCTGATGTGTTGTTTTACTACTTTTTTGCATTCACAAATGGCCAAAGAAATATTTTAAAATGATACTTGCAATAAAAATGTATAAAAGCCTGTGCCCAAATTGGTTTGCTCGTAACAGAACCTCTTATAATGTGCTTGCTCTTCCCCATGATGAAATTAGCAGTTGGCTGTGGCGCTAACTGTTTTAAAGCGATGGAAATGGGGCGATCTGATTGGCAATCATGAAACCACACAGCCACCCCACGCACAGTTATTTTGTTCTTATCACACAGTTGTGCAAATGCCTGGAGTCACAAAATCAGCTAAATTGGGTTTGACACTAATTCACCAGGGCACTGCATGGCCGCTAGTATTTTACAGTTGCCTTGACTGTGAAAATAGGGCCCAAGGACCCACTATTAAAAATGTAATTTAATAACACAGGCCAAACTGCATTAATAAACACAATATTAAACTGATATGGAAATTGAGTAAGATGTAATCATGCAAAATTACAGCTTGGCTCTCCCATGTTAAAACCAGGCAAAATCAGCAGCAATAGAACCACAACCAGAGATCCAAGACTGATCAAAGCAAAGACCAAAACACAGCTGAGAAGCAGGACTAATGACCCAAGACCAAAGGCTCATGTGTGCTTTACAGGCCAACACTTTATGGCCTGTATTCAATCAACATTTGCCCTTAAGTTAGACTCTGAGAAGTAAATGCATATGTTACACTTCTTTTCCACAAACTGAATTAGTTCTACTTATTGCTGTACTTTCTGAAATATTTATGAAGATAAAACAATCCTTGCTTTTAATTGTAAGTTGAGAAATCTTTGAATCCCAGCCATGTGTTTGAAAGATGGGGGAATCCTGCTTTTTCTTTTTTTCAATGCATAATTAATGATTATAAAATGGCAAGAGATAATGCTCTGTACCCCTTTTTAAATTTTTAGTTTGGGGTATATTGAGAGCATAATGCATCTTTTCAATATTATGATTAAAATAATGCTACATTTTATTTGGAAGAGATAAGTTTGGTTATGAATGAAATGTTTGTTTGTGTTGCTAATTTGGGAGACTACATCAGGCAGTAAATGCACCATATTACAAGGCCAGTAATACCACCCTGGTCTCTGCTTTATTCTGGTGTAGGCTGACCCAGAATATCCAACATAGTGCCTGTAAACAGAGTGAAAATAGGAAGGTAGAGGAACTGTAGGATAATATGGGTGCCAGAGTGAGGTCTTCTAGGGAACTGTTAAAGTGACCTCAGCCCTGGGTGCCTGTTCTTGAGTGAATTCTGAAGACGACAGGCCTTTTGGGTCGGAATTACATCTGTAGAACTGTCAGAGCAGGACGTCTAATTCTCAGGTCCAAAGTGCTGCAGTCTGAGCGTGTAGCACAGACATCTTCCTCAGAGAATCATCAACCTTAAAATCCTCAATTTCACTCTTCATCACTGAACACTATAATAGTTTAATTACAAATATTACAGTTTTTTGTGTACCTAATATAGTATCTTAACTCTTTGCAGACTGAACCGCTGTCACCTCACAGAGCAGTCTTGTGAAAGTGTGGCCTCAGCTCTCCAGTCATCAGACTCACCCCTGAGAGATTTGGACCTCAGCTGCAATAACCTGGGAGATTCAGGAGTGAAGCTGCTCTGTGCTGGACTGATGAGTCCAAACTGTAAACTCCAGAGACTGGGGTGAGTAGTGCTGTGTACTGTGTGACCTTAACTAAATAGAATGAGTGCTTATAGGTCTTTGAAATGTTCAAAGCTCTTTCTCTCTCAATTTACTCCTCTCTCCCCATGAGCATTCTTTCTTTATTTACAGTATTCTCATCCCTCTCTTCTTACTCTTCTATCACAGCAAAGAAAAACAGGATAAAACCTTAGGAGTCTTAGGGTTGCCAGGTTTGTGGTTCCTGAGCAGAATGTAAGCTTTCAATGGAGTCTGTAGTATCAGGTCACAGGTGATGACTGGGTGCTGATTGTCTGATTGACATGGCAAAAGATTGACCACCTGCATAGTAAAATGTTTCAGGTCTGTCACACATTGCAGTCTTCATCCATCTCCATTATTCACTACCTGCTATGAATTCTAATAAAATCCTTACTTTTACCCTTCTCTCTTTCACACACTGGCCTTGTGATGAAGGTGAGTTGTACTCACTCACAATGAAGTACACCTCATTCCCACCTACAAAACTGGGCTTTTCTGCTGAGTGTAGAAGTGCTACAATTCATCTCTGTTACTGTGCAGGATGCACGGTTGGTGATTGAGCCTCATAAGGTTCAGTCACTTTTTAGACAAATGTGTTCAAAGAAAGTGAAAGGGCCAAATCTGCACTTCTTTTAAGGACATGTTCAGAGGATTAACACTACATGTTCTGAAGTGTTTGATAAGGATTATGGTGTGCTTGCTTAAAAAGGAGATAAAACCTTTCCTAGATCCCTTTCAGTTTGCTCACCCGTAGGGGAGGTACAGACGATGCTATCACTAGTATTGCACACTTAGTCACCTCTTGCAGACTCTAGGTCAGATGCACGCTTACTGTTTGATTTTGGCTCAGATTTTAATACTTCACTTTTGAATGCAAAACTGAAACAGATGGGTGTTAATCCTTCTATAACAAGAGGGTAATTTTCTGTAACTAATCCTGTCCAGTATATGAAGGTCAGTGATGCTCTCTGAGCCTGGATCAGTCAGCACAGGGACCCCTCAGGTTGTGTTAGCCCCCCCCGTTTCATTCACACCAGATAAAAATGAGTGCCCCAGCAGTCAACCTGGGAACTGTGTCATCAAGCTCTCTTGGCCTAATGCACAGGGGCAGTAGCCTAGTAGCATAGCATTCTGAAATAGGCAGGTTTGTGCAATGGTGTGACTCAAAGCATCTGATTTTAAATGTGAAGAACACAGAGGAGGTGGTGTTTGACTATAGATCAGTGGGAGATCCCAGGCCTGTCTTCTATACCCAAGCCATCAGACAGGTCTGCTCAAATAAATATGTTGGGGTCCACATTGGTGACTCACTCAGTTGGAGTCTCTGCTCTAGATTACTACTGCGAATGTGCTTTTTGCTGGGACTCAGGGTTCATAGAGTTGAGCAAAAGTTTGTGTTTCTCTGTAACTGTGTAGTTTTAGAGAGCATAATCAGATGTGGCATCGCAGCATGGTTTGGTAACTTGTCTGTACAAATGAAATGTCAGATTTCTCGTCTGGTGCAGACTGCTATGAATATTATTGGGGTTATGCCTCGTGCGCATTACATGTTTTTAGCCAGGAGTTTGTAGTCGCAGACTAATTTTCAAGGTCTTAAGACAATCTCAACAAAAATCCCCAGTGTTTGCTTGATCAGTGCGTTCACCCGTGACCAACAGTCTTCTACTGTGACAAGGTCAGAGACTCACCCAATCCAGCCACAAGCCCGTCTGCAGCTCTTGGGAGAATATCTAACTGGTTTCATTTTATCTTAAGTCTTTAGGAATGGTTTGTCTAGTGTGTGATACACAAACACTCATATTTCCATGTGAATCAGTATAGAATTGGCACTTAACTACCCAAAGTAGGCTAGAATATAAAACCCAGTTCTACACCAAGTAAACCATAGGTAGCAATAACCCACAGGGGAATTTATTTACAGTAAAATTACTACTTGTATTTGGGAGAAGGGGGTTGAGCCAGCAGCTGTGTGTTGTAGCCTGTAGTTATCGGGTTATATAGTGGACATTGTGAATCAACTAGAGGCATAACTATTTTTGCCATGTGGAGTGATTTTATTGAGCTTTAATATAGTGATTCTTGTGTCTGAGGGTGCACATTTGCTGCACGTGTTCTTGCAACAACACAGCACACCGAGATCTATTTTATTATGATCCTGAGTCCTGTAGTGTGTGACCCCTGTGATTACCAGTCTTTTGGAAGTCGGGTAGTGTGAGCGTTTCTAGGATGAAAATACCAGCGGTCTTTAGGATTTAAAAAGTTGCGTAATGCCTCGTGTACACTACACGACTTTTAAAATCGTAACAACAGAGAACATGTCACACTTAACGACTGTCTTTCCTAAAAATCGCTGGTATTTTCATCATGGAAACGCTCACCCTACACGCCTTACAAAAGACTAGTAATCACAGGGGGTCCCACACTACAATCAACATTTGCCCTTAACTTGGACTAGTAAATGCACCTTTTCTTCAAGGACTCAGTTTGATGAAGTTCTAGTTATTGCTGTACTTGCCAAACTGTTTATGAAGATAAAACAATCCTTGCTTTTAATTGTAAGTTGAGAACAAATCTTTGAATACCAGCCATGTGTTTGAAAGATGGGGGAATCCTGCTTTTTCCTTTTTTCAATGCATAATTAATGATTATAAAATGGCAAGAGATAATGCTCTGTACCCCTTTTAAAATTTTTAGTTTGGGCTATCTTGAGAGCATAATGCATCTTTTCAATATTATGATTAAAATAATGCTAAGTTTGATTTGGGAGAGATAAGTTTGGTTATGAATGAAATGTTTGTGTTACTAAGTTGGGAGACTAAGTCAGGCAGTAAATGCACCATGTTACAAGGCCAGTAATACCACCCTGGCCTCTGCTTTATTCTGGTGTAGCCTGACCCAGAATCTCCACCTTAAGCCATTTTTCCACCGCACGGTACCGGCTCAACTGGACTCTACTCGCTTTGGTACCAGACACTTCGTTTTCCACTGCAGATAGTACCCCCGTCAATGTAGCTGGTCGTCATAGCGACGCTGCATGAAACTGCCGTAATGTCATCTTCAACGCGACACACAGGAACAATAGAGGATGTCGAAGGGATGGTGTTCTTGATTCTCATATGGACGGCCATTTGAGCAAATAACGAGACGGTAATGTCGTGTTAACAGGACATTAAAATGTGTGTTAACATAGAAAGAAAAAAAACAGGAGAGTTTGGGAAATTCTGATTCTCAGGGGCGACATAGCTCAGGAGGTAAGAGCAGTTGTCTGGCAGTCGGGGGGTTGCCGGTTCGATCCCCCGCCCTGGGCGTGTCTAAGTGTCCCTGAGCAAGACACCTAACCCCTAATTGCTCCCAACGAGCTGATTGGTACCTTGCATGGCAGCCTTTCACCGTTGGTTTGTGTGTGTGTGTGTGTGTTTGTGTGTGTGTGTGTGAATGGGTGAATGAGAGGCATCAGTTGTAAAGCGCTTTGGATAAAGGCACTATATAAATGCAGTCCATTTACCATTTATATCAGAGCTCAGACGATGAGACGACTCTGGTTGCTCATTAGCATAAAAGGCGACGCAAGAGGGAAAGCTAACCTAGTGACGATTCTGTCTGACCAATCAGTGGTTTGCAGTGTTTTCACGTCACATTTTGGTATCGCCTCAGCTCGCTTGGAACCTCGACGGAGGTGATACCAAAAAAAGTACCAGGTACCAGGTACTGTCCACAACTTTTGCCCGATGGAAAACCAAAAAAGCGAGTACGGTCGAGTTGAGCCGGTACCATGCGGTGGAAAAGCGGCAATAGTGCCTGTAAACAGAGTGAATATAGGAAGGTAGAGGAACTGTAGCATAATATGGGTGCCAGAGTGAGGTCTTCTCAGGGAACTGTTAAAGTGACTTCTACCCCCAGTGCCTGTTCTTGAAGAAGACGGGCCATTTGGCTCAGAATCACATCTGCAGAACTGTCAGAGTTTAGTCCAGCAGGATGTCTAATTCTGAGGTCCAAAGTGCTGCAGCTGGAGTGTGGCACAGACATCTTCCTCAGAGCATCACTGACCTTAAAATCCTCAATTTCACTCTTCATCACTCAGCACCATCATTGCCACATTTCAGATATTACATGTTTTACGTGTACTAATATTATTAAACTATCTTAACTCTTTGCAGACTGAACAGCTGTGACCTCACAGGGAAGTCCTGTGATATTGTGGCCTCAGCTCTCCAGTCATCAAACTCACCCCTGAAAGATCTGGACCTCAGCTACAATAACCTGGGAGATTCAGGAGTGGAGCTGCTCTGTGCTGGACTGATGAATCCAAACTGTAAACTACAGAGACTGGGGTGAGTAGTGCTGTGTACTGTGTGACCTTAACTAAAAAGAATTAGTGCTTACAGCTAATTGAAATGTTCAAAGCTCTTTCTCTCTCAATTATTCTTCCTGGTCAATGTATAATTAATGATTAGAAAATGATACAATGAAATGAGTGCTCTGTACCCCTTTTTATATTTTAGTATAAATAATGCTAAACTAATGCTAAGTTTGATTTGAGAGAGATACATTTTGTATTGAATGAAATGTTTGTGTTTAATTTTCTGGTCAGTGATGCTCTCTGAGCCTGGATCAGTCAGCACAGGGACCCCTCAGGTTGTGTTAGCCCCCCCGTTTCATTCACACCAGATAAAATGAGTGCACCAGCAGCCAACCTGGGAACTGTGTCATCAAGCTCTCTTGGCCTAATGCACAGGGGTAGTAGCCTAGTAGCATAGCATTCTGAAATAGGCAGGTTTGTGCAATGGTGTGACTCAAAGCATCTGACTTTAAATGTGAAGAACACAGAATACAGAAATTAATGTTTTTAAGGGCTGAGAGTCATTGTGGTTATTTCTGTAGGAAACCCTGAAAAGTGGCAAACTCTCGGTGCTGGATAGGTGTGGGCATGCCACCATGCCATGGCGTAACTTGGCGGGATGGCATACCTGCCATCCCAATGCAGTTCAGTTGCGTACACACATCTGGTGGTGCTTCAGCTGTTGGCAGATACATTATTACAGGTCTGACCAATACTGGTCAGGAAGTTAGATACGACATTCTTACGTCGACTAGTATTTTATTGGCTGGACCGCAACAGCGGGGCCAGCCCTACAAACGCGAATGTCTGTGACTGAGTGATAAAGTTACACCATTGGTCGGCTGGTCCAGCCACATACTAGGTTTTGACCTGGTCTTCTTTTATATATCGGTGTACACATTTAGACAATAAGTTGCTTAGTTCCTCACTGGCTCCGCTGGCTAGGCTGGTTCATGGGGTAAGTTAGACTAAGTTTGGTCAGGTTGGCTAGCTAACTAGGGCCTTTTGGGTCAAAGCCAAAGCTAAACTTACAGAAGCAGCAGCAAGTGTCAACTTGAGCGTAACGTTGTTTAATGAAAATTGTAAGCAAATGATACAAGAAGTCTTAATAGTTATCAGATTTTATCAAATAACTGTGTTTTGTAACTGTGTAATTATGAACTAAACTATGGTAACTAATAGGGATGAGCAAGTACACCATTATCTGTATCTGTATCTCTATCTGTTCAACCAACTAAATTACCTGTATCTGTATCTCTATCTGTTCAACCAACTAAATTACCTGTATCTGTATCTCTATCTGTTCAACCAACTAAATTACCTGTATCTGTATCTCTATCTGTTCAACCAACTAAATTACCTGTATCACGATCCTTTTTTTTTTTTTGAGGTAAATAACGTCATTATTTTAATTATGTTATTCATCCCGTATCGCAAAACAAGCGTTATTAATTTAATATGGAATGCAAAGAGAGAATTTCATAACATGTATGAAGGACTTTTTAACAGCCGTTCAGGTTCGGCTGTGTCAGTATCGGCAGGCCTACGGTCATCGTGTGGATTATTTTGTGATGTTGACGGGTTATCGTTTGACTTTTTTACTCCACAGGCAAACAACTTCATTTGTTTCCTGATTATTTGATAACAGAATAGTTTCAAGATTCTGAAGAAAATAATAAGATAACAGTATTGTATTTAGCTAATGGATTTTACATTGACAGTTTTATTAATCAATTCATAGTGATGAATATTGAATGTGTTTAAAATGTATAGGTGATTGTGGCACGAAGAACATGTCCTGTGAGGTAAAGTGCCCACAAAAATTCTGTCTCTTGTGTTTTCAGATTAAATTAATGTTTGAATATCGTCATATGGAAAGGGTCTGGCAATGAAATCCTAGCAGTAGGCACCCAACCTTGATTTTTAGTTATTTTTGTTGGTTAATGGAGCCCAGCAATGGCCTTAGACTTTTGTGGAATTGTTGGAATACTTTATGAGCCTGATTTACACAATCCCCTCTCAGTTTTTGTGTACATCTCAGGAATGCATAAGCAACTGAGAAATTACATAGTGACTGCCGATGTGCACAGTGTCACAATCAGCAGTGAATTTCAGTTGTGTGTGTGTGTGCGGCTGTGTGTGTGCCTGTGTGTTGTGCATGTGTGTGTATTTGTGTGTGTGTGTGTGTGTGTGTACGTGTGCGCCTGTGTGTGTATTTGTGTGTGTGTGTGGTCTCTCCACAGGCTGGGTTGGTGTAATCTCACAGAGGGCTGCTGTGATGTTCTGGCCTCAGTCCTGCGTTCTCCTCACTCAGAGCTGAGAGATCTGGAGCTCAGAGACAACGAGCTGCAGGATTCAGGAGTGAGAGCGCTCTCTGCTGGACTGGAGGACCCACACTGTAAACTGCAGAGACTGGGGTGAGTACAAGATAGATAGATCGATAGATAGATAGGTACTTTATTAATCCCGAGGGAAATTCAGGTGTCCAAGAGCTCACGTTACAAAGCATAATGCAACAATGCACAAGGAAGTAAGAAATAAAAAAGTAACAGGGCTCCAGACTAACTTTTTACATTTACCATTACCAAAATGGTCGCACTCTGGAGCCTTGAGTAAGTAAAATTCAAAAACAAGATCACTCTTGGAGGTAAAGTACAAATACAAAATAAATAAAATAAAAATAAAAAGGCAAGAATTAAAAGGCACTGTGGAACCAAGCCATAAACATAAACAGAGCCCTAGGAAAAACAAAAACTGACGTCTAACTGCTCCAGGTGTTATGTACAGTATGAACAGTCTCAACATAAATAAGTAAATATTGACAGATGTACAGCTAAATAAATAATGGGTAAGGGATATAAAAGTTACAGAAGTTAAAAATGGTATGAGTTAAGCAGTTAAACCAGTAGGATAAACAGTATGTACACGTGCAAAGTACAGCATATAAGTACAGCGAATAAGTACCAAAAATAAAGTGTGCAAAAAATACCAGCGTGCAAACAGTGAGTGACCTTGGCCACTCAGTCATGCTCCTTTTCCACCAATACGAACCTAGTTCTGGTTCTGGGCTGGTACTAATGCCGGTTCGCAGTTGGTTCAACTTGCGAACCTTCAAAGAACTGGTTTGCTTTTCCATGGGCTAGAGAGCCACGTCATTACGATACGATACGATACGATATACTTTATTGTCCCCTTAGGGAAATTTTTCTTGGGCTCAGTATAGCTGCATTTAACAAATGTCATTCTACATTTTACATTATTCATATGTACATACATTCAAGTGCCGTTAATAAATAAATAAATAAATAAATGTAAAAATAATAAAAAACTTTAAAACAACATATTGCACAACCCGTCCATACTAACAAAGTCCCTTTGGGGACTATGGCCTCTATGGCTTGTACTATGTCCTTACTGTTTAAGATGTTAATGGAAGAAGGCACAAATAAGTTTTTAAAATGATTGAGTCTCCACTTGGGTACTCTATATCGTCTGCCAGAGGGTAAAAGCTCATACTCAGAGTGGAGGACATGGGATGGATCAGCCAGTGTTCTCTGTGCTCCTCTGAGCACAGACTGCTCGTATATAGATTAAAGGGACTGGTGTTCTCCCTGTGACCTTCATGGCGGTCTGAACAAGATGGGCAAGCCTAGATTTTAACTGTACTGAGAGGTTACCATACCATGCCTGTATCCCATACCTGAGTAGACTCTCCAAGACTGCCTGGTAGAACAGATACATAAGTTTCTGGTCAACCCCACACTCTGAGCCTTCTCAAAAAGTACAACCTCTGCTGTAGCCTGGAGCATAGACTGTCAACATGGGCTTGACAGGTAAACATGTTGTAAATATGGACACCAAGGTACTTATGAGAGCATACCTGAGTAATGGGAGTGTTGTGGACGTCACTGTATACGTCTGTATACGTCTCCGCTTTCCCAGCAACATCGTTACCTATTAAAATGTATGTCCTGTAAAAATACAGGTGATAAACTGTCTAAATGTAAAAAAAACAACGTCATACGTATACATTTAGTTATGTTACTACAACCTTATTTTAGTGTTGTCACGGTACCACAATTTTGACTTCAATGCCGATACCAGGTTTAGTATCACGATACTGGATACTGAAATGATACTTGAAACTTAAATGATACTGATTCAATACTCGGTACCTAACAATACTGAAATCACCTTAAAGAGCATCTTGCAGGTTAATTTTTTTAACGAAATGAATACTTAACCTTTTCTGAAAATGACCATTTGAAAAGTTAATGCAGGATTTAATAATTTTTACAAGACATAAGGGCACAAATTCAGAGGAACTAGTGGCCGTTTTGAGCAAAGCTCCTAAAAACTCCTTTTTTCCCCCCAGACATCGCGTCATATTACGTAACAGAAGGGAGTGGCTCACTGGCTCTGCCTTAGCCCAATGTGCAGTCGTGGTAGTGAGTCTGAGCGGTCGTGATATAGCTAATGAGTTGGTCTTTTTCAGTAGTTTTATATTGCATTTCACCGTGTATCATCATGGTAAATTACTGTGTTCTTGCAGGTTGCACAAACTCCAGCCTGTCAGGACATTGAGCACACAGTTTTCCTAACAGGAAAAGGAGCGGTGCTAGCTTTCGTGCCTGGGTGCATTTGGTGCAGGTGAAGAGACAGGACTTCACTACTGCATCTGTTACCAAAAACGCGGTCGTGTGTGGCGCTCATTTTAGACCCCCACCCATGACATAATGGACAATATTGTCTATCTGGGCATTCATAAAAAATATTCTTTCACCACTCAAAAATCGTATTCCGTCATAGCAACAAGATAAACCTGACAATAGCCCTAAGATATGCCAATACAGCAGTGAAAACGCTGCTCGCTGAATAACAAAATAAACAATTTTAAAACACTTTACAAAATGATACCATGTCATTTTGCAGTCAATATCTGTGACTAAATGTTGAATAAATATACAACCTTACCATTGGTTTTACGCGTAGAGATGTTGCTTTTGAGACTGAGTGGTCATATATTGTCTTGGACAATCCGTTTGTGAAATATACGCGCTTTTGTGACGCCTGGGTACCTTACAAAATAGGTGTGCGTAATATCACACCTGTTGTTTACGACGTTGTCGCCCTTTTTAGTATGGTCTGGCTTGATTTACAATTCATTTATTCAGTAGGTGAGAGTATAAGTTTTCTAACGATGTATAACGTCTATTTTTGCTTTTGGAATACCATTTTATAGATCACCGTAACCAAAATTTTTCTCATCATCGCATTCACCTACGCATAGGCTACTCTGTAGCAGTAATAGACACTGCACCTAACGAAACGTTGTCAACGATTTAGACTAAGTTTAGTCAGGTTGGCTAGCTAACTAGGGCCTTTTGGGTCAAAGCCAAAGCTAAACTTACAGCAGCAGCAGCAAGTGTCAACTTGAGCGTAACGTTGTTTAATGAAAATTGTAAGCAGATAATACAAGAAGTCTTAATAGTTATCAGATTTTATCAAATAACTGTGTTTTGTAACTGTGTAATTATGAACTAAACTATGGTAACTAATAGGGATGAGCAAGTACACCATTATCTGTATCTGTATCTCTATCTGTTCAACGAACTAAATTACCTGTATCTGTATCTCTATCTGTTCAACAAACTAAATTACCTGTATCTGTATCTCTATCTGTTCAACCAACTAAATTACCTGTATCTGTTTCTCTATCTGTTCAACCAACTAAATTACCTGTGTCTGTATCTCTATCTGTTCAACCAGCTAAATTACCTGTATCTGTATCTCTATCTGTTCAACCAACTAAATTACCTGTGTCTGTCTCTCTATCTGTTCAACCAACTAAATTACCTGTATCTGTCTCTCTATCTGTTCAACCAACTAAATTACCTGTATCTGTCTCTCTATCTGTTCAACCAGCTAAATTACCTGTATTCGTAGCCATACTCGGAAGTGTGTTTGACACACAGCCCTGTTAGTTTATATTAATGTGTGTAAGGTGTGTAACACACTGCTATGTGTTTGACACACACAGCCCTGTTAGTTTATATTAATGTGTGTAAGGTGTGTAACACACTGCTATGTGTTTGACACACACAGCCCAGTTAGTTTATATTAATGTGTGTAAGGTGTGTAACACACTGCTATGTGTTTGACACACACAGACCTGTTAGTTTATATTAATGTGTGTAAGGTGTGTAACACACTGCAATGTGTTTGACACACACAGCCTTGTTAGTTTATCTTAATGTGTGTAAGGTGTGTAACACACTGCTATGTGTTTGACACTCACAGGCCTGTTAGTTTATATTAATGTGTGTAAGGTGTGTAACACACAGTGTATGTGTTTGACACACACAGCCCTGTTAGTTTATATTAATGTGTGTGAGGTGTGTAACACACTGCTATGTGTTTAATACACACAGCCCTGTTAGTTTATATTAATGTGTGTAAGGTGTGTAGCACACAGTGTGTGTGTTGTCGTCACTCTTCACATGAGTCAGCTCAACACCGCTGTAAGTGGCTTTAAGACCAGTTGGCTCTCGCTGGAGAGCAGCAGTGAATCCTGCCAACTTGCTGCCTGGTGACTGTTTCAGTGCAGTGAGCTCCAGATTTGCTGTTTCCAATGCATCCAGCATGCCATTCACAGTCAGGTATTCCCTCTGAAAAGCAAGACTGAGATTTGAGATTACATGCAGCAAGTCTCTGAGGAAATGGAGAAAATGTACTATTCTGTAGTCTCTCAGGAATGCTGTTCTTCCACGAACTTCAGCTGTTGCCTGGCCGTGGCCTGGCTTCTGCCACATGCTCAAAATGAGCCAGAAGTACCTCATATGATGTGGCAAGGACTTCCAAAGCACGTTGCATATGAGGAGTCCAGCATTTGGTTTTAAGACTTTTGTCTCCAGTGAAGTGGCAATCTCTGTCACCTCCCTCCAAGCTTTCGGCGAGTGCTGGTAATGTTTGTGGATCTTCTTCAGGATGTCTTTCAGATCATTCAGAAGACGGTTGTCTTTGATAGCCTGATTGACCCCCAGCTCCAGGCGATGTGCCACACAGTGTACACTCACCACATATTCTGCGTTTTCCTTAATTCGGGTGGCCACACTGTTTTTCCATCCTAGGTTTCCTGCTGCTCCATCGCAGGCCATTCCCACAAGCTTCTCTTTCCAGTCATCAATTTTGTGGTCCACGAAGGCCTGCTCTATGGCTTCATAAATTCCTTGGGCATGTGCGTGTTTGACAGGTTGGAGGCTGAAGTACACTGTCTTGGGTTCCCCATCACTAACATATCTTACATAAACCACCTCTACCTCCTGGACACTTATCCGTTGCCCCATCAAATAAAACTGACATTGCTGTTGTATTTTCTAGGCAGGTGACGATTGATTGCCGGATGTGTTCCACAATGTATGGAGTAAGCCTGCAGAAATTACATATGAAACAATGTAAAAATTAATCCTACACAATAAATTACTGTTTGAAAGTAAACTAGGTGTGCATATCTCTTTTAGCTACAATACAACGCAGTTCCTATATCAGTGCACCTTATTTTTTCATAGGCTATTGCTACAAAACACGTTGATTACAAATCTCACTCGCTCTCACACACACACAACAGGTAGACTCATTAATGAAAAAAAACCAAATAAATGTTGACGTCTTTTGAAATTAGATTTTCCAATTTTGTAGGTTTTTATTCATTGTTATATATTAAAAAATAAAAAAACTGAACAGGTGGTTGCCAAAAGAGGCCACGAAATGGTTGCCAATTGACTCAATCTGGTTGCCGAGGGCAACCGTTATTGTCGAGCCCTGATTATTTGATAACAGAATAGTTTCAAGATTCTGAAGAAAATAATAAGATAACAGTATTGTATTTAGCTAATGGGTTTTACGTTGACAGTTTTATTAATCAATTAATAGTGATGAATATTGAATGTGTTTAAAATGTATAGGTGATTGTGGCACGAAGAACATGTCAGGTTACATTACATTACATTACATTTATTTCGCAGACGCTTTTATCCAAAGCGACGTACAAAAAGTGCATATCATGGTCGTAGGCAACTGCTGAACACAAGTTCAGAAAGGTATAATACTTATTTTGTACAGCTATTTCTAGCCAAGAACACAGTTCACACAGTGAACACTATTCTAACCTAACCTCTGCAAAGCCAACTAGGCAGAAGAATAAGCTACAGTATTAGGACAAATACGAATTACCAAAAGGTGCTGGGATGGGGCAACATGTAACAAGTGACATGAAAAGGGTTTTTTTTTTTTTATTAATTTTTTTTATTTATTAAAGAGTGAAATATACAGCATGGTGGTGGTTAATCTAGGTATAGTCTGAAGAGATGAGTCTTCAGGCCACGGCGGAAGATGGGTAGTGAGGGGGAGGTTCGGAGAGGGACGGGAAGTTCGTTCCACCACTGGGGAGCTAGGGTGGAGAAGCTCTGTGATCCCTTTGGGCGGGTGGGAGGGGTTACTAGGCGCCCTGCTGCCGCAGAGCGGAGTGGTCGAGCAGGCACATAGAAGCGAATCATGTCCTGCAAATAGAT
This sequence comes from Anguilla japonica, assembly GCA_025169545.1. Lineage (NCBI taxonomy): Eukaryota > Metazoa > Chordata > Actinopteri > Anguilliformes > Anguillidae > Anguilla > Anguilla japonica. Next base: position 2,917,064 of record CM045888.1, read on the forward strand.
GGGGGCTGTCCTGTTGGCAGCAGTGTAGGCAAGGGTCAGGGTTTTGAACCGGATCCTGGCGGCGACAGGTAGCCAGTGGAGTGATCGCAGCAGAGGAGTGACGTGGGAGAATTTGGGAAGGTTGTAGATGAGTCGGGCAGCGGCATTCTGAATCATCTGAAGTGGCTGTATGGCACAAGCTGGCAGGCTTGCAAGGAGAGAGTTGCAGTAATCAGTTGCAGGAGAGTTGCAGGAGAGAGTTGCAGGTGAGGTAAAGTGCCCACAAAAAGTCTGTCTCTTGTGTTTTCAGATTAAATTAATGTTTGAAAATCGTCGTATGGAAAGGGTCTGGCAGTGAAATCCTAGCAGTAGGCACCCAACCTTGATTTTTATTTATTTTTGTTGGTTAATGGAGCCCAGCAATGGCCTTAGACTTTTGTGGAATAGTTGGAATACTTTATGAGCCTGATTTACACAATCCCCTCTCAGTTTTTGTGTACATCTCAGGAATGCATAAGCAATTGAGAAATTACATAGTGACTGCCAATGTGCACAGTGTCACAATCAGGAGTGAATTTCAGTTGTGTGTGTGTGTATTTGTGTGTGTGTGTGGACTCTCCACAGGCTCGGTTGGTGTAATCTCACAGAGGGCTGCTGTGATGTTCTGGCCTCAGTCCTGCGTTCTCCTCACTCAGAGCTGAGAGATCTGGAGCTCAGAGACAACGAGCTGCAGGAGTCAGGAGTGAGAGCGCTCTCTGCTGGACTGGAGGACCCACACTGTAAACTGCAGAGACTGGGGTGAGTACAAGATAGATAGATCGATAGATAGATAGGTACTTTATTAATCCCGAGGGAAATTCAGGTGTCCAATAGCTCACGTTACAAAGCATAGTGCAACAATGCACAAGGAAGTAAGAAATAAAAAAGTAACAGGGCTCCAGACTAACTTTTTACATTTACCATTACCAAAATGGTCGCACTCTGGAGCCTTGAGTAAGTAAGTAAAATTCAAAAACAAAATCACTCTTGGAGGTAAAGATACAAAATAAATAAAATTAAAATAAAAATTATAAACATAAACAGAGCCCTAGGAAAAACAAAAACTGACATCTGACTACACCAGTGTTATGTACAGTATGAACAGTCCCGACATAAATAAGTAAATATTGACAGATGTACAGCTAAATAAATAATGGGTAAGGGATATAAAAATTACAGAAGTTAAAAATGGTATGAGTTAAGCTAGTGCCGGTTCGCAGTTGGTTCAACTTGCGAACCTTCAAAGAACCGCTTTGCTTTCCCACGGGCTAGAGAGCCACATCATTACGATACAATATGATATACTTTATTGTCCCCTTAGGGAAATATTACTTGGGCTCAGTATCGCTGCATTTAACAAATGTCATTCTACATTTTGACACACACAGCTCTGTTAGTTTATATTAATGTGTGTAAGGTGTGTGTCCTTCTCTCTGCAGGCTGTCAGGCTGTAGAGTCACACAGAGAGGCTGTGATTCTCTGGCTTCAGCTCTGTGTTCAAACCCCTCACACCTGAGAGAGCTGGACCTGAGATACAATCACCCAGGAGACTCAGGAGTGAGAGCGCTGTCTGCTGCTAAACTGGACACACTCACACTGCTGTAAGTACTGAGAGTTTCCACACTGCACCTGACACACACACACCCACACCCACACACACACACACACACACTCACACACACGCTCACACACACACACACACTCACTCACACACTCACTTACACATGCTCTCTCACACACACACACACACACACACACACACGCACACTCACTCACACACACACACACACACACACACTGGAAGACACTGTGCAAATTGCCGTTAGTCTAGAAGGTTGGGGATCTACAGTGGAGGGTGCTGCATGGGATCACTGCAGTAAATAGTTTTATTTCTGTGATGAAGCCGGCAGGATCCCACCAGTGTCCAGTCTGTATGGAGAGAGAAACTGTTTATTATTCTTTTTCGGGGTGTGCCAGATTTCAGCCTCTCTTCTTTTTGGGAGGTTTATTTTGGTTTCTGGGGGATACATTTACAAGTGAGATTTTTATCCTCGGTTTCCCATACAAAGACAGATAAGTGCCAGCTCATTAATTTCATTTTGGGGTGAAAATGGCAGTTTCATCAAGTGGGAAAAATCTGATTGGTGGAGGGGACAGGCAAGATGTGGTTGTTGTAGTTGGGGGTCTGATCAGGGATACAGTGATGATGGAGTTTTGGTAATACAAAGCAATGGAGAGCTTGATTGTGTTTCAGTGTGTGTGTATGTGTTATAAGGGTGTTTTATGTTCAGTGGAGGAAGGGGAGCTATTTTTGCACATGGAATAGGGTGAGGGAATGGAATAAGTTTCCTTTGTGACAGATTTGTGTTTTTCATATGATCTTGGTTTTGTGTTTTATTGTGTCTTTGTTTTATTTATGTGATGTCATTGGTGTGTTGAGAGTGGAAATAAAGGATGGTTAAAATTCAGAATTCTGTTCTGCTGTTCTTACAGTGTGGACCATGGAGGAGAGAACAGGACCAAACCAGGACCCAGGAAATGTGAGTGTGTATCAACACAGAACACTGTCCATAGATACACACTGCTCTGTGTGTGTGAGAGAGACTTTACACACAAACAGAAACACATGTACACACACACACACACAGTTACTATCACAGCTCTTTCTCTCTCACACACATAATGAGGTGAATATTAATAATGATAATTAATCTCATTAATGTCTCTGGTGTGCAGACGGCTGTCAGCTCACACTGGATCCAAACACAGCGCACAGAAACCTGTCTCTGTCTGAGGGGAACAGGAGGGTGACAATCACACCGGGGAGAGAGGAGCAGCCATACCCTGATCATCCAGAGAGATTTGAGCAGTGTTGCCAGGTTGTGTGCAGAGAGAGTATGTATGAGCGCTGCTACTGGGAGGCTGAGTTCAGTGTGCCTGAGGGGGGAGTGGTTTCTATAGCAGTGACAGATAAAGGAATCAGCAGGAAAGGATGGGGTTCTGACTGTGTGTTTGGATTGTATAAAAACTCCTGGAGTCTGAAGTTCCGTAACGGCGGACGCTCTGATAAACAAAGATACATTTTATACCACAAGGAGAACGAAACACGCATACCTGCCCCCCCCTCCCCTTACCGCAGAGCAGGAGTGGGTGATGATGATGATGGTAGAGGAGAGTGTGTGTGCAGGGTAGGAGTGTATGTGGACCATCCGGCTGGCATTCTGTCCTTCTACAGCGTCTCTGACACTAACACACTGACCCTCCTGCACAGAACCCACACACACTTCACTCAACACACACCCCTCTGTGCTGGATTTTCAGTGTATAACTCCTCAGTGTCCCTCTGCCAACTGGAGTAGAGACACACACACACACACACATATATACACACACACGCACACACTCATGAGCACGCACCCAAACACTCACAAACACGCACACGGACTCTCATACGCATACACACATAGACACTCACACATACGGACACACACTCCCACATGTATGCGCACACACATACCCACAAACATGCACACACACTCTCATGTTCACCCACACATACACATGCACACACACACACCCTCCCATTCACGCTCATACATACTAATACCCATACACTCTCACTCTTACACCAACTCACACGTGCGCACATGCAGGCAAACACACTCAAACAAGCACACATGCACAGTCTCTCTTATACACACACACACTCTCTTACGCACACACACTCACACAATCTCATACACACACTCTTGCATGCACACGCACGCACTCTCTCACACCCACACATACTTTCTCACACAAAATGCGCACAGACTCTCTTGCACACACACACACGCACACTCACTCTCACACACACTCTCTTACAAACATGCACACACACTCTCAAACCCACGCACACACTTTTCATCACCTACATATATAAACACACACACACTCATAAAATGCGCGCACACACTCCCACACACTTGCACCCAAGCACTCAATCCCACTCGTGAACATTCTTATACACACACCTTCACACACTCATGCATTCATACACACTCACAGATACACACACACACACACTCAAACTTCCACACACGTTCTCTCTCATACCCACACGCAACGCACAGACACACACACACACACACACACACATATTTCAGCACACTTATATGTACACCTAACCATCATTGGCCGATGCCTAACCACTGCAATTTCAGCTCTACCCAGTATTAACCTCAGTACGGCTTAAACCCTTAATATAACCTTTTAGCAGGTTCAGGCAAAGCACTTATAGCTATACAAATATGATTTTTTTGCATTATAATAAAATTATATTGTAAATGTACAATCCATGTATGTGACCTTCTGATGATTAAAACATGAATATAACATTAAGAGTGTGATACTGGCAGAATATGGCCAGGTAAAATGCTTTTGAAATAATAATTATGTCTCCTGTATCTGCATCTTTGTTTAAAAGAAGCCAGTCACAAACTCCTCCAGTTAATTGTGTATTTTACTAGTTCTTACAGTTGCTTTCATTAATTTTCACAAGAGTTCAAATGTGAAATTTCTGTGGGGAAATGCAGCTGATAGGGAGAATGCAGAATGATCACTGCAGTGTACTTATTTACTTTCATTACGGTAAACAATGATGGGTCCAGTTTCCTTATTTTGTTTTATCATGATTGTTTTGTTTGAACCTGTTGCTACATTTCTTTTGTATTTTCAGACAATATTCAGTGTGAATTAAACCTGAATTATGAAAACATCAGATGTTTTGCTGTTGTCATTTATTGTTTTGTGATGCTGAACTCCTGTGACCCAGCAGTACTTATTTCATATTCTGTATGGGATTATGTTTGGGCTCAATATTAGCAGATCAGAATGGGGCTAAAATATGCACAGTTGAAGCAATGACATTCATCTGCAGTAGTGTAAATGAAATACAGTATGAGACACAAGTTATGTAGTGTCTGCTGAGTGGTTTCTTCTTGTTTCTGTGCATAACACAACTATCTGATAATAAATATTAACGTGAAATTAGCTAATATCATTCGTTTGCCATTTTCATCAAACAACGTGACCCTCAAGGTAACACTTTTGGAAGTTTAGCTTTGGCTTTGAACCAAAGCCGCGAGTTAGCTAGCCGACCTAACCCAACTTAGCGTTACCTCACAAGCTGGCAGAGCCAGGAACTTAAGCAGCTTACTGTCACAGAGAACATAAATAAACACACCAGTATATAAAATAAATACCAGTCAACACCAGGAAAGTTGTAACTTGCTAACCACTAATGATATTATTGGTCAGACCAGCGATACTTCGGCCAGTGAACGATGGGCTCCTCCCTATGGCCGGGTTCCCAGCTGAAAATTACAGCAAAACTCTAAGCTGGTTTAAGATGGTTTAAGATTTAAGGTTTAAGAGTTTTCGACACCTCTAGCTGTTCATAGCTGGTCTGTGGCTGGTCAAAGCTGGTCTCTAGCTTGTCAAAGCTGGTTAAGCTGGTACAGTAAGCTGGTGGTCAAACTGGTGGACCTGCTGACCATAGAGGCCGGTCAGCGGGTGAACAGCTGGTTCACCAGCTAAAAGTGTCAAAAACACAGCTTAGACCAGCTTGACCAGTTTAGGCTGGTTTAAGCTGGATTTTTCAGCAGGGTTCCTCCCGAGTCCCGAGATTTCTTCCCATCAGGGAGTTTTTTCTCGCCATCGTTTGAGGGTTTTTGTCCCCACTCATGCTTTTTGGGGGCTCAGGCGGGTTTTTGCTCTTCTGCTCGGTTTCTGCCTCTCCGTTGAGCCTCTTTGTGACAGTTCTCTGTATAAAAGGGCTAAACACATAAAATTGATTTAATCTGAGTCGACGCCGTGCCAGAAACATGTACAAACTGCGCTGCAGTTCACTTTATGTGGCACGATCTCCCAGCAATGCAACCACGACGCTAAACTGAATTACACTGCACCGCCATCTAGTGGCTGTATGAGAACACCACAACGGATTATTGCAAATGACCGTTACTGCACACCGACACTTGATTTTTTTATAACCCAAAATCCATCCATTCATTTAATTCTCGCACGCTTTTGCGATTATTGTGTTACACTTCATTATTGTAACAATGATAATAATAGCCCAATATATTAAGTTGTTTGGTGTAGCATAATAATTTAGATTTTCCATCTGGAACCATTCTCATGCTGGCTGGCATACAGCAGGAGAACGCTGGTACCAATTCATGCACCACATCTACAGCACCTGCTTGTCACTGAAGTGACTTTGCACTATCAGTGCATATTTAACATTTCTAATAAAGAATTACCAGCTCATTGTTCAATGACAGAATGGTCCTCAAGCTTTTACAGTTTTTTTCTGATTGCTTAGGCACTATCTTTGAAACTACAGGCTATTTTTGCAAAACTCTGTGCACTAACCACAAAACCTTACACCAAACCAGCAAAACATTATACATCTCTTGCAAAAGCAAACAATTCTTGCAAAACTCTTCAAACTCTTTTAAAAAATGGTTTTTGCGTCAATACAGTACATACAAACCATCATTTGAATAAGCACACGAGTATTGAGTAGGTGTGTTTGGTACCTCTCAAAGAAATGGCTGAAGAAATGTACTTTCACCTGGAAGTGAAAAACTGACAGGCAGAGAGAGGGAGAGAGAGAGAGAGAAATAAACATGAAAATCAGACCACTGGGCCACCAGCCAAAACACTAAAAGAACAACTCTATAGCAATGGCAATACAGCCATCTTTTGTCCCCTTGTCATTTCATGTGTTTGCAATCTTTTCTTTCGCAGATTATCAGAAGCGCAGGGTTCTATGTGTCTGTGAAGCTCAGTGTTGCCACGGTGACGTTCTGACTGACAGCCGGGCTCACCTTTGTAGGGCATGACTCTGCCCACGGCTCACCTTTGTGGGGCATGACCCCGCGGGTGGCTCACCTTTGTAGGGCGTGACCCCACAGGTGGCTCACCTTTGTAGGGCATGACCCCGCGGGTGGCTCACCTTTGTAGGGCGTGACCCCGCGGGTGGCTCACCTTTGTAGGGCATGACCCCGCGGGTGAGCAGGTACATGGTGAGGCTCCGGCGGGCGCGGACCGGCCGGGCGCCGTAGCCCAGCTTGGCGCAGCGGTTGCCACGGCAGCTGAGACACAGGCCGCGGCTGAAGGTCTCCCTGGAGCTGCAGAGGAACGCCGTGCTCTGCTGCTCAGAGTTCAGCAGCGAGTCGACAAACAGGAGCACTGAGCGCTCATGGGAACACTTCATTAACTGATTCACATCTGTAGAGAGAGGGAGGAGGGGGGGGGGAGGGAGGGAGGGAAAGGGAGAGGGAGGGGGAGGGAGGGAGGCAGAGAGGGAGAGAAAGGGAAGGGAGGGAGAGAGGGAGGGGGAGGGGGAGAGGGAGAGGGAGAGGGAGGCAGAGAGGGAGAGAGGGAGGGAGGGGGGGAGAGGGAGGGGGAGAGGGAGAAGGGAAGTAAGAGAGATTTAAACTGCACTGACAGAAGAAATGCGCTCTGCTTGATCTGCACACTGTTCTGCCTCACACTGCAGCTCTGAGCACTCCTCACACTGCAGCTCTGAGCACTCCTCACACTGCAGCTCTGAGCACTCCTCACAATGCAGCCCTGAGCACTCCTCACACTGCAGCTCTGAGCACTCCTCACACTGCAGCTCTGAGCACTCCTCACACTGCAGCTCTGAGCACTCCTCACACTGCAGCTCTGAGCACTCCTCACACTGCGGCCCTGAGCACTCCTCACACTGCAGCTCTGAGCACTCCTCACACTGCAGCTCTGAGCACTCCTCACACTGCAGCCCTGAGCACTCCTCACACTGCAGCCCTGAGCACTCCTCACACTGCAGCCCTGAGCACTCCTCACACTGCAGCTCTGAGCACTCCTCACACTGCAGCTCTGAGCACTCCTCACACTGCAGCCCTGAGCACTCCTCACACTGCAGCTCTGAGCACTCCTCACACTGCAGCCCTGAGCACTCCTCACACTGCAGCTCTGAGCACTCCTCACACTGCAGCCCTGAGCACTCCTCACACTGCAGCTCTGAGCACTCCTCACACTGCAGCTCTGAGCACTCCTCACACTGCAGCCCTGAGCACTCCTCACACTGCAGCTCTGAGCACTCCTCACACTGCAGCCCTGAGCACTCCTCACACTGCAGCTCTGAGCACTCCTCACACTGCAGCCCTGAACACTCCTCACACTGCAGCTCTGAGCACTCCTCACACTGCAGCTCTGAGCACTGCTTCATAACACCGTTCAGTCCGTTTAGCTAAAGACAATAAAACCAGGCGCATGAGGAAGTGGTGGCGCTGCAGTGTGGGGAGGAAGAGGAGGAGGAGGGGGGGGAGGAGGAGGAGGAGGGGGCTGGGATGAAGGTGGCAGAGGCTCACTCTGGATGCCGGACATGGCGATCTTCAGCATGGCGCTTTGTAGATCGCAGCCGGGCTGGGACGTCCCGCCGTTGGGGTAGATGTCCACGTGCCCCACGGGCCGCTGGATCCCGATGCTGCGCCCGGGGGACCCCCTCGTGTTCGTGTGCAGGACGTCCACAAATTTGGCATCATCCGGGGAGAGGGTGCTCTGCGCGTCAGCATGCTCGAACCCCGGGCCAGCGGGGTCCAGACCTGGCAACAGGGCACAGAGAAGAGGGCATCGCAACCATGGAAACAGCATCGCAACCATGGAAACAGTGTCTAAAGGCATGGAAACAGCATCACAACCATGGAAACAGTGTCTAAAGCCATGGAAACAGCATCACAACCATGGAAACAGTGTCTAAAGCCATGGAAACAGCATCACAATCATGGAAACAGCATCTAGAATTATGCTGGGTCACATGCTGAATCAGAAGCACTTAAGCAGAGCAACCAACATGTGTTAATACTTTCAAGTTCCCCCCAAAATTGGGGACAGGTGAAATATATACTTACGTGTTATGTCAATACAACGTTACGCACGGACTAATTCCAAAGTGACAGGAGAACAGTCCAGGTCCAGGCTCTCCCGTTCTCCACGCGCGCACAGGCACCCGTACTCCAGTAAAGCCTGTTTCTGCAAGCGGCCTCGCAAAGCTACCTGTACCTGCCCACACCACATTGTTCAAATCTGATGGGTTAATCGCAGTTTTATTTAGTAAGGCTGTCTGAATTCACCCGGCCAAACTGAATACAGGGGTGTATTTTTGTATGTTTTTTGGTTTTATTTCCCCCCTGGCGCTCTGATATATTTGTAAAACAGTTGTCGTAATTATTGTAAGGATTGTGCGTTTCACTTTTAAAAACTTGACAGAAAACAGACGCTGGCCGGTTAAGCAGGTAGGCAGTCAAGCACATGTTAGTAACTTCCACTTATAAACGTGTTATATCGATAACCGTTAGCGTATGGTCAGTGCAAACTATGCAGTGTAAAGCCTGCCCTCGTGTCGCTTTATTGTTTTCAGCCCTGCTGCCGTTAGGTGCTGACTAGCTGTATTTGATTAAGCCAGTGGCTAGAGAAAGTTCGGGCTCATGTCTGTTGCGTGCTGAACAACTGTATTTTGTGTTAAATCTGTGCAATTGATATCGTGCCGCGGTTGTATTCTGAAATGGATGTCTCGTACTTCCTTTACGGGTTCATTGAATGTTTCGCTAGGGTAACCAAAGATACTAATGTTTTAATTTAGTTTGCTAGCTAGGTAGCTAGATGGTTAGAAAGGCATAAAAGAGCTTCTCGCATGTGCAAAAGTTGCATTTGCTGTTATATATGTATTGAATGTGTGTCCTTTTGGTGAAGCCAAAAACACATTTCCAAAGTGGACTGTGAAGGGTAGTCTGATTTGATCTCATTTTTTCTAACTTTAAATGATCTAATCTTGTATTCTGACCACTGTACCGACTGCAGTACAGCGATTGGCCACTGCCCTGTGCCTGTGGTGCAGTGATTGGTGGTTGTGTAATTCTAGTGCAGTGATTGGCTGCTGGCCTGAGCCTGTGGTGCAGTGATTGTTGGTTGTGTAAATCGTGCACAGTGATTGGCCACTGGCCTGCAGCTGTGGTGCAGTGATTGGTGGTTGTGTAATTCTAGCGCACTGATTGGCTGCTGACCTGTGATCCTGTAGACCTTGTTTTTGGAGAGATCTCCAGCGATGCCGGCCACGTGGGCCCCCAGACTGTACCCCAGCAGGTGCACCATCTCCAGGGGGTACTGTAGCTCCACCTACAGGTGCAGATCCAGCACAGCAACATCACTTCTTCCTGACTTATTAAAGCAAAAAAAAAAAATCTCCATTTACATATAAACAAAAAGCTTTTCCTGCCTGTGTCGCTTAAATGTACCCCAAAACAAAACCGTTTACATTCACCCCACTCTCGTACTGGGAACAATTCAGGCCTCGCTCTTACATTGGGGGTCATTCCCAAACGACCGCACACGCGACGAGAGGTCAGCTTAGTGATTGGTTGTTGGAATGGATTTTACAGACTGGCGTACTGTCATTGGTTGTTGGAATGGATTTTACAAACTGGCGTACAGTGATTGGTTGTTGGAATGGATTTTACAGACTGGCGTACAGTGATTGGTTGTTGGAATGGATTTTACAGACTGGCGTACAGTGATTGGTTGTTGGCATTTAATTTTACAGACTGCCGTACTGTTATTGGTTGTTGGCATTCCATTTTACAGACTGCCGTACTGTTATTGGTTGTTGGCATTCCATTTTACAGACTGCCGTACTGTTATTGGTTATTGGAATGGATTTTACAGACTGGCGTACAGTGATTGGTTGTTGGAATGGATTTTACAGACTGGCATACTGTCATTGGTTGTTGCCATTTCATTTTACAGACTGCCGTACTGTTATTGGTTGTTGGCATTTCATTTTACAGACTGCTGTACTGTTATTGGTTCTTGGAATGGATTTTACAGACTGGCGTACAGTGATTGGTTGTTGGAATGGATTTTACAGACTGCTGTACAGTGATTAGTTGTTGGCATTTGATTTTACAGACTGTCGTACTGTTATTGGTTGTTGGCATTTCATTTTACAGACTGCTGTACAGCGATTGGTTGCTGGCGGCGTGCTCACCTCCATCCAGTTGATGAACTTGGCGACGTCGCGGCCCGCCAGCTTGGTGTTGGCGGCGGAGGTGGGGTAGTGCTTGCGGGCTCGGTCCAGCCAGTCCACCACCAGCACGTTAGCGTGGGGCTCCCGCTCGTACAGAGCCTGCACCAGCATGGACACCCAGCTCTCAAACATCCCTGTTACCTGCAGCACAGCCGCCATGTTACAGCCTGCACCAGCACAGCCGCCATGTTACAGCCTGCACCAGCACAGCCGCCATGTTACAGCCCGCACCAGCACAGCCGCCATGTCACAGTCTCCACCAGCACAGCCGCCATGATACAGCCTGCACCAGCACAGCCGCCATGTTACAGCCCCCACCAGCACAGCCACCATGTTACAGCCTCCACCAGCTTTACCGCCATGTTACAGCCTCCACCAGCACAGGAACCATGTTACAGTCTGCACCAGCACAGCCGCCTTGTTACAGGCTGCACCAGCACAGCCGCCAAGTTACAGCCTGCACCAGCATAGCCGCCTTGTTACAGCCTGCACCAGCACAGCCGCCTTGTTACAGCCTCCACCAGCACAGCCGCCATGTTACAGCCTGCACCAGCACAGCCGCCATGTTACAGTCTGCACCAGCACAGCTGCCATGTTACAGCCTGCACCAGCACAGCCGCCAAGTTACAGCCTCCATCAGCACAGCCGCCATGTTACAGCCTGCACCAGCACAGCCGCCATGTTACAGCCTGCACCAGCACAGCCGCCATGTTACAGCCTGCACCAGCACAGCCACTGTGTTACAGCCTCCACTTTACCGCCATGTTACAGTCTGCACCAGCACAGCTGCCATGTTACAGCCTCCACTTTACCGCCATGTTACAGTCTGCACCAGCACAGCTGCCATGTTACAGCCTGCACCAGCACAGCCGCCATGTTACAGCCTGCACCAGCACAGCCGCCATGTTACAGCCTCCACCAGCACAGCCGCCATGTTACAGCCTGCACCAGCACAGCCGCCATGTTACAGCCTGCACCAGCACAGCCGCCATGTTACAGCCTCCACCAGCACAGCCGCCATGTTACAGCCTGCACCAGCACAGCCGCCATGTTACAGCCTGCACCAGCACAGCCGCTGTGTTACAGCCTGCACCAGCACAGCCGCCATGTTACAGCCTCCATCAGCACAGCCGCCATGTTACAGCCTTCTTCCTTCCAAGTTGCCCATAAACTTAACTGAAAACTAAAAGAAAGCCTTGTATTTTTTAACTGGTGAAAAAGAGGAGGCAGGCGCATGGACACCCCCTCTGACACATACATATACAGGCAGACACGCACACACACACACACACACACACACACACACACACACAGATTCACCCTTCAGATACTAACCCCCCAGGTTCTGTTCTGTCTTATCTCCAGGCTATGTTGGCCGAGCTCTTTGAAGCTTCCTATGGCTGAGAACGGCTAACTGGTGAATTTCAGTATAATGAGTGAGTTAACAGCGAGGGGATTTTTACCGTCCAGCCGTGAATTATCATGAAGGTCCGTGCGTGGGCGTGGAACTGGCACTCGTGGGCGGTGTGCGGGTGACCAGGTACCAGGTAGCACAGGTCCTCATCCGGACCGTCACAGGTGCGCAGGGAGAACTTCGATTGGATGTCGCTGTAGTCCCTCAGCCAGTCTGTGCCGTTGCCTGGAAGTGCAAAAAAAATGGGTGAGAAATGTTTAAAAAAAAGATGCATAATTTATTGGTCATTTTGTCTCGTTTGACTGTATATGGAAGCAGTGCCTGGTCCTGCCGTGCCTGCTGCACTTACTCCAGCCGAAAGATGAGTTGTGTGTATAAGTCATATGTTGTGTGTTACCTTTTGGGTTCGTTTAGGTTAGTTTGAACTTTGAAGCAGACAAGCATTTTGCATCGTTTGAATTTTAATTTATTGAAAGGATAGCCCCTTGAGGTGTGGCATCTCATTTTCAAGGGGATCCTTCTAGAGTAATTACACACTTGAAAAGCATTGATCTTCCTGAAATTTATAAAGCACTGAAGTTATGAATAAGTAACTAAATACACATTTTTATGGCTTAAGGGGAAGTCCTGACAGGGCAGGTATCATGTATGGGACACCAGCTAAACTCTAATGACCAGAGGTGACCTCCAGATTTGTGCTTGGATAGTGCAATACTGCCCTCTATTGGTAATAAATAATATGAAGCGGCAGAACAAGGCCAGCATATGTCCAGCCAGCTCTGTATTGTCTGGGTGAAATCAATGATCGACTGACACAGGCATTCTGTTATTCAGCCGCTTTATTTAACTTCATTATTTTCATTCAGTTTCTTTATTTTATTTTGGCTACTCGTAAAGTCATTAATAGCTGCTGTCCAGCTTGTCTTCAACCTTCCCAAGTTCTCTCAAATCACTCCCATGCTGAGGTCACTCCACTGGCTACCGGTCGCTGCCAGGATCAGATTCAAAGTCCTGACCCTCGCCTACACTGCAGCCAACAGGACAGTCCCCGCCTACTTATAGGACATGATTCAATCCTACACGCCAGCTCGACCACTCTACTCTGTGCCTTGCACTCCCTGCCATCCGGGTGAAGGGTTCTCACTCGTCCCTACCATGGAGCTTCTCCACCCTAGCTCCCCACTGGTGGAACAAACTCCCTGTTCCTCTACGAACCACTCCCTCATTGCCCATCTTCAGCCGTGGCCTGAAGACTCATCTCTTCGGACTACACCTGGACTAACTGTAACCACTCTGCAGGGCACTCCCAATCTGGGATCATTTTTATCACTGAAATCCCTCTCCTTTGTTCCTGTAGCACATTCATGTTACACATCTACCTCCTGTGCCACTTTCTTGCTACATGTACCTCCATCCAGCACTTATGTTTTACTTCGTATCATTATCTTGATGTTGTAGCTTGTCATGCCTCCTGGTTTGACTTAGCTTAGGCTAGGTCAGAGAGTAATGTTTACTGTGTGAACTGGACGTAATATGTTCATGGCTATGAATAACTGTTACAAAATGAGTATTGTACCTTATCGGACCTGTGTTTTGTAGTTCCAGTGACCTTCTGTATGCACTTATTGTACGTCACTTTGGATAAAAGCATCTCCCTAATAAATGTAATGCAATAGGAATAGTAGCTTCCCACATTAACGAGGTCAACCTCAGACTGACTGAGCCGCCCTGGCAGTGTTAACGTTTTACCGCTCGAGGGCGTACAACGCAAGAAAACCGTTGTAGTTGCAGCCTTCGAATCGCGCTTTTGCACAGTAACAATTTGCTCTGAACTGTGACGTCGCCCAAAACTTAGACAGTGTAATCATGTACTTACTGAATGAAGTTTCATCAGTGGCGGTTGTTGAAAAACGTGCGCACAGTTCTACAAAATAAATTGAAATGATAAGCGTCCCGATGTTTGCTTTGCCCATATTACGGTTTTCCAGCAGGCGCAAAATAAAAAAAATTTAAAAAGTTACTTCGGTGATGATCCAAATGCTGAAATTTTAAGTGAGGTCTGGTATAAGAAAAAAAAATACTCTTGATCTTAAAAGAACATGTCCAGAATTAAAATGGACTGGAATTAATCTGTAATGGTTTTGTAATTGTTACCTAAATTGTTGTTTTGTTCATTTTATTTTTTATAATTCTTGCAAAATGAAAATTGATTTAATTAAGCTCTTTAAAAACCTAAGCACTCTATCGCATCCCCTAAATTCTTCCCCACACGGGCTTCCAAATGTGGTTTTATGCTAAACCTGAAGCTTCATGCAAATTACTCACTGTTTATTGGTCCGAGGCACGTGGCTTGGGAGTCCACGTACCTTCTCTAGAAAAAAATGTTGAGTCAAGAAAACCCACGCGCTTTTCCGAACCATCGCCAATTTTATTTACACACTGCGTGCGGGTCCCGTTTCATTTATACGTTCAGTCAGTATGATGACACACAAAGACAGTATGAACACAGCCTGCGTGTGCCTTGTAGTGTAATTCTTTTGGAACTGGCTTCCAGTCTTTGGAAGCCAGTTAAAATAAAGAAATAAATACATTAAAATTTTTTTTTTTTTTTCATTAAAAAACAAATAATTGCACTAAAAGAGGTGTACCCCGTGTGGGATTAACTGTAGAATTTCTTTTAATATATCTGTGGATATTTTGTTGATATTAAACATGTAGGCTAATGTGTGTGTGTGTGTATATATATATAAGAAGCGGCGTAATTATGCATATATATATAATATATTCATAATTATGCATGTTCTTCTTTTTATTAATATTATTATTATTATTATGATGATGATGATGATGATGATGATGATGATGATGATGATGATGATGATGATGATGATGATGATGATTATTATTATTATTATTATTATTATTATTATTATTATTATTATTAGCCTACTGTTCGCAAATATTTAATAATATGTCCAAATGTGTTCTTAGCGGGGAATTTAAGGGCTCTTGTGTTTGTTTTTCTCTGGCTAGTAGGAGCGTTTTTGCGATAAAAAAAAACCTTGACGAATTTTGAATCATAACGATACAATCTCTGAATAATTGATTAACTGTAAACCCTTACAGAAGAGGACAGCAAAGGGAATTGGAAGGGTTTGTAACCGGGGCACACGGCGAAAAAAACGACACTATGCAGCAGAAATGACCGTAGCCCAATATTTCATCTAATATTCAGCCGCGGATCTTGGCCCTCCGTCACACGCGTGGGTATCCATGTTTAGGTCATGTTCTCTATGCCATGCGCAGCCGGACCACCTTTCACGCTTCAATAACTCTGGAGTTGCGCAGTTATTGGTCCCCGGAGTTCCATCGCACGTGAACGTGCCTTCTACAGACCATTGCCTCCGCAAGTCTTGCGTTCAGTGGGTCATGAATTATGGAGGTTTAGATGAAGGACGGGGGCGTATAGCTGAACTCCACAGAGCATTCCGGCCCATATATATTGTCTTCGTTTTCATTTGTAAATCGTAAGTCTTATTTATATTATATATGAACAAATCTGCCGGAGGTCCCAATCCCAGAAATAGAAACACCGGTTGAGTAACAAAGGACATCAGAATTCCAAGAAAACGGTCAAATCAACCCACATGCGTCTCCAAACGCCGACCTCTTTCTCTCTCTCTCTCTCTCTCGAATCACAATTTCTTACGCCGTACTTCACAGAGACCTCTATTTTCATTACTCGGTTGACATATGTTATGTCCATTCCATATGTCCAAAACACATGGCAGGGTTATATATAAATCAATTCTGTTCATAACAGGGATATGTTTCAGTCGTGTTGGCGATTTCCTCTCACGTGACCAAATGGGAATCTGAAGGCTCGTGCGTCACTATTATTGTGAGAGACACATTGTCCGTGTCCGACTGCTGTTAGGACACATTCCTTTCTACCCAATCGCAAATCGCGCGTTGTCCGGTCATCCAAACCGACCAATTGAGTGAAGGAAGGGACTCTCCGCCCATCAACCGCCCCCTTTTCCCCAAAAATGTGTTCTTTTCAAGACTGTTTCTTTTTGCTGAAGATACACAATTCTAAGAAGTTACGGACCCTTTCTGGGGGAGAATTTCTCCGAATTGGAGAGAGGTGGAAACACTGAGCTTCTCCCTCCTTTATGAACAATTCCTATATTTATCCAGAGAAAGTTACAGTTAAGAAATAAAAAACTTAATTCCAATGTATACAGCTGAATATGTACTGAAAGAATTAGACAAAAACCCCAAAGGTGCTTAATGATGCAACTATAGCACTATAGCAGAAATCAAATCTGCAACCTCTCAAACTCTAAACATTACTTTATCTTAACCAGTAATACTGCACTGTGTCTCCCTAATTAGACTGGGATATATTTACAGTAAGAAATGCATCTTTATTTCGGTGCAAAATGAGTCCTTATATCAGTGTGAAATATACCCTTAACTCAACTAATATAAATATTCAGTTCTTTAATTCTTTTTAAAGAGCACATATAGAACCTTTCTGTTTTGGCGCCCCCTGGTAGTGGATTTTCCCACGGAGGTCGGAACAGCAGAGACGCTGAATACAGACTCATGGGATTAGTGGTGAGCCATTAGCATTGGTATGTTAAACAGTTCAGTATGACTGAGTAGTGCTTCTTCACTCTGTTAAATTTGCTCGCCTCCTGCAGGTTTGCTGCATTTTGACTCTTACTTTTGATGCACGTTGCAGCTTAAATGTCGTACTGCTTTGGAGCTGCATGAAGTGTGTTCTCTTGTTTTAGACCAGGAGGCCCTGAATACACGTACACCACCCACTGCAAACATGACAGGTCATCATCGTTGGTAAATATCAAAAATGCCCTTCACTGAACAAAAAAGTGCCTGGGCCAATCAAAAACATTCACTCGAACCTGAAATTATTTTTTTATTTTTATTTTTTTAACATGGAAGGTGGATTATGTCCTTAATACTCCCGGGATATCATCGCCCTTCAACTGGAATGCATGCTGGCAAACCACACACACACATCGCTGCTCCCCACCAAACACACACATCGCTGCTCCCCACCAAACACACACAGCGCTGCTCCCCACCAAACACACACAGCGCTGCTCCCCACCAAACACACAGCGCTGCTCCCCACCAAACACACACATCGCTGCTCCCCACCAAACACACACAGCGCTGCTCCCCACCAAACACACACAGCACTGCTCCCAACCACACACACAGCGCTGCTCCCCACCAAACACACAGCGCTGCTCCCCACCAAACACACACATCGCTGCTCCCCACCAAACACACACAGCGCTGCTCCCCACCAAACACACACAGCGCTGCTCCCCACCAAACACACACAGCGCTGCTCCCCACCAAACACACACAGCGCTGCTCCCCACCAAACACACACATCGCTGCTCCCCACCAAACACACACAGCGCTGCTCCCCACCAAACACACACAGTGCTGCTCCCCACCAAACACACACAGCGCTGCTCCCCACCAAACACACACATCACTGCTCCCCACCAAACACACACAGCGCTGCTCCCCACCAAACACACACATCACTGCTCCCCACCAAACACACACAGCGCTGCTCCCCACCAAACACACACAGCGCTGCTCCCCACCAAACACACACAGCGCTGCTCCCCACCAAACACACACATCGCTGCTCCCCACCAAACACACACAGCGCTGCTCCCCACCACACACACACAGCGCTGCTCCCCACCACACACACACACAGCGCTGCTCCCCACCAAACACACACAGCGCTGCTCCCCACCAAACACACACACAGCGCTGCTCCCCACCAAACACACACAGCGCTGCTCCCCACCAAACACACACAGCGCTGTTGTTGTTGTTCCATTTGGGGGAGCTTGGGTTGTAATGCTGTTGTGGTTATATGCCATTTAGCTGAGGTTAGCGCTTTTGTGGTTATATGCCAGTTAGCTGAGGTTAGTGCTTTTGTGGTTATATGCCAGTTAGCTGAGGTTAGCGCTTCTGTGGTTATATGCCAGTTAGCTGAGGTTAGCGCTTTTGTGGTTATATGCCAGTTAGCTGAGGTTAGCGCTTTTGTGGTTATATGCCAGTTAGCTGCTGTTAGCACTGTTGTGGTTATTTTCCAGGTATATCAGGGAGAAACTTAGAGTGCTCAGACATGCTTTAATAATAACACCAGGGAGAATCTAAAGACGTATATAAAACATCTCAGTACAACTACATTACCAAAAGTATGTGGACACCCAAACATCACACCCATATGTGCTCGTTGAACATCACAGTCAAAACCCTGGGTATTAATATGGAGTGCCCCCCCCCCCCCCCCCCCCCCCCCCACCCCCCCCCCCCCCCCCCCTTTGCTGCTGTAACAGCCTCCGCTCTTCTGGGAAGGCTTTCCACTAGATTTAGGAACATGGCTGCAGGGATTCGCATCCATTCAGCCACAGGAGCATTAGTGAGGTCTGGCACTGATATTGGGGTATAAGGTCTGGCTCGCAGTCGGCATTCAAGTTGATCCCAAAGGTGTTCGATGGGGTAGAGGCCAGGGCCGTGTGCAGACCAGTCAAGTTCTTCCCCACCAAACTAATTTAATTTCTTCATGGACCTTACTTTATGCACAGGGGCATTCTCATGGTGAAACAGGAAAGGGCCTTCCCCAAACTCTTGCCTCAAAGTTGGATGCACACAATTCTCTAGAATGTCATTGTATGCAATAGCATTAAGATTTCCCTTCACTGCAACTAAGGGGCCAAGCCCAAACCATTAAAAACAGCACCAGACCATTACTCCTCTTTCACCAAACCTTACAGGTGGCACTATGCATTTGGGCAGGTAGTGTTCTTTTGGCATTCGCCAACCCCAGATTCGTCCATCAGACTGCCAGATAGTGAAGCGTGATTCATCACACCGTGTTTCCACTGCTCCAGAGTCCAATGGCGGTGTGCTGTACAGCACTGCAGCTGAGGCTTGGTGTTGCACACGGTGATCTCAGGCTTGTGTGGAAACCCATTTAATGAAGCTCCCGACAAAAACAGTTCTTGTGCTGACGTTACTTCCACAGGCAGTCTGGAACTTGGTAGCGGGTGTTGCAACCCAGGACAGATGATTTTTACGCACTTCAGCACTCCGCAGTCCCGTTCTGTGTGCTTGTGTGGCCTACCGCTTCACGGCTGAGCTGTTGCTGCTTCTAGACGTTTCCACTTCACAAAAACAGCACTTACAGTTGACTGGGGCAGCTCTAGCAGAGCACAAATTTGACAAACTGACTGGCATCCTATGACAGTGCCACGTTCAAAGTCACTGAGCTCTTCAGTATGACCCATTCTATTCTCAGTGTGTGTCTATGGGGAGTGCATGGCTGTATGCTTGATTTTGTGCACTTGCTAGCAATGGGTGTAGCTGAAGTAGCCGAACCCAGTAATTAGAAACGGTGTCTGTCCACATAGCTTTGGCCATTTAATGTATCTTTAATTGAGAAACTGTAGGCTACTGTTCTGAAAAGCGACACCTGTTCAATCCTCTTTCCGGTTTTAGGCGCCTTGCGTTATTCTGGCACTCTTATCCTTACACAGCTTTTTTTTTCCTTCTGCGATTTCGGGACTTATTTATTTATTTATTTATTTATTTATTGTTTGTTTGTTTGTTTGTACATTTTTACGGTCATTCTGTCGTGGTCAGGGAAAACGACAAAGTTTTGAGTCCAATCGCCAATCTGTAGAAAACTACTTCACGAGGGAAAAGATACCACAGCAGCAAACTCTTCAGAAAAGTTAGACTTTATTAGCGCCGGTGCAACACAAAGTCGAATCAATTCCGCCGAATTGAACCTCGACTGTCAGTTTTACAATCCTTTTATACACATAATGTATTCCATAAACTCCCTCACCCCTTATACATTTACATATACCCAGCCACCTGTTCTTCTTGGCACCCTCTGATGTTATTTTATCCTGACCTACTTGGCACAAAAATGGCTTACGCTGCTCTTATGTGATAATGCCAGTGTGGGAAGTTACCCCAACTTTCTTTTAAGATGCAGTGTTCTTTTGTTCTGTATATTTCCCAGTATGCATATAAGTCTCAGCTTTCTGTATTTTTTCATTTAAACATACAAGTTACATATGGGTCACTGTAAAATATTAGTTTTCTAGCATTTGCATTTTTGTTAGTTTTTGGTTATAGTTTTCTGCTATATTTTGGCAGTATATGATTAGTTTTATTGTTAGTGTTCATCTGTTGAAATTTTTAGGAAATTGGGTATGATTAATATTTAATTAGTATTTTCTGCTGAATAAGCAGTTTCTCTTTTCTACTGAGTAAGCAGTAAATTTGTAAATTCACTTCTAATAGTATATGATTAGTTTTATTGTTAGTGTTTTATTGTTAGTGTTCATCTGTTGAATTTTTTAGGAAATTGGGTATGATTAATATTTAATTAGTATTTTCTGCTGAATAAGCAGTTTCTCTTTTCTACTGAGTAAGCAGTAAATTTGTAAATTCACTTCTAATAGTATATGGTTAGTTTTATTGTTAGTGTTTTATTGTTAGTGTTCATCTGTTGAAATTTTTAGGAAATTGGGTATGATTAATATTTAATTAGTATTTTCTGCTGAATAAGCAGTTTCTCTTTTCTACTGAGTAAGCAGTCTTTCTGCTGAGTGAGTAAATATGTAAATTCAACTTCTAAGTCTACTGCATTCTCTTGCTCTTTTTTCTACAGTGTTTACTGTGGTTTCTTGCATTTCCATAAGCTTATCTACAACTACTTATATAGGATTAAATGGATTATATCTTGATTATGTTAGTATATGATTATACTTGTTATGTATTTTATCATGAAGCATTAAGAGTTCTGGAGGAATTCAGTTTGATCAACATTGATGGAAACACCCTAATTTTAACATGTGACGTCATCACAATCATGGGGAGTCTCAAAATTTTCCCCTACAATTCATTTCACTCAAAAAGCGCTTGTGGGTTTAGCCAGCATAGTTGGCCTGTACTGGTATATCACAAAAATATAATTATGTTATTTTGGATTGGGGTACCTAAAGTCCCGACACCTAAATAATTCGCAAGTTGTTGAATATACGTATAAGTTAATTAAAAAGATATCTATATGCATGGAATGTTTGTTTCGCCTGAATAACTAATCAAATAGGCGTACGATAAATGACACCGCCAAGAAAAATAACAAGGCTTACTTCAGCCGAGTAAACAAGGCAAAAAATAAAAATAAAAGTGCATAACGAAACTGAAAGTGTGTAAACTAAAAGGGCATACGCCATTTTAAAGGCGGAGGGGAACGAAGAGGGACTAAAAGAAGGAATAAAACCGAATAAAAGAATGGAGTAAGTAGCCTGTTGTGGGGTGGGATGGAGGGTATAGAAGCTAAAGGTGAAAGAGTGTGGGGACGAGTGGGAATATGCAGGTACAATCGCCGCAGCGGGCTTATTTTAGTAAAACAAAACTGACAATAAAGTGCGCGGTGCGAGGCTCCAGATTTCCCATCTGGGATTAAAACAAAAATTAAGGTTTTACGTCAAATAAACGATTAATTGGTATATTTTTGATATTTTAATGACATTCTTTACTTTGGATATGACGTAGCTATTTGCAGTCCAACTCGAACTAGTTTCAAATTACTCCGATTTCGAAGCATTTCAGTCGTAACTACCCACACACACGGACTTCCGTAGGCTATGCTTCGCACTGTGGCTTTCTCATGGAATCCTGTTGAATTCGTATTATTAATTCAATAACATTACATTTAGCGACTACTTAGCAGCAAGAATTTAACTGAAGTGCGGCTAACTGCATTAAGACTTCGCAGGTAGTTTCTTACGAGCCTGTGCATAGCATGTTTGTTAAATGTGATGTACGGAGGATTGTTTTGGAAATGCGTAGTACTTGGGTACTTAAGTTAATGCTGAAAAATTTTCTGTTACAGTTTTTTAAAAGGTTGTTTTAAAGAAATACAATAACATGTATGTTAGTATAAATTGTAGCTAGCCAGAGTGAATTCAGGTATTATGCGACATCGGGTAATATTGGACACTTTAAATAAGTTTTGTTTATTTTTTGGTGTGAACAATGGCCGCTGGCCCCTTGCGGAGAAACCTTATACTGCAGTTCTTGTATATCTTCATGCGTCACACGGTCACAGCTAGAGGGGTGAGCATCAAACAGGAAGCTCACAAACAGAGCACGTGGTACATATTAAGGTTATAAAATTATTCAATTAAACCAATTATTATTATATAACATGAATGTGATGTGCTGTTGCAACAAAACGAATCAGTTGTCCATTTTATGTGACGTTTTATTTTTGAGTCATTTTTAAGTTGTTCTATATCCCCTAACATAGTTGGAGAATGTGGAACAGCATGATTTCAGATAATACAGGACACCTTTTTGATTCTATGTTTTTAAATTTCTTATTTCAAGCTATGTTTTGTGCACTGCTTTGTCAGCATTGTTTTCAGAGTGGTGCTATGTAAATAAAATTATTATTATTATTATTATTATTATTATTGTTATGATTATTATTATTATTGCTTTTTAAGCCTTTTACAATGGAAGAGATCCAGCTTATATTAGGGAACCTTGTGCTTATTACATCTACAGTTGTGCAGGACTTCTTGCAATAATGCTGTTTGATAATTAGTTTTGAAGTCGGGGGGTTAGAATAATCTGAATGAGATGGGGCCGCCCGCCTCTCATCCAGAAGCTGAAGTCCCGTGCTTTACCTGAGGGGGTCCCCCAAAAATACTATCCCCTGAGTCACCTGCCACATGGGATAATGGGGTCTGAGATGTAGGCCCCTCACTGCACTGCAGAAACGGCCTTTTCTAAGGGAGAGGCAGGGATGAGGGGAATGAGGCCTCATGAGCTCTGGTAAGGTGGTGCATATTATGTTTTTAATGTACTCCACCCCAGCTACACCTGTCAGCATTTTTGGCCTTGCACCCATTACATTACAGGCATTTAGCAGACGCTCTTATCCAGAGCGACTTACATTGCAAACATTTATACAGCTGGATACATACTGGAGCAATGCAGGTTCAGTACATTGATCAAGGGTACAACGGCAGTGTCCTACCCAGGAATCGAACCTATGACCTTTCGGTTACAAGCCCAGCTACGCTACACTGCACCATTCGTGAGTGTTCCTGTTGGCTGCAGAAAAGTTATTAAAGTTCACGTAATGTTCATGACATCATTTACTCTGACATGATAACAGTGGACATTTTTAAAGCTTATTAGATTACTTCATCTTTAGATATGACTGTGTTTAAAAATTTTTTTTAAAAGTGTTCTACAGTACTTTATTATGAATGGCTTGAATTTATTTTTGATCTCAGGCCAAAAAAGGCCTGCTTGGTACAAGGAAACAAGCCAAATTTGGACATACAAAAGTGCGGAAAATTAGTTTAAACTCACTATTTGTCATAAAAATTGATGACGAAATCAAGGAGAATATTGAAAGTCACACAGTGTAGGCCTTTGTGAGAAATAATATCAAAGTTTGGTTTGAATTGTCATTTAGACCGACTGTATGGAAAATGTCCAACATTAACGAATGTCATTGAAAAAATCTGGTTTAGACTCGATGTACAAAAAAGCGTATACAATGTCTCCATGGAAAATGGAATCAGTATTTTTCCTTCTTAGATAGTTTAGAAGCATCTTCAGGATTTCGGAAATGTATAATGTGTTGGACTATAATTTATGTTGGTTGTGACTGGTTGTTAAAGACGAATTGGGAAAAGTGTCCCGTAATTCTTGAATTCACCCTGCATAAATTTATACAACAAAATGGTAAATGGACTGCATTTATATAGCGCTTTTATCCAAAGCGCTTTACAATTGATGCCTCTCATTCGCCAGAGCAGTTAGAGGTTAGGGGTTAGGTGTCTTGCTCAAGGACACTTCGACACGCCCAGGGCGGGGTTTGAACCGGCAACCCTCCGACTGCCAGACAATCGGTCTTACCTCCTGAGCTATGTCGCCCCTACAACAACAAGCTTGAATCTCAGGTACAGACAGGCTAATAATTAGTTACCTGGATAATAATACACTATGTACTATTTTAACCTAACTGAGCTAACGTCATCTGGCTGCTATTTTGGTCCTCACTTGTGGACTCATGGCTTGTTAGCATGGAGTTGGTCTCTAATTGTACAGTTGGAGACTTGGATGGAAACAAATTCAGCAATTTTCCAACTGTGATCCCTGGAGAAACTTTTGCCTCTTGAATCAGCCTCCTCACTGTGTGGGGGAAAATACACTTCCAGGCAGGCGCAACACAGCACCGGTTGCTTTAAACCTTATTATTGCCCTAATAATGGAGGCAAGTTTTTTCAGACATGTACCTATTTTTATAGCCATTGCTCGATTTATTAAGATCAACAACCTTTTGTCTCATTCTCTAATCTTCCCCACTCTGAGGGGATTTGACTTGTGTGTTTCTTCATACTTATTCCCCAGTGAAATGGATGCCCACTTGAGTTCCTAAAGACTGGTGTGTCTGGTGTGCTTAAATTAATCATTTTTAAAAAAAAGTTTTTTATTTGAACAATTTTACCTAAATTAAAACCTTTTTTTTGCTCAGATTTGCTGAGGGTCCTGATAATTCTGGAGGGCACTGTAAATGCATGGTGATTTCTGTTACAGCCATAGCACAGATATATAAAAAACATATACATATGTATATTCAGCAACATTTTCTCCATATATTCATTACTCTGTCATTGTGAAGTTTAGTTTCCCAGTTAAGAGCAAATATCACATCCATGACACTGGATTAACTGTTAAAATGAATGGGAAATAAAAATATATAATTAACACAATGAGCTGTCTTTAATACAAAGAAATTGGGAAATCTATATTATTTTTTACAAAGACAGTTTCTCAGAGAAAAAGTTTTTTTTCGAGAAGTAATAATATGAATTTTAATTTTTGTACAATTAGGTGTCTAAGTTATTGCCGTCCCTAAATATTCTTATAAATAAAATCTAACAAAGTGAAGCATTGCCATGTAGATATGAGATATGTAAATCTGAGTCCAAAGGAACTTGGTTGTGGACTTCCATGGCTTCCTGCTTTATTGACACGTTACTGGGGTAACATGCTTGTAAAATCCATTTTCCATCAAAGGCAAAAAACTTGCCAATGAAAGGAGACGAACAGTTGTTAACAAAGAAAAATCTGGCAATGGATCAAAAAATAAATAAACGAAATATATGACTTACTACTATGAGGGGAACACTTAAGACGTTTGAAACCACTAATTATAGTGTAGTAGTGTAATTGTGTTACGCCTGCCCAGTAGAGGGCGCTAGTGTATCTTGGCCTTATGCACAGTGCAATGGGGCCAAGAAAAATCCACTGGCCACAGTTGGAGAATTACAGAACATGATTTGATTTTGGGGGGTCAGCAAGTTTACAAATATGCAAATAATTGCTACAATTAGATGCTCCAAAATCTACTGTTAGATGCTACGTCCATGCCGAAAAGCTATTTTGAATGGTTTCAGGAAAAATGGCTTTATTGAGAGCAATTAACAAATTCAAGCACCTGCAATTTGCTAAATGACTCCAATATACTGTAGTGAGATGAGAGGACACCAGAGCACCTTGGCCAGGCATAGCTTTGGGTGTTCAACGAAAGATGTACAGAACAGAGCCTCATACAAACTGTTAAATGCAGTGTTGGATCTTTAATATTATGGGGCTGTTTTGCTCCCACTGGTCCTGGGGCCCTAGGTAAGAACAACAGCCTTATGAACGCTGCTGTCTCCACACTTATACTCCATTGAAAATCTGTGGACAGGACTGTACATAAGCACAGAACAAAGGATATTAAGGACATGGAACGATTCTGGATGGAGGAAGGGTGTAGGATTAGAAAGGAGAGGGTGAACAAAGTACTGAATAGAGAGGTGCCAATAATTCTGATGCCCAATTTCTGGAAATAATTGTGAATGTGTAATCTGAGACGTGTAATTTTGGTTGATTCAATTGAATGATTGATAAAATATGTTTAGCTTGTTGGAATATCAATGTATATCTTAGCACTGGCAGTAGTTAAATAATACAGTCATTCATCATTATCAAGGCTTTGAGAACATTGGAGGGAACTGTATTGTACATATTTGGAGCCCATTTAAATTACAGACTTCTTCCAGTCGACAGTAAAGTATATATTGTATGTGTGAGTCACTGTGTGTATTAGTGTGTCTGTGTGTTCAACGTATTCTCATTTTGTGTGTTTACAGGTCAGCTAATTTGGTTTAAAACCCACTTGCGGTCAAAACTGTTCTGACGTGTTCCAGTCTCCTGAGGTAGGGGGCGCTGTTTCTAAAATGAGTCTCTCAGGGGAGCCAGAGACCAAAGAGGGAACCCTCAGCACTGACAGAAACAGGTATAAATGCATCAATTAGATATTAATTGTGATATGAGTTAGAGCTGCAGTAAGCGGATGAATTTAAATGAAAGCTCTGTCTATGTTTTGTTCACAGGGTCCAGGTAGAAAGAGATGGGTCACCTGTACCCAGCTGTCTGTCGATGAAGAGTGATCATTCATTTGAACGTCCAATCAACTTTAGAGGAGAGTTTACAGGTGATCAAAGGTAATTAGAAATGTTCAAACTTACACTACTGTTTAATTATACTTCAATTTCACTGGCACTTTTCAGGTGTAAATGTATATATTACATCATATTCAAATGTGCTGTGAGTTAGAGCTGCAGTAAGAGGATGAGTTTCACTGGATACTCTGTTTCCATGTGCTGTGAGTTAGAGCTGCAGTAAGAGGATGAGTTTAACTGGAAGCTCTGTCTCCATGTGCTGTGAGTTAGAGCTTCTGTAAGAGGACGAGTTTAACTAAAAATCTGTCTCCATGTGCTATGAGTTAGAGCTGCAGTAAGAGGATGAGTTTAACTGGAAGCTCTGTCTCCATGTGTTGTGAGTTAGAGCTGCAGTAAGAGGATGAGTTTAATTGGAAGCTCTGTCTCCATGTGCTGTGAATTAGAGCTGCGGTAAGAGGATGAGTTTAACTGGAAGCTCTGTCTCCATGTGCTGTGAGTTAGAGCTGCAGTAAGAGGATGAATTTAACTGAAAGCTCTGTCTATGTTTTGTTCACAGGGTCCAGGTAGAAAGAGATGGGTCACCTGTACCCAGCTGTCTGTCGATGAAGAGTGATCATTCATTTGAACGTCCAATCAACTTTAGAGGAGAGTTTACAGGTGATCAAAGGTAATTAGAAATGTTCAAACTTACACAACTGTTTAATTATACTTCAATGTCACTGGCACTTTTCAGGTGTAAATGTATATATTACATCATATTCAGATGTGCTGTGAGTTAGAGCTGCAGTAAGAGGATGAGTTTAACTGGAAGCTCTGTTTCCATGTGCTGTGAGTTAGAGCTGCAGTAAGCAGATGAATTTAAATGAAAGCTCTGTCTATGTTTTGTTCACAGGGTCCAGGTAGAAAGAGATGGGTCACCTGTACCCAGCTGTCTGTCGATGAAGAGTGATCATTCATTTGAACGTCCAATCAACTTTAGAGGAGAGTTTACAGGTGATCAAAGGTAATTAGAAATGTTCAAACTTACACAACTGTTTAATTATACTTCAATTTCACTGGCACTTTTCAGGTGTAAATGTATATATTACATCATATTCAAATGTGCTGTGAGTAAGAGCTGAAGTAAGAGGATGAGTTTCACTGGATACTCTGTTTCCATGTGCTGTGAGTTAGAGCTGCAGTAAGAGGATGAGTTTAACTGGAAGCTCTGTCTCCATGTGCTGTGAGTTAGAGCTGCAGTAAGAGGATGAGTTTAACTGGAAGCTCTGTCTCCATGTGCTATGAGTTAGAGCTGCAGTAAGAGGATGAGTTTAACTGGAAGCTCTGTCTCCATGTGTTGTGAGTTAGAGCTGCAGTAAGAGGATGAGTTTAATTGGAAGCTCTGTCTCCATGTGCTGTGAATTAGAGCTGCGGTAAGAGGATGAGTTTAACTGGAAGCTCTGTCTCCATGTGCTGTGAGTTAGAGCTGCAGTAAGAGGATGAATTTAACTGAAAGCTCTGTCTATGTTTTGTTCACAGGGTCCAGGTAGAAAGAGATGGGTCACCTGTACCCAGCTGTCTGTCGATGAAGAGTGATCATTCATTTGAACGTCCAATCAACTTTAGAGGAGAGTTTACAGGTGATCAAAGGTAATTAGAAATGTTCAAACTTACACAACTGTTTAATTATACTTCAATGTCACTGGCACTTTTCAGGTGTAAATGTATATATTACATCATATTCAGATGTGCTGTGAGTTAGAGCTGCAGTAAGAGGATGAGTTTAACTGGAAGCTCTGTCTCCATGTGCTGTGAGTTAGAGCTGCAGTAAGAGGATGAGTTTCACTGGATACTCTGTTTCCATGTGCTGTGAGTTAGAGCTGCAGTAAGCGGATGAATTTAAATGAAAGCTCTGTCTATGTTTTGTTCACAGGGTCCAGGTAGAAAGAGATGGGTCACCTGTACCCAGCTGTCTGTCGATGAAGAGTGATCATTCATTTGAACGTCCAATCAACTTTAGAGGAGAGTTTACAGGTGATCAAAGGTAATTAGAAATGTTCAAACTTACACAACTGTTTAATTATACTTCAATGTCACTGGCACTTTTCAGGTGTAAATGTATATATTACATCATATTCAGATGTGCTGTGAGTTAGAGCTGCAGTAAGAGGATGAGTTTAACTGGAAGCTCTGTCTCCATGTGCTGTGAGTTA
Source organism: Anguilla japonica (assembly GCA_025169545.1). Lineage (NCBI taxonomy): Eukaryota > Metazoa > Chordata > Actinopteri > Anguilliformes > Anguillidae > Anguilla > Anguilla japonica. The sequence continues at coordinate 2,946,428 of CM045888.1, forward strand.
GAGCTGCAGTAAGAGGATGAATTTAACTGAAAGCTGTCTATGTTTTGTTCACAGGGTCCAGGTAGAAAGAGATGGGTCACCTGTACCCAGCTGTCTGTCGATGAAGAGTGATCATTCATTTGAACGTCCAATCAACTTTAGAGGAGAGTTTACAGGTGATCAAAGGTAATTAGAAATGTTCAAACTTACACAACTGTTTAATTATACTTCAATGTCACTGGCACTTTTCAGGTGTAAATGTATATATTACATCATATTCAGATGTGCTGTGAGTTAGAGCTGCAGTAAGAGGATGAGTTTCACTGGAAGCTCTGTCTCCATGTGCTGTGAGTTAGAGCTGCTGTAAGAGGACGAGTTTAACTAAGAATCTGTCTCCATGTGCTGTGAGTTAAATCTGCAGTAAGAGGATGAGTTTAATTGTCTGTTTTGGTTCACAGGGTACAGCAGTCACTGGAGTCCAGGTATTTAGAACTGACGAGTTCACCAAAACAGGTGTGAGATCTGCTTTTTCTAATTGTTTATAATGCACTTAATATTGATAAGAAATTGTACCTCTGCCAAATATTACTTGTAACCATGCACGGTTTAACATCACATAAACATAACACATTTCAAACATGCTTTAAAAAATTTTTTTGTTGTTTATTTTGGACCAAGAGGTGTAAAAAATCCCCCATATTTTTAAATTGGAAACATTTGGGAATCCTGTGTGGAAACAGGAAGTGAAGCTTGTTGCTGTGCAAAGGATGCATTAGTGCTAATACTAACATGCTACATTTATCCTTTCAAAAGACACAGCTTAAGATCTAATCATGGTCTGGAGTGCTACCTGGTCCCCACTCACAGGAAGTCCAGATTCCATCTGCAGGTCCCACACACAGCAAGAGAGGAAGAGTCCTAACAGAGACTTTTAAACAGGAAGCACTCAGCTCACAGTTAGCATTTACTAAATGTATTACGCAGAGCAACTGCATTATTCTACTGAACTGCAGGATTTATCACACACAGTGTCTCTACAAAGCCATCAATCAGGAACAAAGGCTGCCGTTAAAATCTGAGCGTTTAGCACTGCTGCATGTTTGGTGTCTGAAAGTATCTGTCCCTGTCCTGATTGTCAAAAACAAAAGACACACGAGGCAAGGAGCTCCTTTATTTGAGCTTTATTTCAGTTGTGGTGATACAGCACACCTCTTCATGAGTTTCACACTGATACAGCACACCTCTTCATGAGTTTCACACTGATACAGCACACCTCTTCATGAGTTTCACACTGATACAGCACACCTCTTCATGTGTTTATTTCACACTGATACAGCACACCTCTTCATGTGTTTATTTCACACTGATACAGCACACCTCTTCATGTGTTCATTTCACACTGATACAGCACACCTCTTCATGTGTTCATTTCAGTCTCTCCTGCGCACTCTGATGAAGCTGAAGAAGAATGAGAAGTTGAAACTGTTTCAGAGCCATCTGAGTCAGGATTGCCCAGAATGCTTTCAGAGTCTGTCTGAAAATCCTTCCGTGCTGGATAAGTTTATGAAGATGAAGGAATTGTTCAAGAGTCATAAAATTGTTGATTACCCAATATGCACTGAGAGAGAGCTGGAGGATCCTGAGGCCCTGTACATAGCTGAGAAGATGCTGGAGACCTGTGGCAGTGAGGGGTCTCTGAAGATCACACTCCACATCCTGAGGAACATGAAGCAGAAGGATCTCGCCGACTCACTGGAGAGAGATGTGCAGTACAGTAAGAGTTCTCTCTCATTGCTACTGTGTGTCCATTATAATACTGAAATGAGTTTAGATAGCAAATCTAACCATGAACAAGGTTCTAATTTATAGCATCTACACTTTCCTAATAATGTTTTACACTGACAATCTTACAGACAGAAAACATAAACAACATGCACACAGAGGCATTTATATTTAAATACAGCCAAAGGGGATTCAGAGCAGGAACCTTGTGCTCAAAAGCCAATAACTAAACCACTGTCCCATCAGACAGACTGCCTTGAGTGTATATCCAGAACTAAAGAGCACTCAGGATAAAAATATTAGATTTTAAAATTTACTATGAGACCTGAGATGACAGTATTTACCACAAGGACACGTCCACAACATAAACCTGAGAAATGAAATGTAAAAGGATAATTGAGCCCATTTTCAGTTTTTAAAAAATATTTCTTTCTTTCATCTTTATGGTACAAATGCAACAATCTGCACTTTATTTCTGATTTCTTTTGTTAGTGATGGATTATAATTGAAAGATATGTAATACTGTGTGAGGTGTGTAACACACAATGAGAGCTGTGTAACAGTGTTAGTGGAATGTAACACTGATGTGTGTAAAATACTGTGAAAACTGAATGCATTAATATTCTATTTATTTATTGAATCAATGTTTATCTCATTGTAAACATTATTTATTCCTCATTTTTCCTCTCTTCAGATGCATCCATAGTAAGAGCCCAGCAGGCACTGAAAACTCATCTGAAGAAGAAATTTGAATGCATATTTGAAGGTTCAGCAAAACAGGGCCACCCACCCCTCCTCAGTGAGATCTATACAGAGCTCTACATCACAGAGGGGGGAAGTGAGGGGGTCAATAATGAGCACGAGGTCAGGCAGATTGAGACAACATCCAAGAGACAAACCACACAGGAGACTGCAATCCTCTGCAATGACATATTTAAGCCTTTACCTGGACAAGAGAAACCCATCAGAACTGTGCTTACAAAGGGCATCGCTGGCATTGGGAAAACAGTCTCTGTGCAGAAGTTCATTCTGGACTGGGCAGAAGGAAAAGCCAATCAGGACGTTGATTTCATCTTCACTCTTCCTTTCCGAGATCTGAATTTGAAGAAGGATGAAGCATTCAGTCTGATGCAACTTCTGCAGCACTACTTTCCACAACTGAAAGAGATCAGAAGTATTGATGGTGACAAAGTCAAAGTTGTGTTTATCTTTGATGGTCTGGATGAGTGTCGACTTCCTCTACATTTCCAAAGCAATGGGAACTGCAGTGATATAACAGAGTCATCATCAGTGGATGTGCTGCTGACCAACCTCATTAAAGGGAATCTGCTTCCCTCTGCTCTCCACTGGATCACCTCCCGACCAGCAGCAGCCAATCAGATCCCTTCTGAGTACGTCCACCAAGTGACAGAGATACGAGGGTTCAATGATCCACAGAAGGAGGAGTACTTCAGGAAGAGAATCAGAGATCAGAAAATGGCCAGCAGAATTATCTCACACATAAAGTCATCCAGGAGTCTCTACATCATGTGTCACATACCAGTCTTCTGCTGGATTTCTGCTACTGTTCTGGAGACAATGTTGGGCAAAGTAGAGAGTGGAGATCTGCCAAAAACTCTGACTGAAATGTACACACACTTCCTGCTCATTCAGACTAATGTGAAGAATGAGAAGTATCATGGCACCAATGAGACAAACCTGAAGATGTCAGCATCAGATACAGAAATCATCCTGAAACTGGGGCAGCTGGCATTTCTACAGCTGAAAAAGGGAAATCTGATATTCTATGAAGAGGACCTGAGAGAGAGTGGCATTGATGTCAGTGAAGCTTCAGTGTACTCTGGGGTGTGCACAGAGATCTTTAAAGAGGAGTGTGGGTTGTATCAGGAGAAGGTCTACTGCTTTGTGCATCTGAGCATTCAGGAGTATCTGGCTGCCTTGTTTGTGTTTCATTCATGTGTAAATGAGAACAGAAATGTATTCAGACCAGAAGAATCAAAACCTCACAGTGACAGAGTGCAGCTGTATGAGTTACACAGGAGTGCAGTGGATCAGGCCTTAGAGAGTAAGAATGGACACCTGGACCTTTTCCTCCGATTCCTTCTTGGCCTCTCTCTGGACTCCATTCAGATGCTCTTCAGAGGACTACTGACACAGACAGGAAGCAGATCAAGGTGCATTGAAGATACAGTATGGCACATAAAGGACAGGATTCGTGTGGAATCTTCAGCAGAGAGGACCATCAATCTGTTCCACTGTCTCAATGAACTGAATGACAACTCTCTAGTGGAGGAAATCCAGAATTCACTGAGATCAGGAAATCTTTCAGATAAAAAGCTGGAACCGCACCAGTGTTCAGCTCTGGCCTTTGTATTACTGATGTCAGAGGAGGTCCTGGATGAGTTTGACTTGAAGACCTACAACACATCACCAGCAGGTTATCAGAGACTGGTACCAGTAGTCAGGAACTGCAGGAAGGCCATGTGAGTATTATGTCATTAATAATGTAGATGATTGACAGCATATTTTCAGACTTAAAAGTGTGATTTCTGAATCATTTTGACAGCTAGTGCGCTCATTTAATGTTCTGAATACAGCACATTAGCAGTATCAAATGAAGGGGTCGATTGGCTTTTGAATAGGTTATGATCATGGGTGCATTATGCTGGGTTGTGACTTCCTGGTCTGAGCAGGCAGGCAGCACAGGAGCGAATCACAGACTACGCTCACACCAGGAGCGAATCACAGACTACGCTCACACCAGGAGTGAATCACAGACTACGCTCACACCAGGAGCGAATCACAGACTACGCTCACACCAGGAGTGAATCACAGACTACGCTGGCACCAAAATTGCCAACCGCGCCTCTCCTCCCACGTAGGCACACGGCTAGTCCCCAAATTACCAAAAAAAAATTGCATGTCTGAAATGAATGACACTTTAATTGAATTAGTGAAATTTTTTATTTATTAATTTGTTTGTGTTTGGTATTAAAGGTCCAGGAAACTGAAATCTGTGAATTCTTTGCTGATGTGTTGTTTTACTACTTTTTTACATTCACAAATGGCCAAAGAAATATTTTTAAATGATACTTGCAATAAAAACGTATAAAAGCCTGTGCCGAAATTGGCTTGCTCGTAACAGAACCTCTCATAATGTGCTTGCTCTTCCCCATGGTGAAATTAGCGGTTGGCTGTGCCGCTAACTGTTTTAAAGGGATGGAAATGGGGCGATCTGATTGGCAGTCATGAAACCACACAGCCACCCCACGCACAGTTATTTTGTTCTTATCACACAGTTGTGCAAATGCCTGGAGTCACAAAATTAGCTAAATTGGGTTTGACACTAATTCACCAGGGCACTGCTTGACCGCTAGTATTTGACAATTGCCTTGACTGTGAAAGTAGGGCCCAAGGACCCACTATTAAAAATGTAATTTAATAACACAGGCCAAACTGCATTAATAAACACAATATTAAACTGATATGGAAATTGAGTAAGATGTAATCGTGCAAAATTACAGCATGTCTCTCCCATAGTAAAACCAGGCAAAAATAGCAGCAATAGAACCACAACCAGAGATCCAAGACTGGGATCAGACCAAAGACCAAAACACAGCTGAGAAGCAGGACTAATGACCCAAGACCAAAGGCTCATGTGTGCTTTACAGGCCAACACTTTATGGCCTGTATTCAATCAAAATTTGCCCTTAACTTAGACTCTGAGAAGTAAATGCACATGTTACACTTCTTTTCCACAAACTGAATTAGTTCTACTTATTGCTGTATTATTTATGAAGATAAAACAATCCTTGCTTTTAATTGTAAGTTGAGAACAAATCTTTGAATCCCAGCCATGTGTTTGAAAGATGGGGGAATCCTGCTTTTTCCTTTTCTCAATGCATAATTAATGATTATAAAATGGCAAGAGATAATGCTCTGTACCCCTTTTTAAATTTTTAGTTTGGGGTATCTTGAGAGCACAATGCATCTTTTCAATATTATGATTAAAATAATGCTACATTTTATTTGGGAGAGATAAGTTTGGTTATGAATGAAATGTTTGTGTTGCTAATTTGGGAGACTACATCAGGCAGTAAATGCACCATGTTACAAGGCCAGTAATACCACCCTGGCCTCTGCTTTATTCTGGTGTAGGCTGACCCAGAATCTCCAACATAGTGCCTGTAGATAGAGTGAAATAGGAGGGTAGAGGAACTGTAGGATAATATGGGTGCCAGAGTGAGGTCTTCTCAGGGAACTGTTAAAGTGACCTCAGCCCTGGGTGCCTGTTCTTGAGTGAATTCTGAAGACGATGGGCCTTTTGGGTCAGAATTACATCTGTAGAACTGTCAGAGCAGGACGTCTAATTCTCAGGTCCAAAGTGCTGCAGTCTGAGCGTGTAGCACAGACATCTTCCTCAGAGAATCATCAACCTTAAAATCCTCAATTTCACTCTTCGTCACTCAGCACGATCATTGCCACATTTCAGATATTATATGTTTTATGTATCCTAAGATTATTAAACTATCTGAACTCTTTGCAGACTGAGCAGCTGTGACCTCACAGAGAAGTCCTGTGATATTGTGGCCTCAGCTCTCCTGTCATCAAACTCACCCCTGAGAGATCTGGACCTCAGCAACAATAACCTGGGAGATTCAGGAGTGGAGCTGCTCTCTGCTGGACTGATCAGTCCAAACTGTAAACTACAGAGACTGGACCTCAGCTACAATAACCTGAGAGATTCAGGAGTGGAGCTGCTCTCTGCTGGACTGATGAGTCCAAACTGTAAACTACAGAGACTGGGGTGAGTAGTGCTGTGTACTGTGTGACCTTAACTAAATAGAATGAGTGCTTATAGGTCATTGAAATGTTCAAAGCTTTCTCTCTCAATTTACTCCTCTCTCCCCATGAGCATTCTTTCTTTGTTTACAGTATTCTCATCCCTCTCTTCTTACTCTTCTATCACAGCAAAGAAAAACAGGATAAAACCTTATGAGTCTTAGGGTTACCAGGTTTGTGGTTCCTGAGCAGAATGTAAGCTTTCAATGGAGTCTGTAGTATCAGGTCACAGGTGATGACTGGATGCTGATTGTCTGATTGATATGGTAAAAGATTGACCACCTGGATAGTAAAATGTTTCAGGTCTGTCACACATTGCAGTCTTCATCCATCTCCCTTATTCACTACCTGCTATGAATTCTAATAAAATCCTTACTTTTTTCACACACTGGCCTTGTGATGAAGGTGAGTTGTACTCACAATGAAGTACACCTCATTCCCACCTACAAAACTGGGCTTTTCTGCTGAGTGTAGAAGTGCTACAATTCATCTCTGTTACTGTGCAGGATGCACGGTTGGTGATTGAGCCTCATAAGGTTCAGTCACTTTTTAGACAAATGTGTTCAAAGAAAGTGAAAGGGCCAAATCTGCACTTCTTTTAAGGACATGTTCAGAGGATTAACACTACATGTTCTGAAGTGTTTGATAAGGATTATGGTGTGCTTGCTTAAAAGGAGGTAATCCCTTTCAGTTTGCTTACCCATAGGGGAGGTACAGACGATGCCATCACTAGTAATGCACACTTAGTCACCTCTTGCAGACTCTAGGTCAGATGCACGCTTACTGTTTGATTTTGGCTCAGATTTTAATACTTCACTTTTGAATGCAAAACTGAAACAGATGGGTGTTAATCCTTCTATAACAAGAGGGTAATTTTATTTAACTAATCCTGTCCAGTATATGAAGGTCAGTGATGCTCTCTGAGCCTGGATCAGTCAGCACAGGGACCCATCAGGTTGTGTTAGCCCCCCCGTTTCATTCACACCAGATAAAATGAGTGCACCAGCAGCCAACCTGGGAACTGTGTCATCAAGCTCTCTAGGCCTAATGCACAGGGGCAGTAGCCTAGTAGCATAGCATTCTGAAATAGGCAGGTTTGTGCAATGGTGTGACTCAAAGCATCTGATTTTAAATGTGAAGAAGACAGAGGAGGTGGTGTTTGACTGTAGATCAGTGGGAGATCCCAGGCCTGTCTTCTATACCCAAGCCATCGCACAGGTCTGCTAAAATAGATATCTTGGGGTCCACATTGGTGACTCACTCAGTTGGAGTCTCTGCTCTAGATTACTACAGCGAATGTGCTTTTTACTGGGACTCAGGGTTCGTGGTGTTGAGCAAAAGTTTGTGTTTCTCTGTAAATGTGTAGTTTTAGAGAGCATAATCAGATGTGGCATAGCAGCATGGTTTGGTAACTTGTCTGTACAAATGAAATGTCAGATTTATTGTCAGATGCAGACTGCTATGAATATTATTGAGGTTATGCCTCGTGCGCATTACATGTTTTTAGCCAGGAGTTTGTAGTGGCAGACTAATTTTCAAGGTCTTAAGACAATCTCAACAGAAATCCTGTCTTTGCTTGATCGGTGCGTTCACCCGTGACCAACAGTCTCCTGATGTGACACGGTCAGAGACTCACCCAATCCAGCCACAAGCCCGTCTGCAACTCTCGCGAGAATATCTAACTGGTTTAATTTCATTTTAAGTCTTTAGGAATGGTTTGTATAGTGTGTGATACACAAACACTCGTATTTCCGCGTGGAACAGATTAGAATTGGCACTTAACTACCCAAAGTAGGCTAGAATATAAAACCCAGTTCTACAACAAATAAACCATAGGTAGCAATAACCCGCAGGGGAATTTATTTACCGTAAAATTAGTACTTGTATTTGGAAGAAGGGGGTTGAGCCAGCAGCTATGTGATGTAGCATACAGTCATCGGGTTATATAGTGGACATTGTGAATCAACTAGAGGCATAACTATTTTTGCCATGTGGAGTGATTTTATTGAGCTTTAATATAGTGATTCTTGTGTCTGAGGGGGAGATAAGGTGATATCGTATCATTGCTGTAGCCTGTAACATGATTAGATCAGATGTGATATTTTCTATGTTTACATCAGCACGTCTGACAATCCCTGTTCTCCTCAACCAAAGCTAGCTTAAATAGTCTTTCTGGCTGACTATCATTTTACCTCCAACTCTCTTTGAAGGAGGGACAGACCGTGTTGTCGCCGTCTTGCCAACCTCCTTCTTGTCCAGATTCTTTTCTTTTTTAAAGCGGTGTTTTCGCGCACGTTAGCGCACAGACAGGTGCCACCGCTATCTGCTGCCGATCGTCGTCCTCCATTTTCATTGTGCAGGCGAAGATCCTCGGATGCACATTTGCTGCACTTGTTCTTGCAACAACACAGCACACCGAGATCTAGTTTATTATGATACTGAATCCTGTAGAGTGTGACCCACTGTGATTACCAGTCTTTTGGAAGTCGGGTAGTGTGAGCGTTTCTAGGATGAAAATACCAGCGGTCTTTAGGATTTAAAAAGTCGCGTAATGCCTCGTGTACACTACACGACTTTTAAAATCATAACAACAGAGAACATGTCACACTTAACGACTGTCTTTCCTAAAAATCGCTGGTATTTTCATCATGGAAACGCTCACACTTCACAACTTACAAAAGACTGGTTATCACAGGGGGTCACACACTAAAATCAACATTTGCCCTTAACTTGGACTAGTAAATGCACCTTTTCTTCAAGGACTCAGTTTGATGAAGTTCTAGTTATTGCTGTACTTGCCAAACTGTTTATGAAGATAAAACAATCCTTGCTTTTAATTGTAAGTTGAGAACAAATCTTTGAATCCCATCCATGTGTTTGAAAGATGGGGGAATCCCGCTTTTTCCTTTTTTCAATGCATAATTAATGATTATAAAATGGCAAGAGATAATGCTCTGTACCCCTTTTTAAATTTTTAGTTTGGGTATCTTGAGAGCATAATGCATCTTTTCAATATTATGATTAAAATAATGCTAAGTTTGATTTGGGAGAGATACGTTTGGTTATGAATGAAATGTTTGTGTTGCTAATGTGGCAGCGAGTACTCACACGAGCGCAGCAATAATCAAATTTATAATTTTAAGTTGCCAGACAACGCCCCCCTGGGAATTTCACCCAGGGAAATATTTTAAATCTAAACACAAGACACACAGGTTCGTAACACTCAAGGGCAGAGACGTGGTTCCAATTTGTAAATAAATAAATCTTTATTTTACACTCAACTATTAAAATACTTCTTTTAAAACACCATTCATACAGGGAGGGAAAGGGAACCTGATCAGGGCTGAGGCTTACCGGATGGACAGGGGCCAGTGGAGAGGGAGTCACCCAACAGAAACCAAAAAAAAAATCACCCACGCACACGTGAAACACACACACACACACAGTGGTGATAATTCCAATCCCAGGGAGCACAGCACACAAAGAAGGGAGGGGGGGATCCCACCACCAGCACCGCCACCGACCTCAGCAACTGAAAAGGGATAAAACAATTAGTGGGAGGGAAATCAGGAAAATAACCAAATGAAAATGAAAACCAAATTATCTTAATGTAAAACCACAGAAAAATGTTAAAATTAACCCAAAAACAAAATAAAGACTGAAGGGGGCAACTGAGATAACTAAATAAAAAATGAACAAACAGAAGTAATCAAAAAATGTATATTAATAATGAACCCATACTAAGAAAAACTAGAGAAACCACAAATCATCCACATAATTACGAGAAGGGGGATTTTAACCCCGGCTAAAAGCCTCGTGTATAGCCAAATAATCCTTTTGTTTTGTATAGAGAAAAAAAAGCAGAGCGGCTAGCTTTGCAATACAGCCATACAGGACACAAAATGTAGCGATCAGCCAGAGGCAGCCGTGCGAAAAAGCAGCATACAAAATGACATACAACGCAGCACGAGCAATGGAAAAGTGGCAACCGGAGACAGAACAGCAGAAGCTCGTCACGTTTTGATGATGTTCAGTAGCGGCGGTGAACATCAGCTGATTCCAAAAATATCCCCTTCATCCGCAGGGCATTAGCACAGAGGGGGAAGGGAGAGGGGCCCATGCACCCCAGCAACTCAGCTACCAGCGCTTTAACCTGTGACCACACCAGCATTAGCCAATAGCATAACATACACTAATTCTGCGAGAGAGAGAGAGAACACTTACCACAGCGAAACCAAGCAAGCGGCACACAAGCCAAAGATGAACACACACGGCCAGGGCGCACCAACAACTGTAGCGCAAAATGAACGCCGTAAGCATTCAATTAGTACAACAAACAACCAGTGAGTTGAAGCAAGAGCAAACGTACCTGTCGCAGACAGCAAGGCAACGCCTATGACCCGGAAATGACACAACGGAAGGAGAGCAGGAAGCAGGGGGAAGGCCACTGCTTAAATACGCCACCCCAGCTCAATGAATAGCTACCAACTGCGCTCTATCACCTGACACATCCACTACCTGGGAGCGACACACAACCAGGAAGCACAGAGAAACCAGTATTTCTATGCTGCTACACTAATTTGGGAGACTGCATCAGGCAGTAAATGCACCATGTTACAAGGCCAGTAGTACTGTAGGGAAAATTTTGAGACTCCCCATGATTGTGATGACGTCACATGTTAATGTTAGGTTGTTCCCATCAATGTTGATCAAACTGGTTCCTCCAAACTCGATGCTTCATGATAAAATATATCACAATTATAATTATATACTCATATAATCAATATATAATCCATTAAACCTATATCAGTAGTTGTAGATAAGCTTATGGAAACGCAAGAAACCACAGTACCCACTGTAGAAAAAGAGCAAGAGAATGCAGTAGTCTTAGAAGTCAAATTTACATATTTACTCACTCAGCAGAAAAAACTGCTCACTCAGCAGAAAAGAACTAGTCACTGAACAGATAAACACCAACTAACCAAAAAACTAATCATATACTGTCAAAGTATAGCAGAGAACTATAATCCAAAACTAACAATAATCCAATGCTAGATAAAAGTGCTAGAAAACTAATATTTTACAGTGACCCCTATGTAACCTGAATACATAATGGGAAAAGTACAGAACAAAGACCACTGGTTCTCAAGAGAAAGTTGGGGTAGCTTCCCACACTGTCGGTATCTCTTAAGATCCAAGAGAGTCAGTTTGGTGCCAAGTGGGTTAGTTGGGAGACGTTTGAAATGACACCGCGCGGTGCCATGAAAGAGAAGGTAAAAGAGGGTTGGTGTAGCTTCCCACACTGTCGGCATCTCCTAAGACCCAAGAGAGTCAGTTTGGTGCCAAGTAGGTTAGATAAGAGACGTTTGAAATAACACCACGTGATGCCATGAAAGAACAGGTGGCTGGGATTTATGTGAATGTATAAAGGGGTCAGAGAGTTTGTGGAATACATTTTGTGTATAAAAGGATTGTAAAACTGACAGTCGAGGTTCAATTCGGCGGAATTGTTCCGGCTTTGTTGTGCACGTGCACCGGTGCAAATAAAGTCTAAACTTTTCTGAAGAGCTTGCTGTTGTGCTGTCTTTTCCCTCGTGAAGTTGTTTTCTACAGATTGGCGATTGGACTCAGAATTATGTCGGTTCCTAGACCACGACATTACCACCCTGGTCTCTGCTTTATTCTGGTGTAGGCTGACCCAGAATCTCCAACATAGTGCCTGTAAACAGAGTGAAATAGGAAGGTAGAGGAACTATAGGATAATATGGGTGCCAGTGTGAGGCCTTCTCAGGGAACTGTTAAAGTGACCTCAGCCCTGGGTGCCTGTTCTTGAGTGAATTCTGAAGACGATGGGCCTTTTGGGTCAGAATTACATCTGTAGAACTGTCAGAGCAGGACGTCTAATTCTCAGGTCCAAAGTGCTGCAGTTTGAGCGTTTAGCACAGACATCTTCCTCAGAGAATCATCAACCTTAAAATCCTCAATTTCACTCTTCGTCACTCAGCACGATCATTGCCACATTTCAGATATTACATGTTTTATGTATACTAAGATTATTAAACTATCTGAACTCCTTGCAGACTGAGCAGCTGTAAGCTCACAGAAGAGTGCTGTGATATTGTGGCCTCAGCTCTCCAGTCATCAAACTCACCCCTGAGAGATCTGGACCTCAGCTACAATAACCTGGGAGATTCAGGAGTGGAGCTGCTCTGTGCTGGACTGATGAATCCAAACTGTAAACTACAGAGACTGGGGTGAGTAGTGCTGTGTACTGTGTGACCTTAACTAAATAGAATTAGTGCTTACAGCTAATTGAATTGTTCAAAGCTCTTTCTCCCTCAATTATTCTTCCTGGTCAATGTATAATTAATGATTAGAAAACGATACAATGAAAAGAGTGCTCTGCACCCCTTTTTATATTATAGTATAAATAATGCTAAACTAATGCTAAGTTTGATTTGAGAGAGATACATTTTGTATTGAATGAAATGTTTGTGTTTAATTTTCTGTAACTAATCCTGTCCAGTATATGAAGGTCAGTGATGCTCTCTGAGTCTGGATCAGTCAGCACAGAGACCACTCAGGTTGTGTTAGCCCCCCCGTTTCATTCACACCAGATAAAATGAGTGCACCTGCAGCCAACCTGGGAACTGTGTCATCAAGCTCTCTTGGCCTAATGCACAGGGGCAGTAGCCTAGTAGCATAGCATTCTGAAATAGGCAGGTTTGTGCAATGGTGTGACTCAAAGCGTCTGATTTTAAATGTGAAGAACACAGAATACAGAAATTAATGTTTTTAAGGGCTGAGAGTCATTGTGGTTATTTCTGTAGGAAACCCTGAAAAGTGGCAAACTCTCGGTGCTGGATAGGTATGGGCATGCCGCCACGCCATGGCGTAACTTGGCGGGATGGCATACCTGCCATCCCAGTGCAGTTCAGTTGCGTACACGCATCTGGTGGTGCTTCAACTGTTGGCAGGTACATTATTACAGGTCTGACCAATACTGGTCAGGAAGTTAGATACAACATTCTTACGTCGACTAGTATTTTATTGGCTGGACCGCAACAGCGGGGCCAGCCCTACAAACGCGAATGTCTGTGACTGAGTGACTGAGTGATGAAGTTACACCATTGGTCGGCCGGTCCAGCCACATACTAGGTTTTGACCTGGTCTTCTTTTATATATCGGTGTACACATTTAGACAATAAGTTGCTTAGTTCCTCACTGGCTCCGCTGGCTAGGCTGGTTCATGGGGTAAGTTAGACTAAGTTTGGTCAGGTTGGCTAGCTAACTAGGGCCTTTTGGGTCAAAGCCAAAGCTAAACTTACAGCAGCAGCAGCAAGTGTCAACTTGAGCGTAACGTTGTTTAATGAAAATTGTAAGCAAATGATACAAGAAGTCTTAATAGTTATCAGATTTTATCAAATAATTGTGTTTTGTAACTGTGTAATTATGAACTAAACTATGGTAACTAATAGGGATGAGCAAGTACACCATTGTCTGTATCTGTATCTCTATCTGTTCAACCAACTAAATTACCTGTATCTGTATCTCTATCTGTTCAACCAACTAAATTACCTGTATCTGTATCTCTATCTGTTCAGCTAACTAAATTACCTGTATCTGTATCTCTGTCTGTTCAACCAGCTAAATTACCTGTATCTGTATCTCTGTCTGTTCAACCAGCTAAATTACCTGTATCTGTATCTCTATCTGTTCAACCAACTAAATTACCTGTATCCGTAGCCGTACTTGGAATGGGCGTGGCTTAAACTGCAAGTGGGCGGGGCCCACACAGTCCTGTTAGTTTTATATTAATGTGTGTAAGGTGTGTAACACACTGCTATGTGTTTGACACACACAGTCTTGTTAGTTTATATTACTGTGTGTAAGGTGTGTAACACACTGCTATGTGTTTGACACGCACAGCCCTGTTAGTTTATATTAATGTGTGTAAGGTGTGTAACACACTGCTATGTGTTTGACACACACAGTCTTGTTAGTTTATATTAATGTGTGTAAGGTGTGTAACACACTGCTATGTGTTTGACACGCACAGCCCTGTTAGTTTATATTAATGTGTGTAAGGTGTGTAACACACTGCTATGTGTTTGACACACACAGCCCTGTTAGTTTATATTAATGTGTGTAAGGTGTGTAACACACTGCTATGTGTTTGACACGCACAGCCCTGTTAGTTTATATTAATGTGTGTAAGGTGTGTAACACACTGCTATGTGTTTGACACACACAGCCCTGTTAGTTTATATTAATGTGTGTAAGGTGTGTAACACACTGCTATGTGTTTGACACACACAGCCCTGTTAGTTTATATTAATGTGTGTAAAGTGTGTAACACACTGCTATGTGTTTGACACGCACAGCCCTGTTAGTTTATATTAATGTGTGTAAGGTGTGTAACACACTGCTATGTGTTTGACACACGGCCCTGTTAGTTTAAATTAATGTGTGTAAGGTGTGTAGCACACAGTGTGTGTGTTTGACACACACAGCCCTGTTAGTTTATATTAATGTGTGTAAGGTGTGTAACACACTGCTATGTGTTTGACACACACAGCCCTGTTAGTTTATATTAATGTGTGTAAGGTGTGTAACACACTGCTATGTGTTTGACACACACAGCCCTGTTAGTTTATATTAATGTGTGTAAAGTGTGTAACACACTGCTATGTGTTTGACACGCACAGCCCTGTTAGTTTATATTAATGTGTGTAAGGTGTGTAACACACTGCTATGTGTTTGACACACGGCCCTGTTAGTTTAAATTAATGTGTGTAAGGTGTGTAGCACACAGTGTGTGTGTTTGACACACACAGCCCTGTTAGTTTATATTAATGTGTGTAAGGTGTGTAACACACTGCTATGTGTTTGACACACACAGCCCTGTTAGTTTATATTAATGTGTGTAAGGTGTGTAACACACAGTGTGTGTGTTGTCGTCACTCTTCACATGAGTCAGCTCAACACCGCTGTAAGTGGCTTTAAGACCAGTTGGCTCTCACTGGAGAGCAGCAGTGAATCCTGCCAACTTGCTGCCTGATGACTGTTTCAGTGCAGTGAGCTCCAGATTTGCTGTTTCCAATGCATCCAGCATGCCATTCACAGTCAGGCATTCCCTCTGAAGAGCAAGACTGAGATTTGAGATGACATGCAGCAAGAAAATGTACATTTCTGTAGTCTCTCAGGAATGCTGTTCTTCCACGAACTTCAGCTGTTGCCTGGCCAGGCCTGGCTTCTGCCACATGCTCAAAATGAGCCAGAAGTACCTCATATGATGTGGCAAGGACTTCCAAAGCACGTTGCATATGAGGAGTCCAGCGTTTGATTTTAAGACTTTTGTCTCCAGTGAAGTGGCAATTTCTGTCACCTCCCTCCGAGCTTTCAGCGACTACTGGTAATGTTTGTGGATCTTCTTCAGGATGTCTTTCAGATCATCATTTTTTTTGTTTGTTGAGGTAAATAATGTCATTATTTTAATTATGTTATTCATCCCGTATCGCAAAACAAGCGTTATTAATTTAATATGGAATGAGAGGAAAGAGAAAATTTCATAACATGTATGAAGGACTTTTTAACAGCCGTTCGGGTTCGGCTGTGTCAGTATCGGCAGGCCTGCGGTCATCGTGTGGATTATTTTGTGATGTTGACGGGTTATCGTTTGACTTTTTTACTCCACAGGCAAACAACTTCATTTGTTTCGCCACTGCAACAGGCTGGCTGCGCGCGTGTGTGGAAAGTGGCCACACAATGGCTGACATGTCGTGTTGCGCACGAACGTGATGTTAGCGCAGTAGAAACTTTACGGAGGCAACCAAATAAATGTTGACTTCTTTTGAAATGAGATTTTCCAGTTTTGTAGGTTTTTATTCATTGTTATATATTAAAAAATAAAAGAACTGAACAGTTGGTTGCCAAAAGGGGGAACCAGAGGCCACGAAATGGCTGCCAATTGACTCAATCTGGTTGCCGAGGGCAACCAGGCAACTGTTTCCGTCGAGCCCTGATTATTTGATAACAGAATAGTTTCAAGATTCTGAAGAAAATAATAAGATAACAGTATTGTATTTAGCTAATGGGTTTTACTTTGACAGTTTTATTAATCAATTCATAGTGATGGATATTGAATGTGTTTATAATGTATAGGTGATTGTGGCACAAAGAACATGTCAGGTGAGGTAAAGTGCCCACAAAAATTCTGTCTCTTGTGTTTGCAGATTAAATTAATGTTTGAAAATCGTCATATGGAAAGGGTCTGGCAATGGAATCCTAGCAGTAGGCACCCAACCTTGATTTTTAGTTATTTTTGTTGGTTAATGGAGCCCAGCAATGGCCTTAGACTTTTGTGGAATAGTTGGAATACTTTATGAGCCTGATTTACACAATCCCCTCTCAGTTTTTGTGTACATCTCAGGAATGCATAAGCAATTGAGAAATTACATAGTGACTGCCAATGTGCACAGTGTCACAATCAGCAGTGAATTTCAGCTGTGTGTGTGTGCGGCTGTGTGTGTGCCTGTGTGTGCGCATGTGTGTGTATTTGTGTGTGTGTGTGGTCTCTCCACAGGCTCGGTTGGTGTAATCTCACAGAGGGCTGCTGTGATGTTCTGGCCTCAGTCCTGCGTTCTCCTTACTCAGAGCTGAGAGATCTGGAGCTCAGAGACAACGAGCTGCAGGATTCAGGAGTGAGAGCGCTCTCTGCTGGACTGGAGGACCCACACTGTAAACTGCAGAGACTGGGGTGAGTACAAGATAGATAGATCGATAGATAGATATGTACTTTATTAATCCCAAGGGAAATTCAGGTGTCCAATAGCTGACGTTTCAAAGCATAGTGCAACAATGCACAAGGAAGTAAGAAATAAAAACGTAACAGGGCTCCAGGCTAACTTTTTACATTTACCATTACCAAAATGGTTGCACTCTGGAGCCTTGAGTAAGTAAGTAAAATTCAAAAACAAAATCACTCTTGGAGGTAAAGATACAAAATAAATAAAATAAAAATAAAAAGGCAAAAATAAAAAGGCACTGTAGAACCAAGCCATAAACACAAACAGCCCTAGGAAAAACAAACACTGGCGTCTAACTACACCAGGTGTTATGTACAGTATGAACAGTCTCGACATAAATAAGTAAATATTGACAGATGTACAGCTAAATAAATAATGGGTAAGGGATATAAACGTTACAGAAGTTAAAAATGGTAGGAGTTAAGCAGTTAAACCAGTAGGATAAACAGTATGTACACGTGCAAAGTACAGCATATAAGTACAGCGAATAAGTACCAAAAATAAAGTGTGCAAAAAATACCAGCGTGCAAACAGTGAGTGACCTTGGCCACTCAGTCATGCCCCTTTTCCACCAATGCGAACCCAGTTCTGGTTCTGGGCTGGTGCTAGTGCCGGTTCACAGTTGGTTCCACGGGCTAGAGAGCCACATCATTACGATACAATATGATATACTTTATTGTCCCCTTAGGGAAATTTTTCTTGGGCTCAGTATCGCTGCATTCAACAAATGTCATTCTACATTTTACATTATTCATATGTACATACATTCAAGTGCTGTTAATAAATAAATGAATAAATGTAAAAAAAATAAAAATAATAAAAAACTTTAAAACAACATATTGCACAACCCCTTTGGGGACTATGGCTTCTATGGCTCATACTATGTTCTTACTGTTTAAGATGTTAATGGAAGAAGGCACAAATGAGTTTTTAAAACAATTGAGTCGCCACTTGGGTACTCTATATAGTCTGCCAGAGGGTAAAAGCTCGTACTCAGAGTGGAGGACATGGGATGGATCAGCCAGTGTTCTCTGTGCTCCTCTGAGCACAGACTGCTCGTATATAGTTTGAAGGGACTGGTGTTCTCCCTGTGACCTTCATGGCGGTCTGAACAAGATGGGCAAGCCTAGATTTTAACTGTACTGAGAGGTTACCATACCATGCCTGCATCCCATACCTGATTAGACTCTCCAAGACTGCCTGGTAGAACAGTTACAAAAGTTTCTGGTCAACCCCACACTCTGAGCCTTCTCAAAAAGTACTACCTCTGCTGTAGCCTGGAGCATAGGCTGTCAGCATGGGCTTGCCAGGTAAACATGTTGTAAATATGGACACCAAGGTACTTATGAGAGCATACCTGATTAATGGGAGTGTTGTGGACGTCACTTTATACGTCTGTATACGTCTCCGCTTTCCAAGCAACATCGTTACCTATTAAAATGTATGTCCTGTAAAAATACAGATGATAAACTGTCTAAATGTTAAAAAACAACTTCATACATATACATTTAGTTATGTTACTACAACCTTATTTTAGTGTTGTCACGGTACCAAAATTTTGACTTTGATACCGATACCAGGTTTAGTATCACGATACTGGATACTGAAATGATACCTGAAACTTAAAGGATACTGATTTGATACTCCGTACCTAACGATACTGAAATTACCTTAAAGAGCATCTTGCAGGTTAATTTTTTTTTAACGAAATGAATACTTAACCTTGTCTGAAAATGACCATTTGAAAAGTTAATGCAGGATTTAATCATTTTTACAAGACATAAGGGCACAAATTCAGAGGAACTAGTGGCTGTTTTGAGCAAAGCTCCTAAAAACTCCTTTTTTCCCCCCAAAATCGCGTCATGTTATGTAACTGAAGGGAGTGGCTCACTGGCTCTGCCTTAGCCCAATGTGCAGTAGTGGTAGTGAGTCTGAGCTTAGCCCAATGTGCAGTAGTGGTAGTGAGTCTGAGCTTAGCCCAGTGTGCAGTAGTGGTAGTGAGTCTGAGCTTAGCCCAATGTGCAGTAGTGGTAGTGAGTCTGAGCTTAGCCCAATGTGCAGTAGTGGTAGTGAGTCTGAGCTTAGCCCAATGTGCAGTAGTGGTAGTGAGTCTGAGCTTAGCCCAATGTGCAGTAGTGGTAGTGAGTCTGAGCTTAGCCCAATGTGCAGTAGTGGTAGTGAGTCTGAGCTTAGCCCAATGTGCAGTAGTGGTAGTGAGTCTGAGCTTAGCCCAATGTGCAGTAGTGGTAGTGAGTCTGAGCTTAGCCCAATGTGCAGTAGTGGTAGTGAGTCTGAGCTTAGCCCAATGTGCAGTAGTGGTAGTGAGTCTGAGCTTAGCCCAATGTGCAGTAGTGGTAGTGAGTCTGAGCTTAGCCCAATGTGCAGTAGTGGTAGGGAGTCTGAGCTTAGCCCAATGTGCAGTAGTGGTAGTGAGTCTGAGCTTAGCCCAATGTGCAGTAGTGGTAGTGAGTCTGAGCTTAGCCCAATGTGCAGTAGTGGTAGTGAGTCTGAGCTTAGCCCAATGTGCAGTAGTGGTAGTGAGTCTGAGCTTAGCCCAGTGTGCAGTAGTGGTAGTGAGTCTGAGCTTAGCCCAGTGTGCAGTAGTGGTAGTGAGTCTGAGCTTAGCCCAATGTGCAGTAGTGGTAGTGAGTCTGAGCTTAGCCCAATGTGCAGTAGTGGTAGTGAGTCTGAGCTTAGCCCAATGTGCAGTAGTGGTAGTGAGTCTGAGCGGTCGTGGTATAGCTAGTGAGTTGGTCTTTTTTCAGTAGTTTTATATTGCATTTCACCGTGTATCATCATGGTAAATTACTAATAAAAATATTCTTTCACCACTCAAAAATCGTATTCTGTCATAGCAACAAGATAAACCCGACAACAGCCCTAAGATATGCCAATACAGCAGTGAAAACGCTGCTCACTGAATAACGAAATAAACAATTTTAAAACATTTTACAAAATGATACCATGTCATTCTGCAGTCAATATCTGTGACTAAATGATGAATAAATATACAACCTTACCATTGGTTTTACGCGTAGAGATGTCGCTTTTGAGACTGAGTGGTCATATATTGTCTTGGACAATCCGTTTGTGAAATATACGAGCATTTGTGACGCCTGGGTACCTTACAAAATAGGTGTGCGTAATATCACACGTGTTGTTTACGGCATTGTCGCCCTTTTCAATACAGTCTGGCTTGATTGACAATTCATTTATTCAGTAGGTGAGAGTATAAGCTTTCTAATGATGTATAACGTCTATTTTTGCTTTTGGAATAGCGTTTTATAGGTCAACGTAACCAAAATTTTTCTCATCATCGCATTCACCTACGCATAGGCTACTCTGTAGCAGTAAAAGACGCTGCACCTAACGAAACGTTGTCAACGATTTCTCATAATTTCTTGGAAAATACTATTATTATTGAGGTCACAAAAAACTAGTAGGGTCCCAGAAATGCGGTCCTGAAACTGCAGCCTCTGCTACTGCAGGAACATGCTACTCTCTCAATCAGTAATGCGGGAGACACATTTCCCTGGCTTTTACATTTGACCTAAAAGTCGGAAAATTCTAATACCGAATCGTTTTTTCTTTTAAGTACCGAAAAAGTACCGAAGTTTCGGTATACCGTGTAACACTATCTTATTTACTATATCAGCTTTAAGATGAGCAACACGCTCGGAATGACCTCATCGTCACCCATGAAATCCAATAGCGCAGACGTTGCTTCATAATTTCAAACTTTAAAGCCTGTTGATCTGACATGAATTAGACAGAACATCTTTTTGAGAAACATCAAATCAAATAGTTTAAATTTATACATTCCTCAAAATGAAGTGAATTAAATACATTGTCCTTTTGGGTTATCTTTACCTGTGTAAGGTGTGTAACACACTGCTATGTGTTTGACACACACAGCCTTGTTAGTTTATATTAATGTGCTGTATGGAGTGTAACACACTGCTATGTGTTTGACACACACAGCCATGTTAGTTTATATTAATGTGTGTAAGGTGTGTAACACACTGCTGTGTGTTTGACACACACAGCCATGTTAGTTCATATTAATGTGTGTAAGGTGTGTAACACACTGCTATGCGTTTGACACACACAGTCCTGTGTAGTTTATATTAATGTGTGTAACGTGTGTAACACACTGCTATGTGTTTGACACACACAGCTCTGTTAGTTTATATTAATGTGTGTAAGGTGTGTGTGTCCTTCTCTCTGCAGGCTGTCAGGCTGTAGAGTCACACAGAGAGGCTGTGATTCTCTGGCTTCAGCTCTGTGTTCAAACCCCTCACACCTGAGAGAGCTGGACCTGAGCTACAATCACCCAGGAGACTCAGGAGTGAGAGCGCTGTCTGCTGCTAAACTGGACACATTCACACTGCTGTAAGTACTGAGAGTTTCCACACACACTCTCACACACACTCACACACACACACACACACACACAAACACACACTCACACACACACACACTGCAGGACACTGTGCAAACTGCCCTTAGTCTAGAAGGTTGGGGATCTACAGTGGAGGGTGCTGCACGGGATCACTGCAGTAAATAGTTTTATTTCTGTGATGAAGCCGGCAGGATCCAGCCATTGTCCATTCTGCATGGAGAGAGAAACTGTTTATTATTCTTTTTCGGGGTGTGCCAGATTTCAGCCTCTCTTCTTTTTTGGGAGGTTTATTTTGGTTATTGGGGGAAACATTTACAAGTGAGATTTTTATCCTTGCTTTCTCACACAAAGACAGATAAGTGCCAGCTCATTAATTTCATTTTGAGGCAAAAATGGCAGTTTCTACAAGTGGAAAAATCTGATTGGTGGAGGGGACAGGCAAGACGTGGTTGTTGTAGTTGGAGGTCTGACCAGGGATACAGTGATGGTGGAGTTTCGGTATTACAAAGCAATGGAGAGCTTGAGTGTGTTTCAGTGTGTGTGTATGTGTTAAGGGTGTTTTATGTTCAGTGGAGGGGTGGGAGCTATTTTTGCACATGGAATAGGGTGAGGGAATGGAATGAGTTTTCTTTGTGACAGATTTGTGTTTTTCATATGATCTTGGTTTTGTGTTTTATTGTGTCTTTGTTTTATTTATGTGATGTCATTGGTGTGTTGAGAGTGTAAATAAAGGATGGTTAAAATTCAGAATTCTGTTCTGCTGTTCTTACAGTGTGGACCATGGAGGAGAGAACAGGACCAAACCAGGACCCAGGAAATGTGAGTGTGTATCGACACAGAACACTTTCCATAGATACACACTGCTCTGTGTGTGTGAGAGAGACTTTACACACAAACAGAAACACATGTACACACACACACACACACACACACACAGTTACTATCACAGCTCTTTCTCTCTCACACACGTAATGAGGTGAATATTAAAAATGATAATTAATCTCATTAATGTCTCTGGTGTGCAGACGGCTGTCAGCTCACACTGGATCCAAACACAGCGCACAGAAAGCTGTCTCTGTCTGAGGGGAACAGGAAGGTGACACACACACGGGGGAGAGAGGAGCCATATCCTGATCATCCAGAGAGATTTGAGAACTGGCCCCAGGTTGTGTGCAGAGAGAGTGTGTGTGAGCGCTGTTACTGGGAGGCTGAGTTCAGTGTGTCTGAGAGGGAGGGAATAGTTGATATAGCAGTGACAGATAAAGGAATTGGCAGGAAAGGACAGGGTGCTGACTCTACGTTTGGATGGTATAAAAACTCCTGCTGTCTGCTGTTCCGTAACAGCAGAGCCTCTGATGAACCACAAAGATACGTTTTCTGCCACAATAAGAACGACACGGACATACCTGTCCCCCCCTCCCCCTACCGCAGAGCAGGAGTGGGTGATGATGATGATGGCAGAGGAGTGTGTGTGTACAGGGTAGGAGTGTGTGTGGACCGTCCGGCCGGCACTCTGTCCTTCTACAGCGTCTCTGACACTAACACACTGACCGTCCTGCACAGAACCCACACACATTTCACTGAACACACACCCCTCTGTGCTGGATTTGGAGTGCGTGACCATGACTCAGTGTCCCTCCGCCTACTGGAGTAGAGACACAGACACACACACATATACACACACACACACACACTCATGAGCACGCACCCAAACACTCACAAACACGCACACGGACTCTCTTACGCATACACACAAAGACACTCACACATACGGACACACACTCCCACATGTATGCACACACACATACCCACAAACATACACACACACTCTCCCATTCACGCACATACATACTAATACCCATACACTCTCACTCTTACACCAACTGAAACGCGCGCACATGCAGGCAAACAAACACACTCACACATGCACACATGCAGTCTCTCTTATACACACACACACTCTCTCACGCACACACACACACACACACACAATCTCATACACACACGCTCTCTCTTGCACGCACACGCACGCACTCTCTCACACACACACTAACATACTTTCTCACACAAAATGTGCGCACTCTCTCATGTACACACACATGCACACTCACTTTCACACACACTCTCTCGCACACACTCTTACAAACATGCAGACACAATCTTAAACCCACGCACACACTTTTCATCACCTACATATATAAACACACACTCATAAAATGCGCGCACACACTCCCACACACTTGCACCCAAGCACTCAATCCCACTCGTGAATATTCTTATACACACACCTTCACACACTCATGCACTCATACACACTCATAGATACACACACACACACATTCTCTAACTTCCACACACGTTCTCTCTCATACCCACACGCAACCCACAGACACACACACACACATCCCCACACACACACACACACACACACATCCCCACACACACACACTCACATACATACACACACACACACACACACATATTTCGACACACTTGTATGTACACCCAACCATCATTGGCCGATGCCTAACCACTACAATTTCAGCTCTACCCAATATTAACCTCAGTACAGCTTAAACCCTTAATATAACCTTTTAGCAGGTTCAGGCAACGCACTTATAGCTATACAAATATGATTTTTTTTGCATTATAATAAAATGATATTGTATATGTACAATGCATGTATGTGACCTTCTGATGAATAAAACATGAATATAACATCACGAGTGTGATACTGGCAGAAGATGGCAAGGTAAAATTCTTTTGAAATAATAATTATGTCTCCTGTATCTGCATCTTTGTTTAAAAGAAGCCAGTCACAAACTCCTCAAGTTAATTGTGTATTTTACTAGTTTTTACAGTTGCTTTCACTAATTTTCACAAGAGTTCAAATGTGAAATTTCTGTGGGGAAATGCAGCTGATAGGGAGAATGCAGAATGATCACTGCAGTGTCCTTATTTACTTTCATTGCTGTAAACAATGATGGGTCCAGTTTCCTTATTTTGTTTTATCATGATTGTTTTGTTTGAACCTGTTGCTACAATGTTTTGCATTTTCAGACAATATTCATTGTGATTTAACCTGAATTATGAAAACTTCAAATGTTTTGACGTGATGTGCTGAACTCAGCAGTACTTATTTCATATTCTGTATGGATTTTGTTTGGGCTCAATATGAGTAGATCAGAATGGGGCTAAAATCTGCACAGTTGAAGCAATGACATTCATCTGCAGTCGTGTAAATGAAATACAGTATGAGACACAAGTTATGCACTGTCTTCTGAGTGGTTTCTTCTTGTTTCTGTGTATAACACAACTATCTGATAATAAATATTAACGTGAAATTAGCTAATATCATTCGTTTGCCATTTTCATCAAACAACGTGACCCTCAAGGTAACACTTTTGGAGGTTTAGCTTTGGCTTTGAACCAAAGCCACGAGTTAGCTAGCCGACCTAACCTACCTTAACGTTACCTCACAAGCTGGCAGAGCCAGGAACCTAAGCACCTTACTGTCACAGAGAACATAAATCAACACACCAGTATATAAAATAAATACCAGTCAACTCAGGAAAGTTGTAACTTGCTATCCACTAATGATATTATTGGTCAGACCAGCGATACTTCAGCCAGTGAACGATGGGCTCCTCCCTATAGCCGGGTTATCCAGTTGAAAATTACAGCAAAACTCTAAGCTGGTTTAAGATGGTTTAAGATTTAAGGTTTAAGTGTTTTCGACACCTCTAGCTATTCATAGCTGGTCTGTGGCTGGTCAAAGCTGGTCTCTAGCTTGACGAAGCTGGTCTGTGGCTGGTCAAAGCTGGTCTCTAGCTTGTCAAAGCTTGTCAAAGCTGGTTAAGCTGGTACAGTAAGCTGGTGGTCAAACTGGTGGACCTGCTGACCATAGAGGCAGGTCAGCGGGTGAACAGCTGGTTCACCAGCTAAAAGTGTCGAAAACACTGCTTAGACCCGCTTGACCAGTTTAGGCCGGTTTAAGCTGGATTTTTCAGCAGGGTTCCTCCCGAGTCCCGAGATTTCTTCCCATCAGGGATTTTTTTCTTGCCATCGTTTGAGGGTTTTTGTCCCCACTCATGTGCTTGCTTTTTGGGGGTTCAGGCCGGGTTTTTGCTCTTCTGCTCGGTTTCTGCCTCTCCGTTGAGCCTCTTTGTGACAGTTCTCTGTATTAAAAGGGCTAAACACATAAAATTGATTTAATCTCAGTTGACGCCGTGCCAGAAACATGTACAAACTGCGCTGCAGTTCACTTTATGTGGCACGATCTCCCAGCAATGCAACCGCGACGCTAAACTGAATTACACTGCACCGCCATCTAGTGGCTGTATGAGAACACCACAACTGATTATTGCCAATGACCGTTACTGCACACCCACACTTGATTTTTTTATAACCCAAAATCCATCCATTCATTTAATTCTCGCACGCTTTTGCAATTATTGTGTTACACTTTATTATTGTAACAATGATAATAATAGCCTGATATATTAAGTTGTTTGGTGTAGCATAATAATTTAGATTTTCCATCCGGAACCATTCTCATGCTGGCTGGCATACAGCAGGAGAACGCTGGTACCAATTCTTGCACCACATCTACAGCACCTGCTTGTCACTGAAGTGACTTTGCACTATCAGTGCATATTTAACATTTCTAATAAAGAATTACCAGCTCATTGCTCAATGACAGAATGGTCCTCAAGCTTTTACAGTTTTTTTCTGATTGCTTAGGCACTATCTTTGAAACTATAGGCTATTTTTGCAGACCTCTGCGCACTAACCACAAAACTTTACACCAAACCAGCAAAACATTATACATCTCTTGCAAAAGCAAACAATTCTTGCAAAACTCTTCAAACTCTTTTAAAAAATTGTGTTTTTGCGTCAATACAGTACACACAAACCATCATTTGAATAAGCACATGAAGCACCAACTACGCACTGATAGTATAAATGAAAAACACTTGTGGCTTTTGCTTTTTCTGTGTAGTAAACACATACACACAGGTATCCAAATGTGTAAAGTACGGATGTGTATTCTGAACATAACACACTATCAATACAAATAAGGGGAAAAAGTTATATATTTTTTTTAAATGTTCTAACACTCCTCAAACAACAAAAGCGCAGTAGAAGAAAACAAAAACATTTGTGTTAGAAAAAAGAACAGAAAAAAATTTGTGCTCAAGCTCTGATTTGTAAGTGAACTCATTATCTAAAAGTGTTTTCACGTGTCAATGTGGAAAGGCAGTATGTAAAATGGTGTAGCAATGTAGAGACCAATGTTTACAGTTTTGCTAGAAGTGTGTTAATAAATTGCAAACTGAGTGTAAAGCAGTGGTTTGTGTTTACAGGTTTGCAAAAAGTGTGTTATAAAATTACAGACTGAGTGTAAAGCAGAGAACGTGCATTCAGTTTGGCACACTTGGTAAATGCATTGGCTACAAGTGTTAATGGTTTCAGAGATAGTGCTTCAACAATCGCTGTTAGTGTTTAAGCATTCAGAAAAAACTGTAAATGCCTTTTGCACAGTGAGGCCACCAGATGTGACGTGACAAGATGTCTGATCAGATAGGAAAATAAGACTGTAGAACTTTCAGCTGCCACTAGGTGGTACTGGCAGTTCAGTTTTAAACTGAGTTTTGGTTCAATGGGACTGGGAGCTTCCTAGCTGGACCCGTGATCTAATGTCTGTGCTGTTACAGAGACAGTTAAGAAAATCTGCAGAACAAGTATATTAAGCGGTAATAATAGTTTCTGCAGAGCTCTGAGAGCTAACCTTCTAGTAGCTCGTCACTAAATTGATTACAGTAGCTTTCTCTCGTCAGAGCGTCACAAGCTTGGCTTTCTGTGTATTACTGTTGCACTACGAGTATCATCAAATTGTCAATGTTACAGACGTCATAAATGGTTGCATGTTTTCACTTGGGAACAGGAACAGGGACACTGATGTTTCCTATTCTGAAGGGACCTTCTCTGTTGTGTAAATTTATAGATTCAGTGTTGGCTTTTTAACGTCTGTAGACAGAACTAGTATAATTCCTTATTAGGGGTACATGGTCACAGTGGCGATGACATTTGACACTGAAATCAGATTTCTGCGATCAGATTCAGAATACAGGAAATCATTGACTACTCAGATGGTCTGTAAATGCATACCCTCACTATTCCCTAGGAGGGTATGCATCTTTTACACTGCATGGTCATCATTCCCTCCTATCACAAAGATTTAAGGGCCGCTGAATCATAAATGACTTCTCCTTTCTATTCTTTCTCATTTAATCCAATCTGTGAGATCCAAGTTTACAAGTGTAACTCTATCCACTGCAGCATCACTCGACTAGGGGGCACTGATACACTATGTACAATCATACAGTTACAGGCCAAATATGTACTCTTTTGGCTACAGCTTACTGATACTATGTCTGCTGATGAGATTTTTGTGCTCAGTCATTCTATTTCATTATACCTGGCTGTATTTTAAAGGCCTTTTTGACTAATCATTTTTCATAATAATGCTGATGGATTTATCAAGTTGATTGTCCATTGAGTAAACATTTTATTTTAAATAAACTGCAGCTGTTTGTACTCATTTCAGTTTTTATCCTTTAATTGCGGAAATGATCTGACATATAAAACATCAAGATACATCTCAGAAAGGTCTATAAAAGCTGCCAAGTATCAATACAAAGACAAGTTATTGACTCAAAGAGAAAGAGAAAGACTCTTGTTATCTTTGGCAGGGCTTGGAGGCGATCATTTCATACAAGGTGAGATCAACAGTGTCAACAGTGATGAGAACTTGCCAGACCAACTGAACTCATTTTACACCCATTTTCATGCCAAGAACACCGATTCCCCGCCCCTTCAACCCTCCGCTCACATCCCCCCCATAACCCCATACTGTGTGCTCCTCAACCGCCTGTCCTGTGTGTTCCCCAAACCCCCCCCCCAAACACCCCCCACCCCAACGCACCCCACCCCACCCTTCTCCCTCCCTGAACCCCTGGTTTAGGACACAGGGCTGCCTGTTCACAGAAACAAACATGCCAAATGCTAACCCAGTTTGGGCCTTTCCCCAATCTCTTGCCACTCTTGCCAGCAGAGCCTTGGTGTTGCACATGGTGATCTTAGGCTTGTGTGTAGCTGCTTGGCAGTGTAGCACAGTGGGTAAGGAACTGGGCTTGTAACCGAAAGGTCATAGGTTCGATTCCCGGGTAGGACACTACCGTTGTACCCTTGAGCAAGGTACTTAACCCGCATTGCTTCAGTATATATCCAGCTGTATAAATGAATGCAATGTAAGTCGCTCTGGAAGAGCGTCTGCTAAAATGCCTGTAATGTAATGTCACGAAGCTCCTGACAAAAACAGTCCTTGTGCTGACGTTGCTTCCACAGGCAGCCTGGAACTCGGTAGTGAGTGTTGCAACCCAGGACAGATGATTTTAATGCACTTCAGTACTCGGCAGTTCCGCTCTGTGTGCTTGTGTGGCCTACCGCTTCACGGCTGAGCTGTTGTTCCTCCTAGACGTTTCCACTTCACAAAAACAGCACTTACAGTTGACTGGGGCAGCTCTAGCAGAGCAGAAATTTGACAAACTGACTGGTATTCTATGACAGTGCCATGTTAAAAGTCACTGAGCTCTTCAGTAGGACCCATTCTTCTCTCAGTGTTTGTCTATGGAGATTGCATGGCTGTATGCTTGATTTCGTGCACTTGTTAGCAATGGGTGTAGCTGAAGTAGCTGAACCCAGTAATTAGAACGTTGCCCACATACTTTTGGCCATTTAGTGTATCTTTAATTGAGAAACTGTACTGTTCTGAAAAGCGACACCTGTTTAATCTTCTTTTACCAGATTTAGGCGCTTTGCGTTATTCTGGCACTCATATCGTTACACAGCTTTCATTTTTTTCCTTCTGCGATTTCAGGACTGATTTATTTATTTATTTATTGTACATTTTTACGGACATTCATTTCACTTAAAAGGGGCTTGTGGGTTTAGCCAGCAGATAGTTGGCCTATACTGGTATATCACATACATATAATGTTATTTTTGGATTGGGGTGCCTAAAGTCCCGACACCTAAATAATTCGCAAGTCGTTGAATATAGGTATAAGTTAATTAAGAAGATATCTATATGCATGGGATGTTTGTTTCTTCTGAATAACTAATTAAATAGGCGTACAATAAATGACACAACCGAGGAAAATAAAAAGACTTATGTGAGAAAGCATGTCAGTGACGCCTAGGGTCCTGGCGTGGTTTTTCTATAAAACAGCCTTTTGCGATTGTTTGGCATGTGCACCAGATAAGGTAATATTATGTTCTGATTCAAGTTCAGTCTTTAAAAGTATGATGTCTTTCAAGTCAAAGTGTCGAGAAGATTTATTGTTTAAAGTTCTCCAAGTGCACAATAGAGTAGTGCAGAAGGGTATTGAAATAAAATGTATGTGGGTTCCAGCACATGTTGGGATCAAGGGAAATGAAGCTGTGGATATATTGGCCAAGGAGGCTTTAGCAAATGAGGAGAGACAGGTAGCAATTCAAATAAGTAAAGCAGAAGCAAAAGGTGTAATTTGGAAGAAAGGGATACAGAAATGGCAGCAGTGGTGTGATAGAGACGTGATAGGTAGGCATCTGTACCAAATTCAGAATAAAGTCGATGCAAAAAGAAGCATTATTGGAAACAGGAGAGAGGAGGTCATCATTACAAGGTTAAGACTGGGATATGGTGCATTAAATAAAACATTACATTTAGTTGGGAAGCACCCTACAGGTGTCTGTGATTACTGCCAGGTAGAGGAGACAGTGGAACATGCTATAATCAATTGTAGTAGGTACCAAAGGGAAAGGGGGAGTATGATGGAGGAGCTGAGAGAGGTGGGAATAGAAGATGTGACTTTTAGGAAGATACTTAAGGCAGAAGACAACAGCACGGGAAGAAGGATAATTTTTAATTTCATAAAGAAAACTGGACTATGGGAAAGAATTTAAATAAATGTTCAGAGACACACAGTGGGTGGCGGTAATGCACCAATACTGGATGCCAACCGCCGTAAAAAGCTAAGAAGAAGTTTTGCAGGTGCGCTGGTAGAGCGGTAGCCATTTATGGAAACTTTCCCGAATTTCGTGTTGCTGCTTGTGCGTTCATGCAACTAGTGTGAGTATCGGAAAATTGCTTTACCTTATTTGATCATGCATTCAAGGCAGTTAAATGCTTAGTTTCTGCCTTGAACCACGTTGTGGGTTTGTTTATGTTAATCCGATATGAACGCGCGTTTTCCGACCCGAGTTTGTTTGCTAGTTTCTCACTGCCGCATTTATATTGTAAGTGAGAATCACATTGTAATTTATGTTTCATGTCATTATCGCGATACGTATTTATGTTCGGTAAATGCTGTTTTTAATGACAATGGTTGTCATCAGTTTATATGATTTGTGTGAACTAGCAGCAGTGTTAGCCTAATATTGTCCCTAATTCCAAGTGTGTATATATTAATTAAATTTCTTTCTGTTTTCTCCTTTATTTTACATTCCACACACACACACACACATGCATGCCTAACCAGTCTACCACAGTTGGTGAATTCTGTTCAAATCCTTCATTGTTTTCCTCTGTCTTAATGGCAATTGCATTTATTTGATGAGAATAAAATATATCACTCCTCTGGAGGCAGATTCTCTAACCGGAGTCAAGTGGAGGTGTACACCCTCTCAGACGCGTCATGCCCATTCAAGCTTGGGGGGCGCGTACCCCACCAGATTTTTGATATCTGTATTTTTTATGTTTTTAATTTATTGTATCACTTTTTTATTTTATAATATGTAGTTTCGATCATTTTATATTATGAGCCAAACGTATTCTTCTAATTATGTCATAGATCATACCGCAAAAAGTCACACACCCCCTTTCCCTATGGTATTGGTTTCTTTCAAAAGTTGCAGGATGAAATCGGTTCGCAACAGCAGGTACGCACGCACACACACACACACACAGCACTCTGTTGCGCGTCAATGGAGGAGATGTAGGCTACAGTTTAACGATGTGTTGCTTAAGTGATATTTGGATAGGAGGATTGGTTGCTTGTGTGGTAAATAATTGCATTTTAAAAGAAAAGAGAGACCACCGATTTTATTAAAAATGTGGTTTGGGATAAAATACCAAATAGAACTGGGATTTAGAAGGCATATTCTTAACCAATTAATTTTAAAGGTGTTTACTATGTCATTAAAGTTTATAAATTCAAGTCCCCCTTCCTCTCTGAGGTTAGACATTACCGTTTTCTTAAGTTTGTGAGATTTATTTTTCCAAAGGAAATCTAAAAACGCTTTATTTATTTCACTGACTGTAGATTCCTGAACAAATAATGACAAGGATGGGTATACAAAATGAGGTAGGCCTTCAGCCTTGGAGAGGAGGACTCTCCCAATAATCGAAAGATCTCTTTGAAGCCAAAAAAAATTAAGGATGCTTTTAGTTTTTTTATTCTACTGAAAAAATTTAAGTGTTGTCTAGTCACAAGATTTTGGTAATATGTATCCCAAGATATTTAATAGAATCCTTAACTGGGATGTCATACATTACAGATTCACTGCAATTATGTAAAGATAAAATTTCACATTTAGTTAAGTTTAGTTTTAGACCAGAGGCATCTGAGAATTTTTTTATTAAATTAATAGCAATAGGTATATAATGTTGGTTTTTCAAGAAAAGGGTGGTGTCATCTGCCAACTGAAAAATTTTGACTTCCCTACCAAAAATTGAAATCCCTTCTAATGTATTTTCGTCATTAATATTAATTGATAATAATTCTGTGATTAAAATAAACAAAAAGGGGGAGTTTGGGCATTCCTGACGTACCCCTCTATTAATCTGAAATCTATTGGAAGGGTTAAAGCCAAGTATGACAGAGCTGTTTATGTTTTTATATAACATATTGATAATGCCCACAAATTTATCCCCAAAACCAAATAGATTTAAAGTATTAATGAGAAATCTGTGTTCAATTGTATCAAATGCCTTATAGAAGTCTAAAAATAAAATAACCGCTTTGGAATTTATCTCCTCTTTATAATCTAGTACGTCTAAAATAAGTCTAATATTACTACTAATATGACGGTTTTTCATAAAGCCAGTCTGAGTCTCCGCAATTAAACAGTCCAATCCTTTTCTTAATCTGTTGGTATAAACCAAAGCCAAAACTTTGTAATCTGTTGATAGGAGTGTGATGGGATGCCAATTATCAATTAATAATGAATCCTTGTCAGGCTTAGGAATGAGAGATATAATGCCCTGTCTCATTGTGTGAACCATCTCTCCTTGACTGATACACTGTTTATACATGTTAAATAAAGGTTCTTTAATAAATTTTATCCCAAAAAATGCATGTAAAACTCAATGGATAACCCATCAATTCCTGGGGATTTGTTTTTTTCATTGAAAATAAAGCATTTTTAATTTCCTCAATAGTAAGGTCAGCCTCGCATAATTGTTTAAACTGATCGTCAATAGTACGGATTTTGCTTTGGATATTTCCAAGAAATGCCTCACAAGCAACAGAATTAAATTTAGAACTATACAGATCTTCATAAAATTTGTAAACAAAGGTAGAAATTCTTTTGGGGTCTTTACATAAGGCACCGTCAATATTAAGAGCAGTAAGGGAATTTTTTTACGATTTCTTTTCTCAAGAGCAAAAAAATAATTGGTATTTTTTTCCCCTTTCTCTAACCATTTAGCCCGAGATCTAACATAAGCACCTTTAGCCAAGTCCAGATATGCTTGGTCCAGTTTAAGTTGAATATCTTTTAATACAACTTGTTCTTCGCTAGAGATATCTTTTTTATTCAATAAAAAAAGTTAATTTTTTACATCAATGTTGCTTCTTTCATAGAATTCATGTGTTTGAGCTCTTTACTTCTTCTGATTGCACTGCATCTAACTTTAAATTTGAAGAATTCCCATTTCTTCTTGTTTTCTTCATCTACTGTATCTCTGAAAATGTTTTTTATTCAAGTATGCAACCTCGCTATTAATCAAAAGGGAGTTATTAATTTTCCAGTAACCATGTAGATTACTTGAGTTCTGTGCACAACCTAATTTCACAATTATTTGTTTATGGTCAGTTAGGGGAGCAGCTAAGTGGGGACACCTCATTAATAACATGTAGGGCTGAAGTTGAAATTAAGCATAGATCAATTCTAGATTTTTGAAGTTAAGTTTTCTATTGCTCCAGGTGAACTCCTGTTTTATCAGGGTTTAAAAAACGCCATGAATCAGTCAAGGATAGATCTGTACATAATTGTTGCAACCAAATTTCTGTTTTGATTGCTCTGAGCTATTCTAGAGGGAAATCGGTCTAGTAAATCATCAGGGGATACATTAAAGTCCCCACAACATACTATATATGAACCTGGGTATTTATCTTGAAGATCTGTCAGTTTATCAGCTATTTGACTGAATAAAATTATATTGGGAGCATGAGAATTATAGCCATACAAATTACAAATAATAAAAATACTGTTCCCTCTCAAAAACTTTAAAACTCACCAATGAGATCCACCTTCCATCAGTAGAAGCTACTTTTTCTAAAATATCCCCCTTTAAACTTCTGCAAAAAATAGAGACTCCTGCCTGAATGGATTGTACCATGATTACAATAGGTGAAGTTACCCCATTGCGTTTTCCAATAATTAGCATCTGCCTCACTAGAATGTGTTTCTTGAAAACAAATTAAATCCACTTCACTTCTTTTACAAAATAAGAAAAAAGCTTTCCTCTTAGTTGCATCACGAATACCCCTGACATTTAAGGACATAATACTTAAAGAATGAAACTCAACCTCCATAACAATTTAAAAAGGAAAAAAAGAGAAAGAAAAAACTAATACAATAACTGTACAATCGTAAACACTAGAGAGATTTGCTGACTGAAATCTCCCAAAATGAGGTAGTGATTAACAACATAAGTGAGCCAAAAAAAGAACATTTTGAGGGTGGGACCAATTCAGCACAAACCTATTGAGTATAGCCTCTAACCAGATAAAAGAAAAAAAGCTGGTAATATTTTCTCTTCAAGTAAGATATCATAATGAAGTTTCAAACTTTTTTTATTAAGGTGTTTAGCTATTCAACTTAAGATAAAGTAGAGCGGTATTAAGATGATGGATATACGTTTACAAATTACGTTTCTGTTATCAATCATTATAAGAAAAAGCTACCGAGCAAGAGATCCATCAAAACGAAGTAAATATTTTGATTAGAAACTAAAATCTAATTAGTAGCCTATATAACTCCACTGTGATAGTGCCTAAAAAGAAATAGGTAGGCTACATTCAATAATACTCAATAAACAGGTCTTTTAGAGATTAAAATGTGCTTACCGTCAACAGAACATAGGCTACATTTGCCATTAAAGAAAACAAATTAAATCAGATTTTAGATGGTTTATAAAAAAATAAGGCAAAAGCATGACGATCTGGAGGAAACCATCTAGAGAGTTAAATTGCAATTGACAGAGTCATGTCAGTGACATCAATTAGGCAAGACTAGGGTGATTCAGAAAAGTCCACCTTTTTCCCGTTAATGAAAGCAGAGGGACCGCGGAAAGATGCTTTTTTCCTTCCTCCCTCGCTTTTTTTTTTTTTTTTTTTTTTACCATGAGCCAAAGTCTCTCCCTAGCGGCTTTGTCCTCCGGAGACAGGGCCTCCGCAATGCGAAGTTTGTCATCGTGAAGAAACTTCGACCCTCTCGCTTCTTTCCACACAGCATCTCGCAACCAGCGCAATGCAAATAAAGCTATGACAGCTCTATGAGATCCGTCTTGTCGCCGCTGTCCAAGTCTGTGAACGAGGTCAACGCCTCCTTTCAAGGAGTCGCGGAGTTTGGGTGCTACATTTCCAAAGATTTCGGTCACCACTTGTTTGATATTTTCTCCGTCCTCTTCTCTCACTCCATGTATTTTCAGCGGTTCACGATTTTATTTTCCGCTTTCACATCTTTGATCTCACGTTCCATGTGACATAATGTGTCTTTGCAGGGGCGACATAGCTCAGGAGGTAAGACAGATTGTCTGGCAGTCGGAGGGTTGCCGGTTCAAACCCCACCCTGGGCGTGTCGAAGTGTCCTTGAGCAAGACACCTAACCCCTAACCCCTAACTGCTCTGGCGAATGAGAGGCATCAATTGTAAAGCGCTTTGGATAAAAGCGCTATATAAATGCAGTTCATTTACCATTTACCATCTTTGTGTTGGCTAACATCCATGGAGAATTATTGAACGGTCATGGCTAGCTTTTCGATTTGTTTAGAAGTTGATTCCGTCATTTTTTCAATAGCTGAAATTTTCCGATAGGTCTCATCTTGCTTTTCGGAAAGTTCACGAATGGCTGCCGGCACCTCACCTGAGTTTTCCTGGCTTTCCCGTTTTGATTTCTTGGACGGGGGTTTCACACGAGTATCGGTGATTTGATGTGTTGAGAAGTCCGTTGCTAACTCTGACTTTGCCTTATACCAATTAAGATCTTTCAGCAACGGATCTTCCAAGTTTGTGTCTATTTCAAGTGCCGTCATGGGGTTGTTGTTAACGATGTTTACCGTTTCGTTCCCCATGGCGCCCTCCATTTGGTTCTTTATCGTGGTTTCAGTTGTAAACTACTCGAAATTTTCCCTATGCCCCCCGCTCTAATTGTGCAGAATTTTGGCTTGCATGACCCCCCCAACCAACACTGCACCCTCTGCTGCAGTTTACTCCAGCCAAGTAAACACGTTTTTTTTTTTAAAAAGTGCATACACGAAACTGAAAGTGTTCAAGGGCATTTTAAAGGCGGAGGGGAACGAAGAGGGACTAAAAGAAGGAATAAAACCGAATAAAAGAACGGAGTAAGTAGTCTGTTGTGGGGTGGGATGGTAGGAATAGAAGCTAAGGGTTTGGGGACGAGTGGGAATATGCAGCTATAATCGCCGCAGCGCGCTTAATTTAGTAAAACAAAACTGACAAAGTGCGCGGTGAATTAGGCTCTAGATTTCCCATCTGGGATTTAAAAAAATTAAGGATTTACGTCAAAAAACGATTAATTTGTATATTTTTGATATTTTAATGACATTCTTTCCTTTGGATATAGCTATTTTGCAGTCCAACTTGAACTAGTTCAAATCACT
This sequence comes from Anguilla japonica, assembly GCA_025169545.1. Lineage (NCBI taxonomy): Eukaryota > Metazoa > Chordata > Actinopteri > Anguilliformes > Anguillidae > Anguilla > Anguilla japonica. Next base: position 2,983,413 of record CM045888.1, read on the forward strand.
CGATTTAGAAGCATTTCAGTCGTAAAACTACCGGCACCTACGGGCTTCCGTATGCATCGCACCGTGTCTTTCTCATGCAATCCTTTTGTAGCCTGTTGAATTCGTACTTTTCGTTCAATAACATTAAATTTAGCAACTACTTAGCAGCAAGTTTGTTTATAGCATGTTTGTTAAATGTGATATACGGGCGATTGTTTTGGAAATATGCGTAGTACTTGGGTTCTGAAGTTAATGCTGCAAGATTTTCTGTTACAGTTATTTTTTAATGAGACACAATAACATGTATGTTAGTATAAATTGTAGCTAGCCAGAGTGAATTCAGGTATTATGCGATATCGGGTAATATTGGACACTTTAAATAAGTTTTGTTTATTTTTTGGTGTGATGGCCGCTGGGCCCTTGCGGAGAAACCTTATACTGCAGTTCTTGTATATCTTCATGCGTCACACGGTCACAGCCAGAGGGGTGAGCATCAAACAGGAAGCTCACAAACAGAGCACGTGCTACATATTAAGGGTATAAAATTATTCAATGAAACCAAGTATTATTATATAACATGAATGTGATGTGCTGTTGCAACAAAATGAATCGGTTGTCCATTTTATGTGCAAGTTTTATTTTTGAGTCATTTTAAGTTGTTCTATATCCCCTAACATAGTTGGAGAATATGGAACAGCATGATTTCAGGTAATATAGGACACCTTTTTGATTCTGTGTTTTTAAATTTCTTCTTTCGAGCTCCATTTTGTGAACTGCTTTGTCAGCATTGTTTTCAGAAAGGTGCTATATGAATAAAATTATTATTATTATTATTATTATTATTATTGCTTTTTAAGCCTTTTACAATGGAAGAGATCCAGCTTATATTAGGGAACCTTGTGCTTATTACATCTACAGTTGTGCAGGACTTCTTGCAATAATGCTATTTGATCATTAGTTTTGAAGTCGGGGGGTCAGAATAATCTGAATGAGATGGGGCTGCCCGCCTCTCATCAAGAAGCTGAAGTCCCATGCTTTACCTGAGGGGGTCCCCCAAAAAATAGTATCTCCTGAGTCACCTGCCACATGGGATAATGGGGTCTGAGATGTAGGCCCCTCACTGCGCTGCAGAAACGGCCTTTTCTAAGGGAGAGGCAGGGATGAGGGGAATGAGGCCTCATGAGCTCTGGGTAAGGTGGTGCATATTATGTTTTTAATGTACTCCACCCCAGCTACACCCGTCAGCATTTTTGGCCTTGCACCCATTACATTACAGGCATTTAGCAGACGCTCTTATCCAGAGCGACTTACATTGCAACCATTTATACAGCTGGATGTATACTGGAGCAATGCAGGTTAAGTACATTGATCAAGGGTACAACGGCAGTGTCCTACCCAGGAATCGAACCTATGTCCTTTCGGTTACAAGCCCAGCTACACTATACTGCACCCTTCGTGAGTGTTCCTGTTGGCTGCAGAAAAGTTATTAAAGTTCACGTAATGTTTATGACATCATTTACTCTGACATAATAACAGTGGAGATTTTTAAAGCTTATTAGATTACTTCATCTTTAGATAAGACTGTTTTAAAAAATATATATATAATAACCTACTTTAGAACACATGTATTTATTATGAATGGCTTGAATTTATTTTTGATCTCAGGCCAAAAAAGGTCTGCTTGGTACAAGGCAACAAGCCAAATTTGGACATGCAAAAGTGCGGAAAATTAGTTTAAACTATCACTATTTGTCATAAAAATTGATGACGAAATTAAGGAGAATATTGAAAGTCACGCAGTGTAGACCTTTGTGAGAAATAATATCAAAGTTTGGTTTGAATTGTCATTTAGATCTACTGTATGGAAAGTGTCCAGTATTACCCAGTGTCATTGAAAAAATCTGGTTTAGACTCGATGTACAAAATAGCGTATACAATGTCTCCATGGAAATGGAATCAGTATTTTTTTCCTTCTTAGATAATTTGGAAGCATCTTGAGGATTTCAGAAATGTATAATGTGTTGGATTATAATTTATGTTGGTTGTGATAGGTTGTTAAAGACAAATTGGGAAAAGTGTACCATAATTCTTGAATTCACCCTGCATAAATTTATACAACAACAAACTTGAATCTCAGGTGCAGACAGGCTAATAATTAGTTACCTGGATAATAATACACTATTTACTATTTTAACCTAACTGAGCTAACGTCATGTGGCAGCTATTTGGTGCTTACTTGTGGACTCATGGCTTGTTAGCATGGAGTTGGTCTCTAATTGTACAGTTGGAGACTTGGATGCAAACAACTTCAGCAATTTTCCAACTGTGATCCCTGGAGAAACTTTTGCCTCTTGAATCAGCATCCTCACTGTGTGGGGGAAAATACACTTCCAGGCAGGCTCAACACAGCACCAGTTGCTTTAAACCTTATTATTGCCCTAATAATGGAGGCAAGTTTTTTTCAGACATGTACCTATTTTTATAGCCATTGCTCGATTTATTAAGATCAACAACCTTTTGTCTCATTCTCTGATCTTCCCCACTCTGAGGGGGTTTGACTTGTGTGTTTCTTCATACTTATTCCCCAGTGAAATGGATGACCACTTGAGTTGCTAAAGAATCTGGTGTGCTTAAATTAATCATTTTTAAAAAAAAGTGTTTTATTTGAATAATTTTACCTAAATTAAAACCTTTTTTGCTCATATTTACTGAGGGTCCTGATAATTCTGGAGGGCACTGTAAATGCATGTTGATTTCTGTTACAGCCAGTTACAGATTTTTGCATTTTCTCTAAAAACTAGACTAGAGGACCCAACCGTGTCACCTTCAAGTTAAATGTTCCTCCCAGTGTGTAAAAAATTTATTCAGCAACATTTTCTCCATATATTCATTACTCTATCATTGTGAAGTTTAGTTTCCCAGTTAAGAGCAAAATATCACATCCATGACACTGGAATAACTGTAAAAATGAATGGGAAACAAAAATATATAATTAACACAATGAGCTGTCTTTAATACACAAAAAAATTTGGAAATCTATATTCTTTTTTACGAAGACAATTGCTCAGAGAAAAAGTTTTTTTCGAGAAGTAATAATCTGAATTTTAATTTTTGTACAATTAGGTGTCTAAGTTATTGCCGTCCCTAATTATTCTTATAAATAAAATCTAACAAAGTGAAGCCTTGCCATGTAGATATGAGATATGTAAATCTGAGTCCAAAGGAACTGTGTTGTGGACTTTCATGGCTTCCTGGTTTATTGGACTTTAAAACTGAGGTAACATGCTTGTGAAATCCATTTTTCATCAAAGGCAACAAACTTGCCAATGAAAGGAGACAAACAGTTGTTAACAAAGAAAAATCTGGCAATGGATCAAAAAATAAATAAACAAAATATATGACTTACTACTGTGAGGGGAATACTTAAGAAACCACTAATTATAGTGCAGTAGTGTAATAGTGTTACTCCGGCCCAGTAGAGGGCGCTAGTGTATCTTGGCCTTATGCACAGTGCAGTGGGGCCAAGAAAAATCCACTGGCCACAGTTGGAGAATTACAGAACATGGTTTGGTCTTGGGGGGTCAGCAAGTTTACAAATCTGCAAATAATTGCTACAATTAGATGCTCCAAAATCTACTGTTAGATGCTACGTCCATGCCAAAAAGCTATTTTGAATGGTTTCAGGAAAAGTGGCTTTATTGGGAGCAATTAACAAATTCAAGCGCCTGTAATTTGCTAAATGACGCCAATCTACTGTAGTGAGATGAGAGGACACCAGAGCTCCTTGGCCAGGCATAGCTTTGGGTGTTGAAAGAAAGACGTACGGAACAGAGCTTTATACAAACTGTTAAATGCAGTGTTGGATCTTTAATGTTATGGGGCTGTTTTGCTCCCACTGGTCCTGGGGCCCTAGGTAAGAACAACAGCATCATGGACGCTGCAGTCTCCACACTTAAACTCCACTGAAAATCTGTGGTTTGAACTGAACAGGACTGTCCATAAGCACAGAACAAAGGATATTAAGGACATGGAAAGATTCTGGATGGAGGAAGGGTGTAGGATTAGAAAGGAGAGGGTGAACAAAGTACTGAATAGAGGGGTGCCAATAATTGTGATGCCTAATTTCTGGAAATGAATATATAATCTGAAACATTTGTCATCGTGGTCGATTTAATTGAATCATTAATAAAATATGTTCAGCTTGTTGGAATATCAATGTATATCTTAGCACTGGCATCATTTAAATAATGAAGTCATTCATTATCAAGGCTTTGAGAACATTGGAGAGAACTGTATTGTTCATGTTTGGAGCCTATTTAAATTACAGACTTCTTCCAGTCGACAGTAAAGTATAGAGTGGTATGTGTGTGTCACTGTGTGTATTAGTGTGTCTGTGTGTTCAACGTGTTCTCATTTTGTGTGTTTACAGGTCAGCTAATTTGGATTAAAAACCCACTTGCGGTCTAAACTGGTCTAAAGTGTTCCAGTCTCCTGAGGTAGGGGCGCTGTTTCTAAAATGAGTCTCTCAGGGGAGCCAGAGACCAAAGAGGGAACCCTCAGCACTGACAGAAACAGGTATAAATGCATGAATCAGACATTTAATGTGATATGAGTGAGAGCTGCAGTAAGAGGATGAGTTTAACTGGAAGCTCTGTCTCCATGTGCTGTGAGTTAGAGCTGCAGTTAGAGGATGAGTTTAACTGGAAGCTCTGTCTCCATGTTTTGTTCACAGGGTCCAGGTAGAAAGAGCAGGGTCACCGTACCCAGCTGTCTGTCTATGAAGAGTGATTGTTCAATGGATCCTCCAAACGTGTTCAGCAGGACAGTTCACAGGTGATCAAAGGTAAGTAAACAGGTTCATTTAGACTCTACTACTTAATTATACTCAGTGTCATTGGAACCTTTCAGGTGGAGGTGGATATATTATATCATATTCAGATGTGCTGTGAGTTAGAGCTGCAGTAAGAGGATGAGTTTAAACTGGAAGCTCTGTCTCCATGTGCTGTGAGTTAGAGCTGCAGTAAGAGGATGAGTTTAACTGGAAGCTCTGTCTCCATGTGCTGTGAGTTAGAGCTGCAGTAAGAGGATGAGTTTAACTGGAAGCTCTGTCTCCATGTGCTGTGAGTTAGAGCTGCAGTAAGAGGATGAGTTTAACTGGAAGCTCTGTCTCCATGTGCTGTGAGTTAGAGCTGCAGTAAGAGGATGAGTTTAACTGGAAGCTCTGCTCATGTGCTGTGAGTTAGAGCTGCAGTAGTAAGAGGATGAGTTAAAAATGGAAGCTCTGTCTCCATGTGCTGTGAGTTAGAGCTGCAGTAAAGAGGATGAATGTAAACTGGAAGCTCTGTCTCCATGTGCTGTGAGTTAGAGCTGCAGTAAGAGGATGAGTTTAACTGGATGCTCTGTCTCCATGTGCTGTGAGTTAAATCTGCAGTAAGGAGGATGAGTTTAACTGTCTGTTTTGGTTCACAGGGTACAGCAGTCACTGGAGTCCAGGTGTTTAGAACAGACAAGTTCACCAAAACAGGTGTGAGATCTGCTTTTTCTAATTGTTTATAATGCACTTAATATTGATAAGAAATTGTACCTTTGCCAAATATTACTCGTAACCATGCACAGTTTAACATCACGTAAACATAACACATTTCAAACATGCTTTAAAAATTTTTTTGTGGTTTATTTGGGACCAAGAGGTATAAAAAGTTCCTCATATTTTTAAATTGGAAATATTTGGGAAGAAGGGAATCCTGTGTGGAAACGGGAAGTGAAGCTCGTAACTGCAAAGGATGCATTAGTGCTAATGCTAACATGCTACATTTAACCCCTCAAAACACACAGCTTAACATCTAATCATGGTCTGGAGTGCTGCCTGGTCCTCACTCACAGGAAGTCCAGTTTCCATTTGCCGGTCCCACACACAGCAGGAGAGGAAGAGTCCTAACAGAGACTTTTAAAACAGGAAGCACTCAGCTCACAGTTAGCATTTACTAAATGTATTACGCAGAGCAAACTGCATTATTCTGCTGAACTGCAGGATTTATCACACATAGTGTCTCTACAAAGCCATCAATCAGGAACAAAGGCTGCCGTTAAAATCTGAGCGTTTAGCACTGCTGCATGTTTGGTGTCTGAAAGTATCTGTCCCTGTCCTGACTGTCAAAACAAAAAGACACACGAGGCAAGGAGTGCCTTTATTTGAGCTTTTATTTCAGGTGTGGTGATACAGCACACCTCTTCATGAGTTTCACACTGATACAGCACACCTCTTCATGACTTTCACACTGATACAGCACACCTCTTCATGTGTTTATTTCACACTGATACAGCACACCTCTTCATGTGTTTATTTCACACTGATACAGCACACCTCTTCATGAGTTCACACTGATTCAGCACACCTCCCCCCAAACACTTCCTGTGTTTATTTCACACTGATAAGCACACCTCTTCATGTGTTTCACACTGATACAGCAAACATCTTCATGTGTTTATTTCACACTGATACAGCACACCTCTTCATGTGTTCATTTCAGTATTCCTGCACACTCTGAAGAAGCTGAAGAAGGATGAGAAGTTGAAACTGTTTCAGAGCCATCTGAGTCAGGATTGCCCAGAATGCTGCTTCACAGTCCGTCTGAAAATCCTTCCGTGCTGGATAAGTTTATGAAGATGAAGGAATTGTTCAAGTGTCATCAACATTGCTGATTACCCGAATGCACTGAGAGAGAGCCGGAGGATCCTGAGGCCCTTGTACATAGCTGAGAAGAGCTGGAGACCTGTGGCAGTGAGGGGTCTCTGAAGATCACACTCCACATCCTGAGGAACATGAAGCAGAAGGATCTCGCTGACTCACTGGAGAGAGATGAGCAGCACAGTAAGAGTTCTCTCTCATTGCTACTGTGTGTCCATTAGAATACTGAAATGAGTTTAGATAGCAAATCTAACCATGAACAATGTTCTGATTTATAGCATCTACACTTTCCTAATAATGTTTTACACTGACAATCTTACAGACAGAAAACATAAACAACATGCACACAGAGGCATTTATATTTAAATATAGCCAAAGGGGATTCAGAGCAGGAACCTTGTGATCAAAAGCCAGTAACTGAACCACTGAGACTGCCTTGAGTGTATATCCAGAACTAAAGAGCACTCAGGATAAAAATATTAGATTTTTAAATTTACTATGAGACCTGAGATGACAGTATTTACCACAAGGACACGTCCACAACATAAACCTGAGAAATTAAATGTAAAAGGACAATTGAGCCCATTTTCAGTTTAAAAAAAAATGTTTCTTTCTTTCATCTTATGGTACAAAATGCAACAATCTGCACTTTATTTTTTCTGAGTTCTTTTGTTAGTGATGGGATTATAATTGAGAGATATGTAATACTGTGTGGAGGTGTGTAATACACAATGAGAAGTGTGTAACAGTGTTAGTGGAATGTAACACACTGTGTGCAAAATTCAGCAAAAACTGAATGCATTAATATTCTATTTACTGTTTCTTTTTAACATAAAACATTTTCATTGATTCAATACATATCTTATTGTGAACATAATTTATTCTTCATTTTCCTCTCTTCAGATGCATCCATAGTAAGAGCCCAGCAGGCACTGAAAACTCATCTGAAGAGGACGTTTTGAATGCATATTTGAAGGTTTATCAAGCAGAGCCAGCCAACCCCCCTCAATGAGATCTATACCGAGCTCTACATCACAGAGGGGGGAAGTGGGGGGGGTCAATAATGAACATGAGGGTCAGACAGATTGAGACAGCATCCAAGAAAACAAACCACACAGGAGACTCCAATCATCTGCAATGACAATCTTAAGCCTTACTGGACAAGAGAAACCAATCAGAACTGTGCTTACAAAGGGCATCGCTGGCATTGGGAAAACAATCTCTGTGCAGAAGTTCATTCTGGACTGGGCAGAAGGAAAAGCCAATCAGGACGTTGATTTCATCTTCACTCTTCCTTTCCGAGATCTGAATTTGAAGAAGGATAAAGCATTCAGTCTGATGCAACTTCTGCAGCACTACTTTCCACAACTGAAAGCGATCAAAAGTATTGAAGGTGTTGAAGTCAAAGTTGTTGTGTTATCTTGATGGTCTGGATGAGTGTAGACTTCCTCTAGATTCCCAAGCAATAAGATCTGCTGTGATATAACAGAGTCTCATCAGTGGATGTGCTGCTGACCAACCTCATTAAGGGGAATCTGCTTCCCTCTGCTCTCCTCTGGATCACCTCCCGACCAGCAGCAGCCAATCAGATCCCTCCTGAGTGTGTCCACCGAGTGACAGAGGTATGCGGGTTCAATGACCCACAGAAGGAGGGGTACTTCAAGAAGAGAATCAGAGACCAGAACCAGGCCAGCAGAATTATCTCACACATAAAGTCATCCAGGAGTCTCTACATCATGTGTCACATACCAGTCTTCTGCTGGATTTCTGCTACTGTTCTGGACACAATGTTGGGCAAAGTAGAGAGTGGAGATCTGCCCAAAACTCTGGACTGAAATGTACACACACTTCCTGCTCATTCAGACGAATGTGAAGAATGAGAAGTATCCTGGCACCAATGAGACAAAACCAAAGATGTCAGATAGAGAAATCTTCTTGAAACTGGGGAAGCTGGCTTTTCTACAGCTGGGAAAAGGGCAATCTGATATTCTATGAGGAGGACCTGAGAGAGAGTGGCATTGATGTCAGGTGAAGCTTCAGTGTACTCTGGGGTGTGCACAGAGATCTTTAAAGAGGAGTGTGGGTTGAATCAGGAGAAGGTCTACTGCTTTGTGCATCTGAGCATTCAGGAGTATCTGGCTGCCTTGTTTGTGTTTCTTTCATTGTAAATGAGAACAGAAATGTACTCGGAGCAGTAAAGTCACCACGTTGGGCATGCAGTGAGCCACTGTCTGAGTACACATGAGTGCAGTGATCAGGCCTTAGAGAGTAAGAATGGACACCTGGACCTTTTCCTCCGATTCCTTCTAGGCCTCTCTCTGGAGTCCACTCAGACTTCTTAGGAGGACTACTGACACAGACAGGAAGCAGATCAACTGTACCAGCCCTACAGGCGCAGACAGGAGGCAGATCACCGATCATTTTTGAAACCGTATCTTGCATAAAGCAGAGGATCAGTAAGAATTATTCAGCAGAGAGGACCATCAATCTGTTCCACTGTCTCAATGAACTGAATGACAGCTCTCTGGCAGAGGAAATCCAGAATTCCCTGAGATCAGGAAATCTTTCAGATATAAAGCTGGACCTAGGCCCGTGTTCAGCTCTGGCCTTTGTGTTACTGATATCAGAGGAGGTCCTGGATGAGTTGACTTGAAGACCTACAAAATTGACTTGGAGACCCCCCAGAACATCAGCAGCAGGTTATCAGAGGGACTGGTACCAGTTGTCAGGAACTGCAGGAAGGCCATGTGAGTATTATGTCATTAATAATGTAGATGATTGACAGCATATTTTCAGACATTTCTGTTTTTAAAAGAGCATGATTTCTTAATCATTTTGACAGCTAGGTGCTCATTTAATGTTCTGATCCAGAACATTAGCGCATCAAAT